>OZ059905.1:34041246-34408746 GCA_964057215.1 Oscheius myriophilus
AAAGTCCAAATCATCAGTTGGTCCCACAGGACAAGCTGCAAAGTCCAAACCATCAGTTGGTCCCACAGGACCATCTGCAAAGTCCAAACCAACAGTTGGTCCCACAGGACCATCTGCAAAGTCCAAACCATCAGTTGGTCTTACAGGACCATCTGCAAAGTCCAAACCATCAGTTGGTCTTACAGGACCATCTGCAAAGTCCAAACCATCAGTTGGTCCCACAGGACCATCTGCAAAGTCCAAACCATCAGTTGGTCTTACAGGACCATCTGCAAAGTTCAAACCATCAGTTGGTCCTACAGGACCATCTGCAAAGTCCAAACCATCAGTTGGTCTTACAGGACCATCTGCAAAGTCCAAACCATCAGTTGGTCTTACAGGACCATCTGCAAAGTCCAAACCATCAGTTGGCCCCACAGGACCATCTGCGAAGTCCAAACCATCAGTTGGTCTTACAGGACCATCTGCAAAGTCCAAACCATCAGTTGGTCCCACAGGACCATCTGCAAAATCCAAACCATCAGTTGGTCTTACAGGACCATGTGCAAAGTCCAAACCATCAGTTGGTCTCACAGGACCATCTGCAAAGTCCAAACCATCAGTTGGTCCCACAGGGCCATCTGCAAACTCCAAACCATCAGTTGGTCCCACAGGACCATCTGCAAAGTCCAAACCATCAGTTGGTCCCACAGGACCATCTGCAAAGTCCAAACCTTCATTTGATCCCACAGGACCAGCTGCAAAGTCCAAACCATCAGTTGGTCCCACAGGACCATCTGCAAACTCCAAACCATCAGTTGGTCCCACAGGACCATCTGCAAAATCCAAACCATTCCAAACCATCAGTTGGTCCCACAGGACCATCTGCAAAGTCCAAACCATCAGTTGGTCTCACAGGACCATCTGCAAAGTCCAAACCATCAGTTGGTCCGACAGGACCAGCTGCAAAGTCCAAATCATCAGTTGGTCCCACAGGACAAGCTGCAAAGTCCAAACCATCAGTTGGTCCCACAGGACCATCTGCAAAGTCCAAACCAACAGTTGGTCCCACAGGACCATCTGCAAAGTCCAAACCATCAGTTGGTCTTACAGGACCATCTGCAAAGTCCAAACCATCAGTTGGTCTTACAGGACCATCTGCAAAGTCCAAACCATCAGTTGGTCCCACAGGACCATCTGCAAAGTCCAAACCATCAGTTGGTCTTACAGGACCATCTGCAAAGTTCAAACCATCAGTTGGTCCTACAGGACCATCTGCAAAGTCCAAACCATCAGTTGGTCTTACAGGACCATCTGCAAAGTCCAAACCATCAGTTGGTCTTACAGGACCATCTGCAAAGTCCAAACCATCAGTTGGCCCCACAGGACCATCTGCGAAGTCCAAACCATCAGTTGGTCTTACAGGACCATCTGCAAAGTCCAAACCATCAGTTGGTTTCACAGGGCCATCTGCAAAATTCAAACCATTAGTTGGTCTTACAGGACCATCTGCAAAGTCCAAAACATCATTTGGTCTTACAGGACCATCTGCAAAGTCCAAACCATCAGTTGGTCTTACAGGACCATCTGCAAAGTCCAAACCATCAGTTGGTCTTACAGGACCATCTGCAAAGTCCAAACCATCAGTTGGTCTTACAGGACCATCTGCAAAGTCCAAACCTTCAGTTGGTCCCACAGGACCATCTGCAAAGTCCAAACCATCAGTTGGTCTTACAGGACCATCTGCAAAGTCCAAAACATCATTTGGTCTTACAGGACCATCTGCAAAGTCCAAACCATCAGTTGGTCTTACAGGACCATCTGCAAAGTCCAAACCTTCAGTTGGTCCCACAGGACCATCTGCAAAGTCCAAACCATCAGTTAGTCTTACAGGACCATCTGCAAAGTCCAAACCATCAGTTGATCCCACAGGACCATCTGCAAAGTCCAAACCATCAGTTGGTCTTTCAGGACCATCTGCAAAGTCCAAACCATCAGTTGGTTTCACAGGACCATCTGCAAAGTCCAAACCATCAGTTGGTCCTACAGGACCATCTGCAAAGTCCAAACCATCAGTTGGTCTTACAGGACCATCTGCAAAGTCCAAACCATCAGTTGGTCTTACAGGACCATCTGCAAAGTCCAAACCATCAGTTGGTCCCACAGGACCATCTGCGAAGTCCAAACCATCAGTTGGTCTTACAGGACCATCTGCAAAGTCCAAACCATCAGTTGGTTTCACAGGACCAGCTGCAAAAATCAAACCATTAGTTGGTCCCACAGGACCATCTGCAAAATCCAAACCATCAGTTGGTCTTACAGGACCATCTGTAAAATTCAAACCATCAGTTGGTTTTACAGGACCATCTACAAAGTCCAAACCATCAGTTGGTCTTACAGGACCTTCTGCAAAATCCAAAACATCATTTGGTCTTACAGGACCATCTGCAAAGTCCAAACCATCAGTTGGTCTTACAGGACCATCTGCAAAGTCCAAACCATCAGTTGGTCTTACAGGACCATCTGCAAAGTTCAAACCATCAGTTGGTCCCACAGGACCATCTGCAAAGTCCAAACCATCAGTTGGTCTTACAGGACCATCTGTAAAATTCAAACCATCAGTTGGTTTTACAGGACCATCTACAAAGTCCAAACCATCAGTTGGTCTTACAGGACCATCTGCAAAATCCAAAACATCATTTGGTCTTACAGGACCATCTGCAAAGTCCAAACCATCAGTTGGTCTTACAGGACCATCTGCAAAGTCCAAACCATCAGTTGGTCTTACAGGACCATCTGCAAAGTCCAAACCATCAGTTGGTCTTACAGGACCATCTGCAAAGTCCAAACCTTCAGTTGGTCCCACAGGACCATCTGCAAAGTCCAAACCATCAGTTGGTCTTACAGGACCATCTGCAAAGTCCAAAACATCATTTGGTCTTACAGGACCATCTGCAAAGTCCAAACCATCAGTTGGTCTTACAGGACCATCTGCAAAGTCCAAACCATCAGTTGGTCTTACAGGACCATCTGCAAAGTCCAAACCTTCAGTTGGTCCCACAGGACCATCTGCAAACTCCAAACCATCAGTTGGTCCCACAAGACCATCTGCAAAATCCAAACCATTCCAAACCATCAGTTGGTCCCACAGGACCATCTGCAAAATCCAAACCATCAGTTGGTCTTACAGGACCATGTGCAAAGTCCAAACCATCAGTTGGTCTCACAGGACCATCTGCAAAGTCCAAACCATCAGTTGGTCCGACAGGACCATCTGCAAAGTCCAAATCATCAGTTGGTCCCACAGGACAAGCTGCAAAGTCCAACCCATCAGTTGGTCCCACAGGACCATCTGCAAAGTCCAAACCAACAGTTGGTCCCACAGGACCATCTGCAAAGTCCAAACCATCAGTTGGTCTTACAGGACCATCTGCAAAGTCCAAACCATCAGTTTGTCTTACAGGACCATCTGCAAAGTCCAAACCATCAGTTGGTCTCACAGGACCATCTGCAAAGTCCAAACCATCAGTTGGTCTTACAGGACCATCTGCAAAGTCCAAACCATTCCAAACCATCAGTTGCTCTTACAGGACCATCTGCAAAGTGCAAACCATCATTTGATCCCACAGGACCAGCTGCAAAGTCCAAACCATCAGTTGGTCCCACAGGACCATCTGCAAACTCCAAACCATCAGTTGGTCCCACAGGACCATCTGCAAAATCCAAACCATCAGTTGGTCTTACAGGACCATGTGCAAAGTCCAAACCATCAGTTGGTCTCACAGGACCATCTGCAAAGTCCAAACCATCAGTTGGTCCGACAGGACCATCTGCAAAGTCCAAATCATCAGTTGGTCCCACAGGACAAGCTGCAAAGTCCAAACCATCAGTTGGTCCGACAGGACCATCTGCAAAGTCCAAACCAACAGTTGGTCCCACAGGACCATCTGCAAAGTCCAAACCATCAGTTGGTCTTACAGGACCATCTGCAAAGTCCAAACCATCAGTTGGTCTTACAGGACCATCTGCAAAGTTCAAACCATCAGTTGATCCCACAGGACCATCTGCAAAGTCCAAACCATCAGTTGGTCTTACAGGACCATCTGCAAAGTCCAAACCATCAGTTGGTTTCACAGGACCATCTGCAAAGTCCAAACCATCAGTTGGTCCTACAGGACCATCTGCAAAGTCCAAACCATCAGTTGGTCTTACAGGACCATCTGCAAAGTCCAAACCATCAGTTGGTCTTACAGGACCATCTGCAAAGTCCAAACCATCAGTTGGTCCCACAGGACCATCTGCGAAGTCCAAACCATCAGTTGTTCTTACAGGACCATTTGCAAAGTCCAAACCATCAGTTGGTTTCACAGGACCATCTGCAAAATTCAAACCATTAGTTGGTCCCACAGGACCATCTGCAAAATCCAAACCATCAGTTGGTCTTACAGGACCATCTGTGAAATTCAAACCATCAGTTGGTTTTACAGGACCATCTACAAAGTCCAAACCATCAGTTGGTCTTACAGGACCATCTGCAAAGTCCAAAACATCATTTGGTCTTACAGGACCATCTGCAAAGTCCAAACCATCAGTTGGTCTTACAGGACCATCTGCAAAGTCCAAACCATCAGTTGGTCTTACAGGACCATCTGCAAAGTCCAAACCATCAGTTGGTCTTACAGGACCATCTGCAAAGTCCAAACCTTCAGTTGGTCCCACAGGACCATCTGCAAAGTCCAAACCATCAGTTGGTTTTACAGGACCATCTGCAAAGTCCAAAACATCATTTGGTCTTACAGGACCATCTGCAAAGTCCAATTCCATCAGTTGGTCTTACAGGACCATCTGCAAAGTCCAAACCATCAGTTGGTCTTACAGGACCATCTGCAAAGTCCAAACCGTCAGTTGGTCTTACAGGACCATCTGCAAAGTCCAAACCATCAGTTGGTCTTACAGGACCATCTGCAAAGTCCAAACCTTCAGTTGGTCCCACAGGACCATCTGCAAACTCCAAACCATCAGTTGGTCCCACAAGACCATCTGCAAAATCCAAACCATTCCAAACCATCAGTTGGTCCCACAGGACAAGCTGCAAAGTCCAAACCATCAGTTGGTCCCACAGGACCATCTGCAAAGTCCAAACCAACAGTTGGTCCCACAGGACCATCTGCAAAGTCCAAACCATCAGTTGGTCTTACAGGACCATCTGCAAAGTCCAAACCATCAGTTGGTCTTACAGGACCATCTGCAAAGTCCAAACCATCAGTTGGTCCCACAGGACCATCTGCAAAGTCCAAACCATCAGTTGGTTTTACAGGACCATCTGCAAAGTCCAAACCATCAGTTGGTCTTACAGGACCATCTGCAAAGTCCAAACCATCAGTTGGTCTTACAGGACCATCTGCAAAGTCCAAACCATCAGTTGGTTTCACAGGACCATCTGCAAAGTCCAAACCATCAGTTGGTCCTACAGGACCATCTGCAAAGTCCAAACCATCAGTTGGTCTTACAGGACCATCTGCAAAGTCCAAACCATCAGTTGGTCTTACAGGACCATCTGCAAAGTCCAAACCATCAGTTGGTCTTACAGGACCATCTGCAAAGTCCAAACCATCAGTTGGTCTTACAGGACCATCTGCAAAGTCCAAACCATCAGTTGGTTTCACAGGACCATCTGCAAAATTCAAACCATCAGTTGGTTTCACAGGACCATCTGCAAAATTCAAACCATTAGTTGGTCCCACAGGACCATCTGCAAAATCCAAACCATCAGTTTGTCTTACAGGACCATCTGTAAAATTCAAACCATCAGTTGGTTTTACAGGACCATCTACAAAGTCCAAACCATCAGTTGGTCTTACAGGACCATCTGCAAAATCCAAAACATCATTTGGTCTTACAGGACCATCTGCAAAGTCCAAACCATCAGTTGGTCTTACAGGACCATCTGCAAAGTCCAAACCATCAGTTGGTCTTACAGGACCATCTGCAAAGTCCAAACCATCAGTTGGTCTTACAGGACCATCTGCAAAGTCCAAACCTTCAGTTGGTCCCGCAGGACCATCTGCAAAGTCCAAACCATCAGTTGGTCTTACAGGACCATCTGCAAAGTCCAAACCGTCAGTTGGTCTTACAGGACCATCTGCAAAGTCCAAACCATCAGTTGGTCTTACAGGACCATCTGCAAAGTCCAAACCTTCAGTTGGTCCCACAGGACCATCTGCAAACTCCAAACCATCAGTTGGTCCCACAAGACCATCTGCAAAATCCAAACCATTCCAAACCATCAGTTGGTCCCACAGGACAAGCTGCAAAGTCCAAACCATCAGTTGGTCCCACAGGACCATCTGCAAAGTCCAAACCAACAGTTGGTCCCACAGGACCATCTGCAAAGTCCAAACCATCAGTTGGTCTTACAGGACCATCTGCAAAGTCCAAACCATCAGTTGGTCTTACAGGACCATCTGCAAAGTCCAAACCATCAGTTGGTCCCACAGGACCATCTGCAAAGTCCAAACCATCAGTTGGTTTTACAGGACCATCTGCAAAGTCCAAACCATCAGTTGGTTTCACAGGACCATCTGCAAAGTCCAAACCATCAGTTGGTCCCACAGGACCATCTGCGAAGTCCAAACCATCAGTTGGTCTTACAGGACCATCTGCAAAGTCCAAACCATCAGTTGGTCTTACAGGACCATCTGCAAAGTCCAAACCTTCAGTTGGTCCCACAGGACCATCTGCAAAGTCCAAACCTTCAGTTGGTCCCGCAGGACCATCTGCAAAGTCCAAACCATCAGTTGGTCTTACAGGACCATCTGCAAAGTCCAAACCGTCAGTTGGTCTTACAGGACCATCTGCAAAGTCCAAACCATCAGTTGGTCTTACAGGACCATCTGCAAAGTCCAAACCTTCAGTTGGTCCCACAGGACCATCTGCAAACTCCAAACCATCAGTTGGTCCCACAAGACCATCTGCAAAATCCAAACCATTCCAAACCATCAGTTGGTCCCACAGGACAAGCTGCAAAGTCCAAACCATCAGTTGGTCCCACAGGACCATCTGCAAAGTCCAAACCAACAGTTGGTCCCACAGGACCATCTGCAAAGTCCAAACCATCAGTTGGTCTTACAGGACCATCTGCAAAGTCCAAACCATCAGTTGGTCTTACAGGACCATCTGCAAAGTCCAAACCATCAGTTGGTCCCACAGGACCATCTGCAAAGTCCAAACCATCAGTTGGTTTTACAGGACCATCTGCAAAGTCCAAACCATCAGTTGGTTTCACAGGACCATCTGCAAAGTCCAAACCATCAGTTGGTCCCACAGGACCATCTGCGAAGTCCAAACCATCAGTTGGTCTTACAGGACCATCTGCAAAGTCCAAACCATCAGTTGGGTTCACAGGACCATCTGCAAAATCCAAACCATCAGTTGGTCTTACAGGACCATCTGTAAAATTCAAACCATCAGTTGGTTTTACAGGACCATCTACAAAGTCCAAACTATCAGTTGGTCTTACAGGACCATCTGCAAAGTCCAAAACATCATTTGGTCTTACAGGACCATCTGCAAAGTCCAAACCATCAGTTGGTCTAACAGGACCATCTGCAAAGTCCAAACCATCAGTTGGTCTTACAGGACCATCTGCAAAGTCCAAACCATCAGTTGGTCTTACAGGACCATCTGCAAAGTCCAAACCATCAGTTGGTCTTACAGGACCATCTGCAAAGTCCAAACCATCAGTTGGTCTTACAGGACCATCTGCAAAGTCCAAACCATCAGTTGGTTTCACAGGACCATCTGCAAAATTCAAACCATCAGTTGGTTTCACAGGACCATCTGCAAAATTCAAACCATTAGTTGGTCCCACAGGACCATCTGCAAAATCCAAACCATCAGTTTGTCTTACAGGACCATCTGTAAAATTCAAACCATCAGTTGGTTTTACAGGACCATCTACAAAGTCCAAACCATCAGTTGGTCTTACAGGACCATCTGCAAAATCCAAAACATCATTTGGTCTTACAGGACCATCTGCAAAGTCCAAACCATCAGTTGGTCTTACAGGACCATCTGCAAAGTCCAAACCATCAGTTGGTCTTACAGGACCATCTGCAAAGTCCAAACCATCAGTTGGTCTTACAGGACCATCTGCAAAGTCCAAACCTTCAGTTGGTCCCACAGGACCATCTGCAAAGTCCAAACCATCAGTTGGTCTTACAGGACCATCTGCAAAGTCCAAACCGTCAGTTGGTCTTACAGGACCATCTGCAAAGTCCAAACCATCAGTTGGTCTTACAGGACCATCTGCAAAGTCCAAACCTTCAGTTGGTCCCACAGGACCATCTGCAAACTCCAAACCATCAGTTGGTCCCACAAGACCATCTGCAAAATCCAAACCATTCCAAACCATCAGTTGGTCCCACAGGACAAGCTGCAAAGTCCAAACCATCAGTTGGTCCCACAGGACCATCTGCAAAGTCCAAACTAACAGTTGGTCCCACAGGACCATCTGCAAAGTCCAAACCATCAGTTGGTCTTACAGGACCATCTGCAAAGTCCAAACCATCAGTTGGTCTTACAGGACCATCTGCAAAGTCCAAACCATCAGTTGGTCCCACAGGACCATCTGCAAAGTCCAAACCATCAGTTGGTTTTACAGGACCATCTGCAAAGTCCAAACCATCAGTTGGTTTCACAGGACCATCTGCAAAGTCCAAACCATCAGTTGGTCCCACAGGACCATCTGCGAAGTCCAAACCATCAGTTGGTCTTACAGGACCATCTGCAAAGTCCAAACCATCAGTTGGTTTCACAGGACCATCTGCAAAATCCAAACCATCAGTTGGTCTTACAGGACCATCTGTAAAATTCAAACCATCAGTTGGTTTTACAGGACCATCTACAAAGTCCAAACTATCAGTTGGTCTTACAGGACCATCTGCAAAGTCCAAAACATCATTTGGTCTTACAGGACCATCTGCAAAGTCCAAACCATCAGTTGGTCTAACAGGACCATCTGCAAAGTCCAAACCATCAGTTGGTCTTACAGGACCATCTGCAAAGTCCAAACCATCAGTTGGTCTTACAGGACCATCTGCAAAGTCCAAACCTTCAGTTGGTCCCACAGGACCATCTGCAAAGTCCAAACCATCAGTTGGTCTTACAGGACCATCTGCAAAGTCCAAAACATCGTTTGGTCTTACAGGACCATCTGCAAAGTCCAAACCATCAGTTGGTCTTACAGGACCATCTGCAAAGTCCAAACCATCAGTTGGTCTTACAGGACCGTCTGCAAAGTCCAAACCTTCAGTTGGTCCCACAGGACCATCTGCAAAGTCCAAACCATCAGTTGGTCTTACAGGACCATCTGAAATGTCCAAACCATCAGTTGGTCCCACAGGACCATCTGCAAAGTCTAAACCATCAGTTGGTCTTACAGGACCATCTGCAAAGTCCAAACCATCAGTTGGTTTCACAGGACCATCTGCAAAGTCCAAACCATCAGTTGGTCCTACATGACCATCTGCAAAATCCAAACCATCAGTTGGTCTCACAGGACCATCTGCAAAGTCCAAACCAACAGTTGGTCCCACAGGACCATCTGCAAAGTCCAAACCATCAGTTGGTCTTACAGGACCATCTGCAAAGTCCAAACCATCAGTTGGTCTTACAGGACCATCTGCAAAGTCCAAACCATCAGTTGGTCCCACAGGACCATCTGCAAAGTCCAAACCATCAGTTGGTCTTACAGAACCATCTGCAAAGTCCAAACCATCAGTTGGTTTCACAGGACCATCTGCAAAGTCCAAACCATCAGTTGGTCCTACAGGACCATCTGCAAAGTCCAAACCATCAGTTGGTCTTACAGGACCATCTGCAAAGTCCAAACCATCAGTTGGTCTTACAGGACCATCTGCAAAGTCCAAACCATCAGTTGGTCTCACAGGACCATCTGCGAAGTCCAAACCATCAGTTGTTCTTACAGGACCATCTGCAAAGTCCAAACCATCAGTTGGTTTCACAGGACCATCTGCAAAATTCAAACCATTAGTTGGTCCCACAGGACCATCTGCAAAGTCCAAAACATCATTTGGTCTTACAGGACCATCTGCAAAGTCCAAACCATCAGTTGGTCTTACAGGACCATCTGCAAAGTCCAAACCATCAGTTGGTCTTACAGGACCATCTGCAAAGTCCAAACCATCAGTTGGTCTTACAGGACCATCTGCAAAGTCCAAACCTTCAGTTGGTCCCACAGGACCATCTGCAAAGTCCAAACCATCAGTTGGTTTTACAGGACCATCTGCAAAGTCCAAAACATCATTTGGTCTTACAGGACCATCTGCAAAGTCCAAACCATCAGTTGGTCTTACAGGACCATCTGCAAAGTCCAAACCATCAGTTGGTCTTACAGGACCATCTGCAAAGTCCAAACCATCAGTTAGTCTTACAGGACCATCTGCAAAGTCCAAACCATCAGTTGGTCCCACAGGACCATCTGCAAAGTCCAAACCAACAGTTGGTCTTACAGGACCATCTGCAAAGTCCAAACCATCAGTTGGTTTCACAGGACCATCTGCAAAGTCCAAACCATCAGTTGGTCCTACAGGACCATCTGCAAAGTCCAAACCATCAGTTGGTCTTACAGGACCATCTGCAAAGTCCAAACCATCAGTTGGTCTTACAGGACCATCTGCAAAGTCCAAACCATCAGTTGGTCTTACAGGACCATCTGCAAAGTCCAAACCATCAGTTGGTCTTACAGGACCATCTGCAAAGTCCAAACCATCAGTTGGTTTCACAGGACCATCTGCAAAATTCAAACCATCAGTTGGTTTCACAGGACCATCTGCAAAATTCAAACCATTAGTTGGTCCCACAGGACCATCTGCAAAATCCAAACCATCAGTTTGTCTTACAGGACCATCTGTAAAATTCAAACCATCAGTTGGTTTTACAGGACCATCTACAAAGTCCAAACCATCAGTTGGTCTTACAGGACCATCTGCAAAATCCAAAACATCATTTGGTCTTACAGGACCATCTGCAAAGTCCAAACCATCAGTTGGTCTTACAGGACCATCTGCAAAGTCCAAACCATCAGTTGGTCTTACAGGACCATCTGCAAAGTCCAAACCATCAGTTGGTCTTACAGGACCATCTGCAAAGTCCAAACCTTCAGTTGGTCCCACAGGACCATCTGCAAAGTCCAAACCATCAGTTGGTCTTACAGGACCATCTGCAAAGTCCAAACCGTCAGTTGGTCTTACAGGACCATCTGCAAAGTCCAAACCATCAGTTGGTCTTACAGGACCATCTGCAAAGTCCAAACCTTCAGTTGGTCCCACAGGACCATCTGCAAACTCCAAACCATCAGTTGGTCCCACAAGACCATCTGCAAAATCAAAACCATTCCAAACCATCAGTTGGTCCCACAGGACCATCTGCAAAATCCAAACCATCAGTTGGTCTTACAGGACCATGTGCAAAGTCCAAACCATCAGTTGGTCTCACAGGACCATCTGCAAAGTCCAAACCATCAGTTGGTCCGACAGGACCATCTGCAAAGTCCAAATCATCAGTTGGTCCCACAGGACAAGCTGCAAAGTCCAAACCATCAGTTGGTCCCACAGGACCATCTGCAAAGTCCAAACCAACAGTTGGTCCCACAGGACCATCTGCAAAGTCCAAACCATCAGTTGGTCTTACAGGACCATCTGCAAAGTCCAAACCATCAGTTGGTCTTACAGGACCATCTGCAAAGTCCAAACCATCAGTTGGTCCCACAGGACCATCTGCGAAGTCCAAACCATCAGTTGTTCTTACAGGACCATCTGCAAAGTCCAAACCATCAGTTGGTTTCACAGGACCATCTGCAAAATTCAAACCATTAGTTGGTCCCACAGGACCATCTGCAAAGTCCAAAACATCATTTGGTCTTACAGGACCATCTGCAAAGTCCAAACCATCAGTTGGTCTTACAGGACCATCTGCAAAGTCCAAACCATCAGTTGGTCTTACAGGACCATCTGCAAAGTCCAAACCATCAGTTGGTCTTACAGGACCATCTGCAAAGTCCAAACCTTCAGTTGGTCCCACAGGACCATCTGCAAAGTCCAAACCATCAGTTGGTTTTACAGGACCATCTGCAAAGTCCAAAACATCATTTGGTCTTACAGGACCATCTGCAAAGTCCAAACCATCAGTTGGTCTTACAGGACCATCTGCAAAGTCCAAACCATCAGTTGGTCTTACAGGACCATCTGCAAAGTCCAAACCATCAGTTAGTCTTACAGGACCATCTGCAAAGTCCAAACCATCAGTTGGTCCCACAGGACCATCTGCAAAGTCCAAACCAACAGTTGGTCTTACAGGACCATCTGCAAAGTCCAAACCATCAGTTGGTTTCACAGGACCATCTGCAAAGTCCAAACCATCAGTTGGTCCTACAGGACCATCTGCAAAGTCCAAACCATCAGTTGGTCTTACAGGACCATCTGCAAAGTCCAAACCATCAGTTGGTCTTACAGGACCATCTGCAAAGTCCAAACCATCAGTTGGTCTTACAGGACCATCTGCAAAGTCCAAACCATCAGTTGGTCTTACAGGACCATCTGCAAAGTCCAAACCATCAGTTGGTTTCACAGGACCATCTGCAAAATTCAAACCATCAGTTGGTTTCACAGGACCATCTGCAAAATTCAAACCATTAGTTGGTCCCACAGGACCATCTGCAAAATCCAAACCATCAGTTTGTCTTACAGGACCATCTGTAAAATTCAAACCATCAGTTGGTTTTACAGGACCATCTACAAAGTCCAAACCATCAGTTGGTCTTACAGGACCATCTGCAAAATCCAAAACATCATTTGGTCTTACAGGACCATCTGCAAAGTCCAAACCATCAGTTGGTCTTACAGGACCATCTGCAAAGTCCAAACCATCAGTTGGTCTTACAGGACCATCTGCAAAGTCCAAACCATCAGTTGGTCTTACAGGACCATCTGCAAAGTCCAAACCTTCAGTTGGTCCCACAGGACCATCTGCAAAGTCCAAACCATCAGTTGGTCTTACAGGACCATCTGCAAAGTCCAAACCGTCAGTTGGTCTTACAGGACCATCTGCAAAGTCCAAACCATCAGTTGGTCTTACAGGACCATCTGCAAAGTCCAAACCTTCAGTTGGTCCCACAGGACCATCTGCAAACTCCAAACCATCAGTTCGTCCCACAAGACCATCTGCAAAATCAAAACCATTCCAAACCATCAGTTGGTCCCACAGGACCATCTGCAAAATCCAAACCATCAGTTGGTCTTACAGGACCATGTGCAAAGTCCAAACCATCAGTTGGTCTCACAGGACCATCTGCAAAGTCCAAACCATCAGTTGGTCCGACAGGACCATCTGCAAAGTCCAAATCATCAGTTGGTCCCACAGGACAAGCTGCAAAGTCCAAACCATCAGTTGGTCCCACAGGACCATCTGCAAAGTCCAAACCAACAGTTGGTCCCACAGGACCATCTGCAAAGTCCAAACCATCAGTTGGTCTTACAGGACCATCTGCAAAGTCCAAACCATCAGTTGGTCTTACAGGACCATCTGCAAAGTCCAAACCATCAGTTGGTCCCACAGGACCATCTGCAAAGTCCAAACCATCAGTTGGTTTTACAGGACCATCTGCAAAGTCCAAACCATCAGTTGGTTTCACAGGACCATCTGCAAAGTCCAAACCATCAGTTGGTCCCACAGGACCATCTGCGAAGTCCAAACCATCAGTTGGTCTTACAGGACCATCTGCAAAGTCCAAACCATCAGTTGGTTTCACAGGACCATCTGCAAAATCCAAACCATCAGTTGGTCTTACAGGACCATCTGTAAAATTCAAACCATCAGTTGGATTTACAAGACCATCTACAAAGTCCAAACTATCAGTTGGTCTTACAGGACCATCTGCAAAGTCCAAAACATTATTTGGTCTTACAGGACCATCTGCAAAGTCCAAACCATCAGTTGGTCTAACAGGACCATCTGCAAAGTCCAAACCATCAGTTGGTCTTACAGGACCATCTGCAAAGTCCAAACCATCAGTTGGTCTTACAGGACCATCTGCAAAGTCCAAACCTTCAGTTGGTCCCACAGGACCATCTGGAAAGTCCAAACCATCAGTTGGTCTTACAGGACCATCTGCAAAGTCCAAAACATCGTTTGGTCTTACAGGACCATCTGCAAAGTCCAAACCATCAGTTGGTCTTACAGGACCATCTGCAAAGTCCAAACCATCAGTTGGTCTTACAGGACCATCTGCAAAGTCCAAACCTTCAGTTGGTCCCACAGGACCATCTGCAAAGTCCAAACCATCAGTTGGTCTTACAGGACCATCTGAAAAGTCCAAACCATCAGTTGGTCCCACAGGACCATCTGCAAAGTCTAAACCATCAGTTGGTCTCACAGGACCATCTGCAAAGTCCAAACCATCAGTTGGTTTCACAGGACCATCTGCAAAGTCCAAACCATCAGTTGGTCCTACATGACCATCTGCAAAGTCCAAACCATCAGTTGGTCTTACAGGACCATCTGCAAAGTCCAAACCATCAGTTGGTCCCACAGGACCATCTGCGAAGTCCAAACCATCAGTTGGTCTTACAGGACCATCTGCAAAGTCCAAACCATCAGTTGGTTTCACAGGACCATCTGCAAAATTCAAACCATTAGTTGGTCACACAGGACCATCTGCAAAATCCAAACCATCAGTTGGTCTTACAGGACCATCTGTAAAATTCAAACCATCAGTTGGTTTTACAGGACCATCTACAAAGTCCAAACCATCAGTTGGTCTTACAGGACCATCTGCAAAGTCCAAAACATCATTTGGTCTTACAGGACCATCTGCAAAGTCCAAACCATCAGTTGGTCTTACAGGACCATCTGCAAAGTCCAAACCATCAGTTGGTCTTACAGGACCATCTGCAAAGTCCAAACCATCAGTTGGTCTTACAGGACCATCTGCAAAGTCCAAACCATCAGTTGGTCCTACATGACCATCTGCAAAGTCCAAACCATCAGTTGGTCTTACAGGACCATCTGCAAAGTCCAAACCATCAGTTGGTCTTACAGGACCATTTGCAAAGTCCAAACCATCAGTTGGTCCCACAGGACCAGCTGCAAAGTCCAAACCATCAGTTGGTCCCACAGGACCATCTGCAAACTCCAAACCATCAGTTGGTCCCACAGGACCATCTGCAAAATCCAAACCATTAGTTGGTTTCACAGGACCATCTGCAAAATTCAAACCATCAGTTGGTCCCACAGAACCATCTGCAAAATCCAAACCATCAGTTGATCTTTCAGGACCATCTGTAAAATTCAAACCATCAGTTGGTCTTACAGGACCATCTGCAAAGTCCAAACCATCAGTTGGTCTTACAGGACCATCTGCAAAGTCCAAACCTTCAGTTGGTCCCACAGGACCATCTGCAAAGTCCAAACCATCAGTTGGTCTTACAGGACCATCTGCAAAGTCCAAACCATCAGTTGGTTTCACAGGACCATCTGCAAAATTCAAACCATCAGTTGGTCCAACAGGACCATCTGCAATGTCCAAACCATCAGTTGGTCTTACAGGACCATCTGCAAAGTCCAAACCATCTGTTGGTCCCACAGGACCATTTGCAAAGTCCAAATCATCAGTTGGTCCCACAGGACCAGCTGCAAAGTCCAAACCATCAGTTGGTCCCACAGGACCATCTGCAAACTCCAAACCATCAGTTGGTCCCACAGGACCATCTGCAAAATCCAAACCATCAGTTGGTTTCACAGGACCATCTGCAAAATTCAAACCATCAGTTGGTCCCACAGAACCATCTGCAAAATCCAAACCATCAGTTGATCTTTCAGGACCATCTGTAAAATTCAAACCATCAGTTGGTCTTACAGGACCATCTGCAAAATCCAAACCATCAGTTGGTCTTACAGGACCATCTGCAAAGTCCAAACCATCAGTTGGTCTTACAGGACCATCTGCAAATCCAAACCATCAGTTGGTCCCACAGGACCATCTGCAAATTCCAAAATATCAGTTGGTCCCACAGGACCATCTGCAAAGTCCAAACCATCAGTTGGTCCCACAGGACCATCTGCAAAGTCCAAACCATCAGTTGGTCTTACAGGACCATCTGCAAAGTCCAAACCATCATTTGGTCTTACAGGACCATCTGCAAAGTCCAAACCTTCAGTTGGTCCCACAGGACCATCTGCAAAGTCCAAACCATCAGTTGGTCTTACAGGACCATCTGCAATGTGCAAACCATCAGTTGGTTTCACAGGACCATCTGCAAACTCCACACCATCAGTTGATCCCACAGGACCATCTGCAAAATCCAAACCATCAGTTGGTCTTACAGGACCATCTGTAAAATTCAAACCATCAGTTGGTCTTACAGGACCATCTGCAAAGTCCAAACCATCATTTGGTCTTACAGGACCATCTGCAAACTCCAAACCATCAGTTGATCCCACAGGACCAACTGCAAAATCCAAACCATCAGTTGGTCTTACAGGACCATTTGTAAAATTCAAACCATCAGTTGGTCTTACAGGACCATCTGCAAAGTCCAAACCTTCAGTTGGTCCCACAGGACCATCTGCAAAGTCCAAACCATCAGTTGGTCTTACAGGACCATCTGCAAAGTCCAAACCATCAGTTGGTTTCACAGGACCATCTGCAAAATTCAAACCATCAGTTGGTCCCACAGGACCATCTGCAATGTCCAAACCATCAGTTGGTCTTACAGGACCATCTGCAAAGTCCAAACCATCAGTTGGTCCCACAGGACCATTTGCAAAGTCCAAACCGTCAGTTGGTCCCACAGGACCAGCTGCAAAGTCCAAACCATCAGTTGGTCCCACAGGACCATCTGCAAACTCCAAACCATCAGTTGGTCCCACAGGACCATCTGCAAAATCCAAACCATCAGTTGATCTTACAGGACCATCTGTAAAATTCAAACCATCAGTTGGTCTTACAGGACCATCTGCAAAATTCAAACCATCAGTTGGTCCCACAGGACCATCTGCAATGTCCAAACCATCAGTTGGTCTTACAGGACCATCTGCAAAGTCCAAACCATCAGTTGGTCCCACAGGACCATTTGCAAAGTCCAAACCGTCAGTTGGTCCCACAGGACCAGCTGCAAAGTCCAAACCATCAGTTGGTCCCACAGGACCATCTGCAAACTCCAAACCATCAGTTGGTCCCACAGGACCATCTGCAAAATCCAAACCATCAGTTGGTTTCACAGGACCATCTGCAAAATTCAAACCATCAGTTGGTCCCACAGGACCATCTGCAAAATCCAAACCATCAGTTGATCTTACAGGACCATCTGTAAAATTCAAACCATCAGTTGGTCTTACAGGTCCATCTGCAAAATCCAAACCATCAGTTGGTCTTACAGGACCATCTGCAAAGTCCAAACCATCAGTTGGTCTTACAGGACCATCTGCAAATCCAAACCATTAGTTGGTCTTACAGGACCATCTGCTAAGTCCAAACCATCATTTGGTCTTACAGGACCATCTGCAAAGTCCAAACCTTCAGTTGGTCCCACAGGACCATCTGCAAAGTCCAAACCATCAGTTGGTCTTACAGGACCATCTGCAAAGTCCAAACCTTCAGTTGGTCCCACAGGACCATCTGCAAAGTCCAAACCATCAGTTGGTCTTACAGGACCATCTGCAAAGTCCAAACCATCAGTTGGTCCCACAGGACCATCTGCAAAATCCTACCCATCAGTTGGTCCCACTGGACCATCTGCAAAATACAAACCCATCAGTTGGTTCCACATGACCTTCTGCAAAATTCTACCCATCAGTTGGTCCCACTGGACCATCTGCAAAACCCAATCCATCAGTTGGTACCACAGGACCATCTGTAAAATCCTACCCATCAGTTGGTCTCACTGGACCATCTGCAAAATCCTACCCATCAGTTGGTCCCACAGGACCATCTGCAAAATCCAACCCTTCAGTTGGTCCCACATGACCATCTGCAAAATCCTACCCATCAGTTGGTCCCACTGGACCATCTGCAAAATCCTACCCATCAGTTGGTCCCACTGAACCATCTGCAAAATCCTACCCATCAGTTGGTCCCAATGGACCAAAATCCAAACCATCAGTTGGTTTCCCAGGACCATCTGCAAAATCCAACCCATCAGTTGGTCCCACAGGGCCATCTGCAAAGTCCAACCCATCAGTTGGTCCCACAGGACCATCTGCAAAGTCAACCCATCAGTTGGTCCCACTGGTCCATTTGCAAAATCCTACCCATCAGTTGGTCCCACTGGACCATCTGCAAAATACAACCCATCAGTTGGTTCCACATGACCCTCTGCAAAATTCTACCCATCAGTTGGTCCCACTGGACCATCTGCAAAACCCAATCCATCAGTTGGTCCCACAGGACCATCTGTAAAATCCTACCCATCAGTTGGTCCCAATGGACCAAAATCCAAACCATCAGTTGGTTTCCCAGGACCATCTGCAAAATCCAACCCATCAGTTGGTCCCACAGGGCCATCTGCAAAATACAACCCATCAGTTGGTTCCACATGACCTTCTGCAAAATTCTACCCATCAGTTGGTCCCACTGGACCATCTGCAAAACCCAATCCATCAGTTGGTCCCACAGGACCATCTGTAAAATCCTACCCATCAGTTGGTCCCAATGGACCAAAATCCAAACCATCAGTTGGTTTCCCAGGACCATCTGCAAAATCCAACCCATCAGTTGGTCCCACAGGGCCGTCTGCAAAATGCTACCCGTCAGTTGGTCCCACAGGACCATCTGCAAAGTCCAACCCATCAGTTGGTCCCACAGGACCATCTGCAAAGTCCAACCCATCAGTTGGTCCCACTGGTCCATTTGCAAAATCCTACCCATCAGTTGGTCCCACTGGACCATCTGCAAAATACAATCCATCAGTTGGTTCCACATGACCTTCTGCAAAATTCTACCTATCAGTTGGTCCCATTGGACCATCTGCAAAACCCAAACCATCAGTTGGTCCCACAGGACCATCTGCAAAAGCCTACCCATCAGTTGGTCCCACAGGACCAGCTGCAAAATCCGAACCATCAGTTGGTCCCCCAGGACCATCTGCAAAATTCAACGCATCAGTTGGTTCCCCAGGACCATCTGCAAAATCCTACCCATCAGTTGGTCCCACAGGACCATCTGCAAAATCCTACCCATCAGTTGGTCCCACTGAACCATCTGCAAAATCCTACCCATCAGTTGGTCCCAATGGACCAAAATCCAAACCATCAGTTGGTTTCCCAGGACCATCTGCAAAATCCAACCCATCAGTTGGTCCCACAGGGCCATCTGCAAAGTCTAACCCATCAGTTGGTCCCACAGGACCATCTGCAAAGTCCAACCCATCAGTTGGTCCCACTGGTCCATTTGCAAAATCCTACCCATCAGTTGGTCCCACTGGACCATCTGCAAAATACAACCTATCAGTTGGTTCCACATGACCTTCTGCAAAATTCTACCCATCAGTTGGTCCCACTGGACCATCTGCAAAACCCAATCCATCAGTTGGTCCCACAGGATTATCTGTAAAATCCTACCCATCAGTTGGTCCCAATGGACCAAAATCCAAACCATCAGTTGGTTTCCCAGGACCATCTGCAAAATCCAACCCATCAGTTGGTCCCACAGGGCCATCTGCAAAATACAACCCATCAGTTGGTTCCACATGACCTTCTGCAAAATTCTACCCATCAGTTGGTCCCACTGGACCATCTGCAAAACCCAATCCATCAGTTGGTCCCACAGGACCATCTGTAAAATCCTACCCATCAGTTGGTCCCAATGGACCAAAATCCAAACCATCAGTTGGTTTCCCAGGACCATCTGCAAAATCCAACCCATCAGTTGGTCCCACAGGGCCATCTGCAAAATGCTACCCGTCAGTTGGTCCCACAGGACCATCTGCAAAGTCCAACCCATCAGTTGGTCCCACAGGACCATCTGCAAAGTCCAACCCATCAGTTGGTCCCACTGGTCCATTTGCAAAATCCTACCCATCAGTTGGTCCCACTGGACCATCTGCAAAATACAAACCCATCAGTTGGTTCCACATGACCTTCTGCAAAATTCTACCCATCAGTTGGTCCCACTTGACCATCTGCAAAACCCAATCCATCAGTTGGTCCCACAGGACAATCTGTAAAATCCTACCCATCAGTTGGTCTCACTGGACCATCTGCAAAATCCTACCCATCAGTTGGTCCCACAGGACCATCTGCAAAATCCAACCCATCAGTTGGTCCCACATGACCATCTGCAAAATCCTACCCATCAGTTGGTCCCACTGGACCATCTGCAAAATCCTACCCATCAGTTGGTCCCACTGGACCATCTGCAAAATCCTACCTATCAGTTGGTCCCACAGGACCATCTGCAAAATCCTACCCATCAGTTGGTCCCACTGGACCATCTGCAAAATCCTACCCATCAGTTGGTCCCACAGGACCATCTGCAAAATCCAAACCATCAGTTGGTCCCACAGGACCATCTGCAAAATCCAAACCATTCCAAACCATCAGTTGGTCCCACAGGACCATCTGCAAAATCCAAACCATCAGTTGGTCCCACAGGACCATCTGCAAAAGCCTACCCATCAGTTGGTCCCACAGGACCAGCTGCAAAATCCAAACCATCAGTTGGTCCCCCAGGACCATCTGCAAAATCCAACGCATCAGTTGGTTCCCCAGGACCATCTGCAAAATCCTACCCATCAGTTGGTCCCACAGGACCATCTGCAAAATCCAAACCATCAGTTAGTCCCACAGGACCATCTGCAAAATCCAAACCATCAGTTGGTCCCACAGGACCATCTGCAAAGTCCAACCCATCAGTTGGTCCCACTGGTCCATTTGCAAAATCCTACCCATCAGTTGGTCCCACTGGACCATCTGCAAAATACAAACCCATCAGTTGGTTCCACATGACCTTCTGCAAAATTCTACCCATCAGTTGGTCCCACTGGACCATCTGCAAAACCCAATCCATCAGTTGGTCCCACAGGACCATCTGTAAAATCCTACCCATCAGTTGGTCCCACTGGACCATCTGCAAAATCCTACCCATCAGTTGGTCCCACTGGACCATCTGCAAAATCCTACCTATCAGGTGGTCCCACAGGACCATCTGCAAAATCCTACCCATCAGTTGGTCCCACTGGACCATCTGCAAAATCCTACCCATCAGTTGGTCCCACAGGACCATCTGCAAAATCCAAACCATCAGTTGGTCCCACAGGACCATCTGCAAAATCCAAACCATTCCAAACCATCAGTTGGTCCCACAGGACCATCTGCAAAATCCAAACCATCAGTTGGTCCCACAGGACCATCTGCAAAAGCCTACCCATCAGTTGGTCCCACAGGACCAGCTGCAAAATCCAAACCATCAGTTGGTCCTTCAGGACCATCTGCAAAATCCAACGCATCAGTTGGTTTCCCAGGACCATCTGCAAAATCCTACCCATCAGTTGGTCCCACAGGACCATCTGCAAAATCCAAACCATCAGTTGGTCCCACAGGACCATCTGCAAAATCCAAACCATCAGTTGGTCCCACAGGACCATCTGCAAAATCCTACTCATCAGTTGGTCCCACAGGACCATCTGCAAAATCCAAACCATCAGTTGGTCCCACAGGACCATCTGCAAAATCCTACCCATCAGTTGGTCCCACTGGACCATTTGCAAAATCCAAACCATCAGTTGGTCCCCCAGGACCATCTGCAAAATCCAAACTATTCCAAACCATCAGTTGGTCCCACAGGACCATCTGCAAAATCCAAACCATCAGTTTGTCCCACAGGACCATCTGCAAAATCCGAACCATCAGTTGGTCCCCCAGGACCATCTGCAAAAGCCAACTTTACAGTTGATTCCACAGGACCATCTGCAAAATTCAACCCGTCAATTGGTCCCACAGGACCAACTGGAAAATTCTACCCATCAGTTGGTCCCATAGGACCATCTGCAAAATCCAAACCATCAGTTGGTCCCACAGGACCATCTGCAAAATCCAACCGATCAGTTTGTCCCACATGACCATCTGCAAAATCCTACCCATCAGTTGGTCCCACTGGACCATCTGCAAAATCCTACCCATCAGTTGGTCCCACAGGACCATCTGCAAAATCCAAACCATCAGTTGGTCCCACAGGACCGTCTGCAAAATCCAAACCATCAGTTGGTCCCACAGGACCATCTGCAAAATCCAAACCATCAGTTGGTCCCACAGGACCATCTGCAAAATCCTACTCATCAGTTGGTCCCACAGGACCATCTGCAAAATCCAAACCATCAGTTGGTCCCACAGGACCATCTGCAAAATCCAACCCATCAGTTGGTTCCCCAGGACCATCTGCAAAATCCTACCTATCAGTTGGTTCCCCAGGACCATCTGCAAAATCCAAACCATCAGTTGGTCCCACAGGACCAGCTGCAAAATCCAAACCATCAGTTGGTCCCCCAGGACCATCTGCAAAATCCAACGCATCAGTTGGTTCCCCAGGACCATCTGCAAAATCCTACCCATCAGTTGGTCCCACAGGACCATCTGCAAAATCCAAACCATCAGTTAGTCCCACAGGACCATCTGCAAAATCCAAACCATCAGTTGGTCCCACAGGACCATCTGCAAAGTCCAACCCATCAGTTGGTCCCACTGGTCCATTTGCAAAATCCTACCCATCAGTTGGTCCCACTGGACCATCTGCAAAATACAAACCCATCAGTTGGTTCCACATGACCTTCTGCAAAATTCTACCCATCAGTTGGTCCCACTGGACCATCTGCAAAACCCAATCCATCAGTTGGTCCCACAGGACCATCTGTAAAATCCTACCCATCAGTTGGTCCCACTGGACCATCTGCAAAATCCTACCCATCAGTTGGTCCCACTGGACCATCTGCAAAATCCTACCTATCAGTTGGTCCCACAGGACCATCTGCAAAATCCTACCCATCAGTTGGTCCCACTGGACCATCTGCAAAATCCTACCCATCAGTTGGTCCCACAGGACCATCTGCAAAATCCAAACCATCAGTTGGTCCCACAGGACCATCTGCAAAATCCAAACCATTCCAAACCATCAGTTGGTCCCACAGGACCATCTGCAAAATCCAAACCATCAGTTGGTCCCACAGGACCATCTGCAAAAGCCTACCCATCAGTTGGTCCCACAGGACCAGCTGCAAAATCCAAACCATCAGTTGGTCCTTCAGGACCATCTGCAAAATCCAACGCATCAGTTGGTTTCCCAGGACCATCTGCAAAATCCTACCCATCAGTTGGTCCCACAGGACCATCTGCAAAATCCAAACCATCAGTTGGTCCCACAGGACCATCTGCAAAATCCAAACCATCAGTTGGTCCCACAGGACCATCTGCAAAATCCAAACCATCAGTTGGTCCCACAGGACCATCTGCAAAATCCTACTCATCAGTTGGTCCCACAGGACCATCTGCAAAATCCAAATCATCAGTTGGTCCCACAGGACCATCTGCAAAATCCTACCCATCAGTTGGTCCCACTGGACCATTTGCAAAATCCAAACCATCAGTTGGTCCCCCAGGACCATCTGCAAAATCCAAACTATTCCAAACCATCAGTTGGTCCCACAGGACCATCTGCAAAATCCAAACCATCAGTTTGTCCCACAGGACCATCTGCAAAATCCGAACCATCAGTTGGTCCCCCAGGACCATCTGCAAAAGCCAACTTTACAGTTGATTCCACAGGACCATCTGCAAAATTCAACCCGTCAATTGGTCCCACAGGACCAACTGGAAAATTCTACCCATCAGTTGGTCCCATAGGACCATCTGCAAAATCCAAACCATCAGTTGGTCCCACAGGACCATCTGCAAAATCCAACCGATCAGTTTGTCCCACATGACCATCTGCAAAATCCTACCCATCAGTTGGTCCCACTGGACCATCTGCAAAATCCTACCCATCAGTTGGTCCCACAGGACCATCTGCAAAATCCAAACCATCAGTTGGTCCCACAGGACCATCTGCAAAATCCTACCCATCAGTTGGTCCCACAGGACCATCTGCAAAATCCAAACCATCAGTTGGTCCCACAGGACCATCTGCAAAAGCCTACCCATCAGTTGGTCCCACAGGACCAGCTGCAAAATCCAAACCATCAGTTGGTCCCCCAGGACCATCTGCAAAATCCAACGCATCAGTTGGTCCCCCAGGACCATCTGCAAAATCCTACTCATCAGTTGGTCCCACAGGACCATCTGCAAAATCCAAACCATCAGTTGGTCCCACAGGACCATCTGCAAAATCCTACCCATCAGTTGGTCCCACTGGACCATTTGCAAAATCCAAACCAACAGTTGGTCCCCCAGGACGATCTGCAAAATCCAAACTATTCCAAACCATCAGTTGGTCCCACAGGACCATCTGCAAAATCGAAACCATCAGTTTGTCCCACAGGACCATCTGCAAAGTCCTACCCATCAGTTGGTCCCACAGGACCATCTGCAAAATCCGAACCATCAGTTGGTCCCCCAGGACCATCTGCAAAATCCAACCCATCAGTTGGTTCCTCAGGACCATCTGCAAAATCCAACCCATCAGTTGGTTCTCCAGGACCATCTGCAAAATCCTACCTATCAGTTGGTCCCACAGGACCATCTGCAAAATCCAAACCATCAGTTGGTCCCACAGGACCATCTGCAAAATCCAAACCATCAGTTGGTCTCACAGGACCATCTGCAAAATCCAAACCATTAGTTGGTCCCACAGGACCATCTGCAAAATCCAAACCATCAGTTGGTCCTGCAGGACCATCTGCAAAATACAAACCATCAGTTGGTCCCACAGGACCATCTGCAAAATCCAAACCATCAGTTGGTCCCACAGGACCATCTGCAAAATCCAACCCATCAGTTGGTCCCACAGGACCATCTGCAAAAGCCAACTTTACAGTTGATTCCACAGGACCATCTGCAAAATCCAACCCGTCAATTGGTCCCACAGGACCAACTGGAAAATTCTACCCATCAGTTGGTCCCATAGGACCATCTGCAAAATCCAAACCATCAGTTGGTCCCACAGGACCATCTGCAAAATCCAACCGATCAGTTTGTCCCACATGACCATCTGCAAAATCCTACCCATCAGTTGGTCCCACTGGACCATCTGCAAAATCCTACCCATCAGTTGGTCCCACAGGACCATCTGCAAAATCCAAACCATCAGTTGGTCCCACAGGACCATCTGCAAAATCCTACCCATCAGTTGGTCCCACAGGACCATCTGCAAAATCCAAACCATCAGTTGGTCCCACAGGACCATCTGCAAAAGCCTACCCATCAGTTGGTCCCACAGGACCAGCTGCAAAATCTAAACCATCAGTTGGTCCCCCAGGACCATCTGCAAAATCCAACGCATCAGTTGGTTCCCCAGGACCATCTGCAAAATCCTACCCATCAGTTGGTCCCACAGGACCATCTGCAAAATCCAAACCATCAGTTGGTCCCACAGGACCGTCTGCAAAATCCAAACCATCAGTTGGTCCCACAGGACCGTCTGCAAAATCCTACTCATCAGTTGGTCCCACAGGACCATCTGCAAAATCCAAACCATCAGTTGGTCCCACAGGACCATCTGCAAAATCCTACCCATCAGTTGGTCCCACTAAACCATTTGCAAAATCCAAACCAACAGTTGGTCCCCCAGGACCATCTGCAAAATCCAAACTATTCCAAACCATCAGTTGGTCCCACAGGACCATCTGCAAAATCCAAACCATCAGTTTGTCCCACAGGACCATCTGCAAAGTCCTACCCATCAGTTGGTCCCACAGGACCATCTGCAAAATCCGAACCATCAGTTGGTCCCCCAGGACCATCTGCAAAATCCAACCCATCAGTTGGTTCCCCAGGACCATCTGCAAAATCCAACCCATCAGTTGGTTCCCCAGGACCATCTGCAAAATCCTACCTATCAGTTGGTCCCACAGGACCATCTGCAAAATCCAAACCATCAGTTGGTCCCACAGGACCATCTGCAAAATCCAAACCATCAGTTGGTCTCACAGGACCATCTGCAAAATCCAAACCATTAGTTGGTCCCACAGGACCATCTGCAAAATCCAAACCATCAGTTGGTCCTGCAGGACCATCTGCAAAATACAAACCATCAGTTGGTCCCACAGGACCATCTGCAAAATCCAAACCATCAGTTGGTCCCACAGGACCATCTGCAAAATCCAACCCATCAGTTGGTCCCACAGGACCATCTGCAAAAGCCAACTTTACAGTTGATTCCACAGGACCATCTGCAAAATCCAACCCGTCAATTGGTCCCACAGGACCAACTGCAAAATTCTACCCATCAGTTGGTCCCATAGGACCATCTGCAAAATCCAAACCATCAGTTGGTCCCACAGGACCATCTGCAAAATCCAACCGATCAGTTGGTCCCACATGACCATCTGCAAAAACCTACCCATCAGTTGGTCCCACTGGACCATCTGCAAAATCCTACCCATCAGTTGGTCCCACAGGACCATCTGCAAAATCCAAACCATTAGTTGGTCCCACAGGACCATCTGCAAAATCCTACCCATCAGTTGGTCCCATAGGACCATCTGCAAAATCCAAACCATCAGTTGGTCCCACAGGACCATCTGCAAAATCCTACTCATCAGTTGGTCCCACAGGACCATCTGCAAAATCCAACCGATCAGTTGGTCCCACATGACCATCTGCAAAATCCTACCCATCAGTTGGTCCCCCTGGACAATCTGCAAAATCCTACCCATCAGTTGGTCCCACAGGACCATCTGCAAAATCCAAACCATCAGTTGGTCCCACAGGAGCATCTGCAAAATCCAAACCATTCCAAACCATCAGTTGGTCCCACAGGACCATCAGCAAAATCCAAACCATCAGTTGGTCCCACAGGACCATCTGCAAAATCCTACCCATCAGTTGGTCCCACAGGACCATCTGCAAAATCCAAACCATCAGTTGGTCCCCCAGGACCATCTGCAAAATCCAACCCATCAGTTGGTTCCTCAGGACCATCTGCAAAATCCTACCCATCAGTTGGTCCCAGAGGACCATCTGCAAAATCCAAACCACCAGTTGGTCCCACAGGACCATCTGCAAAATCCAAACCATCAGTTGGTCCCACAGGACCATCTGCAAAATCGAAACCATTAGTTGGTCCCACAGGACCATTTGCAAAATACAAATCATCAGTTGGTCCTGCAGGACCATCTGCAAAATCCAAACCATTAGTTGGTCCCACAGGACCATTTGCAAAATACAAATCATCAGTTGGTCCTGCAGGACCATCTGCAAAATACAAACCAACAGTTGGTCCCACAGGACCATCTGTAAAATCCAAACCATCAGTTGATCCCACAGGACCATCTGCAAAATTCAAACCATCAGTTGGTCCCACAGGACCATCTGCAAAATCCAAACCATCAGTTGATCCCACTGGACCATCTAAAAAATACTACCCATCAGTTGGTCCCACAGGACCATCTGCAAAGTCCAAACCATCAGTTGGTCCCACAGGACCATCTGCAAAATCCTACCCATCAGTTGGTCCCACATGACCATTTGCAAAATTCAAACCATCAGTTGGTCCCACAGGACCATCTGCAAAATCCAAACCATCAGTTGGTCCCACAGGACTATCTGCAAAATCAAAACCATCAGTTGGTCCCACAGGACCATCTGCAAATTCCAAACTACCAGTCGGTCCCACAGGACCATCTGCAAAATCCAAACCATCAGTTGATCCCACAGGACCATCTGCAAAATCCAAACCATCAGTTGGTCCCACAGGACCATCTGCAAAATCCAAACAATCAGTTGATCCCACCGGACCATCTGCAAAATTCTACCCATCAGTTGGTCCCACTGGACCATCTGCAAAATACTACCCATCAGTTGATTCCACAGGACCATCTGCAAAATCCAACCCGTCAATTGGTTCCACAGGACCAACTGCAAAATTCTACCCATCAGTTGGTCCCATAGGACCATCTGCAAAATCCAAACCATCAGTTGGTCCCACAGGACCATCTGCAAAATCCAACCGATCAGTTGATCCCACATGAGGACCATCTGCAAAATCCAAACCACCAGTTGGTCCCACAGGACCATCTGCAAAATCCAAACCATCAGTTGGTCCCACAGGACCATCTGCAAAATCCAAACCATTAGTTGGTCCCACAGGACCATTTGCAAAATCCAAATCATCAGTTGGTCCTGCAGGACCATCTGCAAAATACAAACCATCAGTTGGTCCCACAGGACCATCTGCAAAATCCAAACCATCAGTTGGTCCCACAGGACCATCTGCAAAATCCAAACCATCAGTTGGTCCCACAGGACCATCTGCAAAATCCAAACCATCAGTTGGTCCCACAGGACCATCTGCAAAATCCTACCCATCAGTTGGTCCCACAGGACCATCTGCAAAATCCAAACCATCAGTTGGTCCTGCAGGACCATCTGCAAAATCCAACCCATCAGTTGGTCCCACAGGACCATCTGCAAAAGCCAACTTATCAGTTGATCCCACAGGACCATCTGCAAAATCCAAACCATTAGTTGGTCCCACAGGACCATTTGCAAAATCCTAATCATCAGTTGGTCCTGCAGGACCATCTGCAAAATCCTACCCATCAGTTGGTCCCAGAGGACCATCTGCAAAATCCAAACCACCAGTTGGTCCCACAGGACCATCTGCAAAATCCAAACCATCAGTTGGTCCCACAGGAGCATCTGCAAAATCCAAAACATTCCAAACCATCAGTTGGTCCCACAGGACCATCTGCAAAATCCAAACCATCAGTTGGTCCCACAGGACCATCTGCAAAATCCAAACCATTAGTTGGTCCCACAGGACCATTTGCAAAATACAAATCATCAGTTGGTCCTGCAGGACCATCTGCAAAATACAAACCATCAGTTGGTCCCACAGGACCATGTGCAAAATCTAAACCATCATTTGATCCCACAGGACCATCTGCAAAATTCAAACCATCAGTTGGTCCCACAGGACCATCTGCAAAATCCAAACCATCAGTTGATCCCACAGGACCATCTGCAAAATCCTACCCATCAGTTGGTCCCACTGGACCATCTGCAAAATACTATCCATCAGTTGGTCCAACAGAACCATCTGCAAAATCCAAATTATCAGTTGGTCCCACAGGACCATCTGCAAAATCCTACCCATCAGTTGGTCCCACAGGACCATCTGCAAAATCCAAACCATCAGTTGGTCCTGCAGGACCATCTGCAAAATCCAACCCATCAGTTGGTCCCACAAGACCATCTGCAAAAGCCAACTTATCAGTTGATCCCACAGGACCATCTGCAAAATCCAACCCATCAATTGGTCCCACAGGACCAACTGCAAAATCCTACCTAACAGTTGGTTCCATAGGAATATCTGCAAAATCCAAACCATCAGTTGGTCCCACAGGACCATCTGCAAAATCCAAGTCATCAGTTGGTCCCACAGGACCATTTGCAAAATACAAACCATCAGTTGGTTCCACAGGACCATCTGCAAAATCCAAACCATCAGTTGGTCCCACAGGACTATCTGCAAAATCAAAACCATCAGTTGGTCCCACAGGACCATCTGCAAATTCCATACCACCAGTCGGTCCCACAGGACCATCTGCAAAATCCAAAACATCAGTTGATCCCACAGGACCATCTGCAAAATCCAAACCATCAGTTGGTCCCACAGGACCATCTGCAAAATCCAAACAATCAGTTGATCCCACAGGACCATCTGCAAAATTCTACCCATCAGTTGGTCCCACTGGACCATCTGCAAAATACTACCCATCAGTTGATTCCACAGGACCATCTGCAAATTCCAACCTGTCAATTGGTTCCACAGGACCAACTGCAAAATTCTACCCATCAGTTGGTCCCATAGGACCATCTGCGAAACCCAAACCATCAGTTGGTCCCACAGGACCATCTGCAAAATCCAACCGATCAGTTGATCCCACATGACCATCTGCAAAATCCTACCCATCAGTTGGTCCCACTGGACCATCTGCAAAATCCTACTCATCAGTTGGTCCCACAGGACCATCTGCAAAATCCAAACCATCTGTTAGTCCCACAGGACCATCTGCAAAATCCTACCCATCAGTTGGTCCCATAGGACCATCTGCAAAATCCAAACCATCAGTTGGTCCCACAGGACCATCTGCAAAATCCTACCCATCAGTTGGTCCCACAGGACCATCTGCAAAATCCAACCGATCAGTTGGTCCCACATGACCATCTGCAAAATCCTACCCATCAGTTGGTCCCCCTGGACAATCTGCAAAATCCTACCCATCAGTTGGTCCCACAGGACCATCTGCAAAATCCAAACCGTCAGTTGGTCCCACAGGATCATCTGCAAAATCCAAACCATTCCAAACCATCAGTTGGTCCCACAGGACCATCAGCAAAATCCAAACCATCAGTTGATCCCACAGGACCATCTGCAAATTCCAACCCATCAATTGGTCCCACAGGACCAACTGCAAAATCCTACCCATCAGTTGGTCCCATAGGAACATCTGCAAAATCCAAACCATCATTTGGTCCCACAGGACCATCTGCAAAATCCAACTCATCAGTTGGTCCCACAGGACCATTTGCAAAATACAAACCATCAGTTGGTCCCACAGGACCATCTGCAAAATCCAAACCACCAGTTGATCCCACAGGACCATCTGCAAAATCCTACCTATCAGTTGGTCCCACAGGACCATCTGCAAAATCCAAACCATCAGTTGGTCCCACAGGACCATCTGCAAAATCCAAACCATCAGTTCGTCCCACAGGACCATCTGCAAAATCCAACTTATCAGTTGATCCCACAGGACCATCTGCAAAATCCAACCCATCAATTGGTCCCACAGGACCAACTGCAAAATCCTACCCATCAGTTGGTCCCATAGGAACATTTGCAAAATCCAAACCATCAGTTGGTCCCACAGGACCATTTGCAAAATACAAACCATCAGTTGGTCCCACAGGACCATCTGCAAAATCCAAACCATCAGTTGGTCCCACAGGACTATCTGCAAAATCCAAACCATCAGTTGGTCCCACAGGACCATCTGCAAATTCCAAACCACCAGTCGGTCCCACAGGACCATCTGCAAAATCCAAACCATCAGTTGATCCCACAGGACCATCTGCAAAATCCAAACCATCAGTTGGTCCCACAGGACCATCTGCAAAATCCAAACCATCAGTTGATCCCACAGGACCATCTGCAAAGTCCAAACCATCAGTTGGTCCCACAGGACCATCTGCAAAATCCAAACCATTAGTTGGTCCCACAGGACCATCTGCAAAATCCAAACCATCAGTTGGTCCCACAGGACCATCTGCAAAAGCCAACTTATCAGTTGATCCCACAGGACCATCTGCAAAATCCAACCCATCAATTGGTCCCACAGGACCAACTGCAAAATCCAACCCATCAGTTGGTCCCACAGGACCATCTGCAAAAGCCAACTTATCAGTTGATCCCACAGGACCATCTGCAAAATCCAACCCATCAATTGGTCCCATAGGACCAACTGCAAAATCCTACCCATCAGTTGGTCCCACAGGACCATCTGCAAAGTCCAAAGCATCAGTTGGTCCCACAGGACCATCTGCAAAATCCAAACCATCAGTTGGTCCCACAGGACCATCTGCAAAATCCAAACCATTAGTTGGTCCCACAGGACCATCTGCAAAATCCAAACCATCAGTTGGTCCCACAGGACCATCTGCAAAAGCCAACTTATCAGTTGATCCCACAGGACCATCTGCAAAATCCAAACCATCAGTTGGTCCCACAGGACCATCTGCAAAATCCAAACCATCAGTTGGTCCCACAGGACCATCTGCAAAATCCAAACGATCAGTTGGTCCTGCAGGACCATCTGCAACATCCAACCCATCAATTGGTCCCACAGGACCAACTGCAAAATCCTACCCATCAGTTGGTCCCATAGGAACATCTGCAAAATCCAAACCATCATTTGGTCCCACAGGACCATCTGCAAAATCCAACTCATCAGTTGGTCCCACAGGACCATTTGCAAAATACAAACCATCAGTTGGTCCCACAGGACCATCTGCAAAAGCCAACTTATCAGTTGATCCCACAGGACCATCTGCAAAATCCAAACCACCGGTTGATCCCACAGGACCATCTGCAAAATCCTACCTATCAGTTGGTCCCACAGGACCATCTGCAAAATCCAAACCATCAGTTGGTCCCACAGGACCATCTGCAAAATCCAAACCATCAGTTCGTCCCACAGGACCATCTGCAAAATCCAACTTATCAGTTGATCCCACAGGACCATCTGCAAAATCCAACCCATCAATTGGTCCCACAGGACCAACTGCAAAATCCTACCCATCAGTTGGTCCCATAGGAACATTTGCAAAATCCAAACCATCAGTTGGTCCCACAGGACCATCTGCAAAATCCAACTCATCAGTTGGTCCCACAGGACCATTTGCAAAATACAAACCATCAGTTGGTCCCACAGGACCATCTGCAAAATCCAAACCATCAGTTGGTCCCACAGGACTATCTGCAAAATCCAAACCATCAGTTGGTCCCACAGGACCATCTGCAAATTCCAAACCTCCAGTCGGTCCCACAGGACCATCTGCAAAATCCAAACCATCAGTTGATCCCACAGGACCATCTGCAATATCCAAACCATCAGTTGGTCCCACAGGACCATCTGCAAAATCCAAACCATCAGTTGATCCCACAGGACCATCTGCAAAGTCCAAACCATCAGTTGGTCCCACAGGACCATCTGCAAAATCCAAACCATCAGTTGGTCCCACAGGACCATCTGCAAAATCCAAACCATCAGTTGGTCCTGCAGGACCATCTGCGAAATCCAAACCATCAGTTGGTCCTGCAGGACCATCTGCAAAATACTACCCATCAGTTGATTCCACAGGACCATCTGCAAAATCCAACCCGTCAATTGGTTCCACAGGACCAACTGCAAAATTCTACCCATCAGTTGGTCCCATAGGACCATCTGCAAAATCCAAACCATCAGTTGGTCCCACAGGACCATCTGCAAAATCCAACCGATCAGTTGATCCCACATGAGGACCATCTGCAAAATCCAAACCACCAGTTGGTCCCACAGGACCATCTGCAAAATCCAAACCATCAGTTGGTCCCACAGGACCATCTGCAAAATCCAAACCATTAGTTGGTCCCACAGGACCATTTGCAAAATCCAAATCATCAGTTGGTCCTGCAGGACCATCTGCAAAATACAAACCATCAGTTGGTCCCACAGGACCATCTGCAAAATCCAAACCATCAGTTGGTCCCACAGGACCATCTGCAAAATCCAAACCATCAGTTGGTCCCACAGGACCATCTGCAAAATCCAAACCATCAGTTGGTCCCACAGGACCATCTGCAAAATCCTACCCATCAGTTGGTCCCACAGGACCATCTGCAAAATCCAAACCATCAGTTGGTCCTGCAGGACCATCTGCAAAATCCAACCCATCAGTTGGTCCCACAGGACCATCTGCAAAAGCCAACTTATCAGTTGATCCCACAGGACCATCTGCAAAATCCAAACCATTAGTTGGTCCCACAGGACCATTTGCAAAATCCTAATCATCAGTTGGTCCTGCAGGACCATCTGCAAAATCCTACCCATCAGTTGGTCCCAGAGGACCATCTGCAAAATCCAAACCACCAGTTGGTCCCACAGGACCATCTGCAAAATCCAAACCATCAGTTGGTCCCACAGGAGCATCTGCAAAATCCAAAACATTCCAAACCATCAGTTGGTCCCACAGGACCATCTGCAAAATCCAAACCATCAGTTGGTCCCACAGGACCATCTGCAAAATCCAAACCATTAGTTGGTCCCACAGGACCATTTGCAAAATACAAATCATCAGTTGGTCCTGCAGGACCATCTGCAAAATACAAACCATCAGTTGGTCCCACAGGACCATGTGCAAAATCTAAACCATCATTTGATCCCACAGGACCATCTGCAAAATTCAAACCATCAGTTGGTCCCACAGGACCATCTGCAAAATCCAAACCATCAGTTGATCCCACAGGACCATCTGCAAAATCCTACCCATCAGTTGGTCCCACTGGACCATCTGCAAAATACTATCCATCAGTTGGTCCAACAGAACCATCTGCAAAATCCAAATTATCAGTTGGTCCCACAGGACCATCTGCAAAATCCTACCCATCAGTTGGTCCCACAGGACCATCTGCAAAATCCAAACCATCAGTTGGTCCTGCAGGACCATCTGCAAAATCCAACCCATCAGTTGGTCCCACAAGACCATCTGCAAAAGCCAACTTATCAGTTGATCCCACAGGACCATCTGCAAAATCCAACCCATCAATTGGTCCCACAGGACCAACTGCAAAATCCTACCTAACAGTTGGTTCCATAGGAATATCTGCAAAATCCAAACCATCAGTTGGTCCCACAGGACCATCTGCAAAATCCAAGTCATCAGTTGGTCCCACAGGACCATTTGCAAAATACAAACCATCAGTTGGTTCCACAGGACCATCTGCAAAATCCAAACCATCAGTTGGTCCCACAGGACTATCTGCAAAATCAAAACCATCAGTTGGTCCCACAGGACCATCTGCAAATTCCATACCACCAGTCGGTCCCACAGGACCATCTGCAAAATCCAAAACATCAGTTGATCCCACAGGACCATCTGCAAAATCCAAACCATCAGTTGGTCCCACAGGACCATCTGCAAAATCCAAACAATCAGTTGATCCCACAGGACCATCTGCAAAATTCTACCCATCAGTTGGTCCCACTGGACCATCTGCAAAATACTACCCATCAGTTGATTCCACAGGACCATCTGCAAATTCCAACCTGTCAATTGGTTCCACAGGACCAACTGCAAAATTCTACCCATCAGTTGGTCCCATAGGACCATCTGCGAAACCCAAACCATCAGTTGGTCCCACAGGACCATCTGCAAAATCCAACCGATCAGTTGATCCCACATGACCATCTGCAAAATCCTACCCATCAGTTGGTCCCACTGGACCATCTGCAAAATCCTACTCATCAGTTGGTCCCACAGGACCATCTGCAAAATCCAAACCATCTGTTAGTCCCACAGGACCATCTGCAAAATCCTACCCATCAGTTGGTCCCATAGGACCATCTGCAAAATCCAAACCATCAGTTGGTCCCACAGGACCATCTGCAAAATCCTACCCATCAGTTGGTCCCACAGGACCATCTGCAAAATCCAACCGATCAGTTGGTCCCACATGACCATCTGCAAAATCCTACCCATCAGTTGGTCCCCCTGGACAATCTGCAAAATCCTACCCATCAGTTGGTCCCACAGGACCATCTGCAAAATCCAAACCGTCAGTTGGTCCCACAGGATCATCTGCAAAATCCAAACCATTCCAAACCATCAGTTGGTCCCACAGGACCATCAGCAAAATCCAAACCATCAGTTGATCCCACAGGACCATCTGCAAATTCCAACCCATCAATTGGTCCCACAGGACCAACTGCAAAATCCTACCCATCAGTTGGTCCCATAGGAACATCTGCAAAATCCAAACCATCATTTGGTCCCACAGGACCATCTGCAAAATCCAACTCATCAGTTGGTCCCACAGGACCATTTGCAAAATACAAACCATCAGTTGGTCCCACAGGACCATCTGCAAAATCCAAACCACCAGTTGATCCCACAGGACCATCTGCAAAATCCTACCTATCAGTTGGTCCCACAGGACCATCTGCAAAATCCAAACCATCAGTTGGTCCCACAGGACCATCTGCAAAATCCAAACCATCAGTTCGTCCCACAGGACCATCTGCAAAATCCAACTTATCAGTTGATCCCACAGGACCATCTGCAAAATCCAACCCATCAATTGGTCCCACAGGACCAACTGCAAAATCCTACCCATCAGTTGGTCCCATAGGAACATTTGCAAAATCCAAACCATCAGTTGGTCCCACAGGACCATTTGCAAAATACAAACCATCAGTTGGTCCCACAGGACCATCTGCAAAATCCAAACCATCAGTTGGTCCCACAGGACTATCTGCAAAATCCAAACCATCAGTTGGTCCCACAGGACCATCTGCAAATTCCAAACCACCAGTCGGTCCCACAGGACCATCTGCAAAATCCAAACCATCAGTTGATCCCACAGGACCATCTGCAAAATCCAAACCATCAGTTGGTCCCACAGGACCATCTGCAAAATCCAAACCATCAGTTGATCCCACAGGACCATCTGCAAAGTCCAAACCATCAGTTGGTCCCACAGGACCATCTGCAAAATCCAAACCATTAGTTGGTCCCACAGGACCATCTGCAAAATCCAAACCATCAGTTGGTCCCACAGGACCATCTGCAAAAGCCAACTTATCAGTTGATCCCACAGGACCATCTGCAAAATCCAACCCATCAATTGGTCCCACAGGACCAACTGCAAAATCCAACCCATCAGTTGGTCCCACAGGACCATCTGCAAAAGCCAACTTATCAGTTGATCCCACAGGACCATCTGCAAAATCCAACCCATCAATTGGTCCCATAGGACCAACTGCAAAATCCTACCCATCAGTTGGTCCCACAGGACCATCTGCAAAGTCCAAAGCATCAGTTGGTCCCACAGGACCATCTGCAAAATCCAAACCATCAGTTGGTCCCACAGGACCATCTGCAAAATCCAAACCATTAGTTGGTCCCACAGGACCATCTGCAAAATCCAAACCATCAGTTGGTCCCACAGGACCATCTGCAAAAGCCAACTTATCAGTTGATCCCACAGGACCATCTGCAAAATCCAAACCATCAGTTGGTCCCACAGGACCATCTGCAAAATCCAAACCATCAGTTGGTCCCACAGGACCATCTGCAAAATCCAAACGATCAGTTGGTCCTGCAGGACCATCTGCAACATCCAACCCATCAATTGGTCCCACAGGACCAACTGCAAAATCCTACCCATCAGTTGGTCCCATAGGAACATCTGCAAAATCCAAACCATCATTTGGTCCCACAGGACCATCTGCAAAATCCAACTCATCAGTTGGTCCCACAGGACCATTTGCAAAATACAAACCATCAGTTGGTCCCACAGGACCATCTGCAAAAGCCAACTTATCAGTTGATCCCACAGGACCATCTGCAAAATCCAAACCACCGGTTGATCCCACAGGACCATCTGCAAAATCCTACCTATCAGTTGGTCCCACAGGACCATCTGCAAAATCCAAACCATCAGTTGGTCCCACAGGACCATCTGCAAAATCCAAACCATCAGTTCGTCCCACAGGACCATCTGCAAAATCCAACTTATCAGTTGATCCCACAGGACCATCTGCAAAATCCAACCCATCAATTGGTCCCACAGGACCAACTGCAAAATCCTACCCATCAGTTGGTCCCATAGGAACATTTGCAAAATCCAAACCATCAGTTGGTCCCACAGGACCATCTGCAAAATCCAACTCATCAGTTGGTCCCACAGGACCATTTGCAAAATACAAACCATCAGTTGGTCCCACAGGACCATCTGCAAAATCCAAACCATCAGTTGGTCCCACAGGACTATCTGCAAAATCCAAACCATCAGTTGGTCCCACAGGACCATCTGCAAATTCCAAACCTCCAGTCGGTCCCACAGGACCATCTGCAAAATCCAAACCATCAGTTGATCCCACAGGACCATCTGCAATATCCAAACCATCAGTTGGTCCCACAGGACCATCTGCAAAATCCAAACCATCAGTTGATCCCACAGGACCATCTGCAAAGTCCAAACCATCAGTTGGTCCCACAGGACCATCTGCAAAATCCAAACCATCAGTTGGTCCCACAGGACCATCTGCAAAATCCAAACCATCAGTTGGTCCTGCAGGACCATCTGCGAAATCCAAACCATCAGTTGGTCCTGCAGGACCATCTGCGAAAGCCAACTTATCAGTTGATCCCACAGGACCATCTGCAAAATCCAACCCATCAATTGGTCCCACAGGACCATCTGCAAAATCCTACCCATCAGTTGGTCCCACAGGACCATCTGCAAAGTCCAAACCATCAGTTGGTCCCACAGGACCATCTGCAAAATCCAAACCATCAGTTGGTCCCACAGGACCATCTGCAAAATCCAAACCATCAGTTGGTCCCACAGGACCATCTGCAAAATCCAAACCATCAGTTGGTCCCACAGGACCATCTGCAAAAGCCAACTTATCAGTTGATCCCACAGGACCATCTGCAAAATCCAACCCATCAATTGGTCCCACAGGACCAACTGCAAAATCCAACCCATCAGTTGGTCCCACAGGACCATCTGCAAAAGCCAACTTATCAGTTGATCCCACAGGACCATCTGCAAAATCCAACCCATCAATTGGTCCCATAGGACCAACTGCAAAATCCTACCCATCAGTTGGTCCCACAGGACCATCTGCAAAGTCCAAACCATCAGTTGGTCCCACAGGACCATCTGCAAAATCCAACCCATCAGTTGGTCCTACAGGACCATCTGCAAAAGCCAACTTATCAGTTGATCCCACAGGACCATCTGCAAAATCCAACTCATCAATTGGTCCCATAGGACCAACTGCAAAATCCTACCCATCAGTTGGTCCCACAGGACCATCTGCAAAGTCCAAACCATCAGTTGGTCCCACAGGACCATCTGCAAAATCCAAACCATCAGTTGGTCCCACAGGATCATCTGCAAAATCCAAACCATTAGTTGGTCCCACAGGACCATCTGCAAAATCCAAACCATCAGTTGGTCCCACAGGACCATCTGCAAAAGCCAACTTATCAGTTGATCCCACAGGACCATCTGCAAAATCCAACCCATCAATTGGTCCCACAGGACCAACTGCAAAATCCTACTCATCAGTTGGTCCCATAGGAACATCTGCAAAATCCAAACCATCATTTGGTCCCACAGGACCATCTGCAAAATCCAACTCATCAGTTGGTCCCACAGGACCATTTGCAAAATACAAACCATCAGTTGGTCCCACAGGACCATCTGCAAAATCCAAACCACCGGTTGATCCCACAGGACCATCTGCAAAATCCTACCTATCAGTTGGTCCCACAGGACCATCTGCAAAATCCAAACCATCAGTTGGTCCCACAGGATCATCTGCAAAATCCAAACCATCAGTTCGTCCCACAGGACCATCTGCAAAATCCAACTTATCAGTTGATCCCACAGGACCATCTGCAAAATCCAACCCATCTATTGGTCCCACAGGACCAACTGCAAAATCCTACCCATCAGTTGGTCCCATAGGAACATTTGCAAAATCCATACCATCAGTTGGTCCCACAGGACCATCTGCAAAATCCAACTCATCAGTTGGTCCCACAGGACCATTTGCAAAATACAAACCATCAGTTGGTCCCACAGGACCATCTGCAAAATCCAAACCATCAGTTGGTCCCACAGGACTATCTGCAAAATCCAAACCATCAGTTGGTCCCACAGGACCATCTGCAAAATCCAAACGATCAGTTGGTCCTGCAGGACCATCTGCAACATCCAACCCATCAGTTGGTCCCACAGGACCATCTGCAAAAGCTAACTTATCAGTTGATCCCACAGGACCATCTGCAAAATCCAACCCATCAATTGGTCCCACAGGACTAACTGCAAAATCCTACCCATCAGTTGGTCCCATAGGAACATCTGCAAAATCCAAACCATCATTTGGTCCCACAGGACCATCTGCAAAATCCAACTCATCAGTTGGTCCCACAGGACCATTTGCAAAATACAAACCATCAGTTGGTCCCACAGGACCATCTGCAAAATCCAAACCACCGGTTGATCCCACAGGACTATCTGCAAAATCAAAACCATCAGTTGGTCCCACAGGACTATCTGCAAAATCAAAACCATCAGTTGGTCCCACAGGACCATCTGCAAATTCCAAACCACCAGTCGGTCCCACAGGACCATCTGCAAAATCCAAACCATCAGTTGATCCCACAGGACCATCTGCAAAATCCAAACCATCAGTTGGTCCCACAGGACCATCTGCAAAATCCAAACCATCAGTTGATCCCACAGGACCATCTGCAAAGTCCAAACCATCAGTTGGTCCCACAGGACCATCTGCAAAATCCAACTCATCAGTTGGTCCCACAGGACCATTTGCAAAATACAAACCATCAGTTGGTCCCACAGGACCATCTGCAAAATCCAAACCACCGGTTGATCCCACAGGACTATCTGCAAAATCAAAACCATCAGTTGGTCCCACAGGACTATCTGCAAAATCAAAACCATCAGTTGGTCCCACAGGACCATCTGCAAATTCCAAACCACCAGTCGGTCCCACAGGACCATCTGCAAAATCCAAACCATCAGTTGATCCCACAGGACCATCTGCAAAATCCAAACCATCAGTTGGTCCCACAGGACCATCTGCAAAATCCAAACCATCAGTTGATCCCACAGGACCATCTGCAAAGTCCAAACCATCAGTTGGTCCCACAGGACCATCTGCAAAATCCAAACCATCAGTTGGTCCCACAGGACCATCTGCAAAATCCAAACCATCAGTTGGTCCTGCAGGACCATCTGCAAAAGCCAACTTATCAGTTGATCCCACAGGACCATCTGCAAAATCCAACCCATCAATTGGTCCCACAGGACCAACTGCAAAATCCTACCCATCAGTTGGTCCCACAGGACCATCTGCAAAGTCCAAACCATCAGTTGGTCCCACAGGACCATCTGCAAAATCCAAACCATCAGTTGGTCCCACAGGACCATCTGCAAAATCCAAACGATCAGTTGGTCCTGCAGGACCATCTGCAACATCCAACCCATCAGTTGGTCCCACAGGACCATCTGCAAAAGCGAACTTATCAGTTGATCCCACAGGACCATCTGCAAAATCCAACCCATCAATTGGTCCCACAGGACCAACTGCAAAATCCTACCCATCAGTTGGTCCCATAGGAACATCTGCAAAATCCAAACCATCATTTGGTCCCACAGGACCATCTGCAAAATCCAACTCATCAGTTGGTCCCACAGGACCATTTGCAAAATCCAACCCATCAATTGGTCCCACAGGACCAACTGCAAAATCCTACCCATCAGTTGGTCCCATAGGAACATCTGCAAAATCCTACCTATCAGTTGGTCCCACAGGACCATCTGCAAAATCCAAACCATCAGTTGGTCCCACAGGACCATCTGCAAAATCCAAACCATCAGTTCGTCCCACAGGACCATCTGCAAAATCCAACTTATCAGTTGATCCCACAGGACCATCTGCAAAATCCAACCCATCAATTGGTCCCACAGGACCAACTGCAAACTCCTACCCATCAGTTGGTCCCATAGGAACATTTGCAAAATCCAAACCATCAGTTGGTCCCACAGGACCATCTGCAAAATCCAACTCATCAGTTGGTCCCACAGGACCATTTGCAAAATACAAACCATCAGTTGGTCCCACAGGACCATCTGCAAAATCCAAACCATCAGTTGGTCCCACAGGACTATCTGCAAAATCCAAACCATCAGTTGGTCCCACAGGACCATCTGCAAATTCCAAACCTCCAGTCGGTCCCACAGGACCATCTGCAAAATCCAAACCATCAGTTGATCCCACAGGACCATCTGCAAAATCCAAACCATCAGTTGGTCCCACAGGACCATCTGCAAAATCCAAACCATCAGTTGATCCCACAGGACCATCTGCAAAGTCCAAACCATCAGTTGGTCCCACAGGACCATCTGCAAAATCCAAACCATCAGTTGGTCCCACAGGACCATCTGCAAAATCCAAACCATCAGTTGGTCCTGCAGGACCATCTGCAAAAGCCAACTTATCAGTTGATCCCACAGGACCATCTGCAAAATCCAACCCATCAATTGGTCCCACAGGACCAACTGCAAAATCCTACCCATCAGTTGGTCCCACAGGACCATCTGCAAAGTCCAAACCATCAGTTGGTCCCACAGGACCATCTGCAAAATCCAAACCATCAGTTGGTCCCACAGGACCATCTGCAAAATCCAAACCATTAGTTGGTCCCACAGGACCATCTGCAAAATCCAAACCATCAGTTGGTCTCACAGGACCATCTGCAAAAGCCAACTTATCAGTTGATCCCACAGGACCATCTGCAAAATCCAACCCATCAATTGGTCCCACAGGACCAACTGCAAAATCCAACCCAACAGTTGGTCCCACAGGACCATCTGCAAAAGCCAACTTATCAGTTGATCCCACAGGACCATCTGCAAAATCCAAACCATCAGTTGGTCCCACAGGACCATCTGCAAAATCCAAACCATCAGTTGGTCCCACAGGACCATCTGCAAAATCCAAACCATCAGTTGGTCCTGCAGGACCATCTGCAAAAGCTAACTTATCAGTTGATCCCACAGGACCATCTGCAAAATCCAACCCATCAATTGGTCCCACAGGACCAACTGCAAAATCCATACCATCAATTGGTCCCACAGGACCATCTGCATAATCCAACTCATCAGTTGGTTTCACAAGACCATTTGCAAAATACAAAACATCAGTTGGTCCCACAGGACCATCTGCAAAATCCAAACCATCAGTTGGTCCCACAGGACTATCTGCAAAATCCAAACCATCAGTTGGTCCCACAGGACCATCTGCAAATTCCAAACCACCAGTCGGTCCCACAGGACCATCTGCAAAAGCCAACTTATCAGTTGATCCCACAGGACCATCTGCAAAATCCAACGTATCAATTGGTCCCACAGGACCAACTGCAAAATCTAACCCATCAGTTGGTCCCACAGGACCATCTGCAAAAGCCAACTTATCAGTTGATCCCACAGGACCATCTGCAAAATCCAAACCATCAGTTGGTCCTACAGGACCATCTGCAAAAGCCAACTTATCAGTTGATCCCACAGGACCATCTGCAAAATCCAACCCATCAATTGGTCCCACAGGACCAACTGCAAAATCCTACCCATCAGTTGGTCCCATAGGACCATCTGCAAAATCCAAACCATCAGTTGGTCCCACAGGACCATCTGCAAAATCCAACCCATCAATTGGTCCCACAGGACCAACTGCAAAATCCTACCCATCAGTTGGTCCCATAGGAACATTTGCAAAATCCATACCATCAATTGGTCCCACAGGACCATCTGCATAATCCAACTCATCAGTTGGTCCCACAAGACCATTTGCAAAATACAAAGCATCAGTTGGTCCCACAGGACCATCTGCAAAATCCAAACCATCAGTTGGTCCCACAGGACTATCTGCAAAATCCAAACCATCAGTTGGTCCCACAGGACCATCTGCAAATTCCAAACCACCAGTCGGTCCCACAGGACCATCTCCAAAATCCAAACCATCAGTTGATCCCACAGGACCATCTGCAAAATCCAAACCATCAGTTGGTCCCACAGGACCATCTGCAAAATCCAAACCATCAGTTGATCCCACAGGACCATCTGCAAAGTCCAAACCATCAGTTGGTCCCACAGGACCATCTGCAAAATCCAAACCATCAGTTGGTCCCACAGGACCATCTGCAAAATCCAAACCATCAGTTGGTCCCACAGGACCATCTGCAAAATCCAAACCATCAGTTGGTCCTGCAGGACCATCTGCAAAATCCAAACCATCAGTTGGTCCTGCAGGACCATCTGCAAAAGCCAACTTATCAGTTGATCCCACAGGACCATCTGCAAAATCCAACCCATCAATTGGTCCCACAGGACTAACTGCAAAATCCTACCCATCAGTTGGTCCCACAGGACCATCTGCAAAGTCCAAACCATCAGTTGGTCCCACAGGACCATCTGCAAAATCCAAACCATCAGTTGATCCCACAGGACCATCTGCAAAATCCAAACCATTAGTTGGTCCCACAGGACCATCTGCAAAATCCAAACCATCAGTTGGTCCCACAGGACCATCTGCAAAAGCCAACTTATCAGTTGATCCCACAGGACCATCTGCAAAATCCAACGTATCAATTGGTCCCACAGGACCAACTGCAAAATCTAACCCATCAGTTGGTCCCACAGGACCATCTGCAAAAGCCAACTTATCAGTTGATCCCACAGGACCATCTGCAAAATCCAAACCATCAGTTGGTCCTACAGGACCATCTGCAAAAGCCAACTTATCAGTTGATCCCACAGGACCATCTGCAAAATCCAACCCATCAATTGGTCCCACAGGACCAACTGCAAAATCCTACCCATCAGTTGGTCCCATAGGACCATCTGCAAAATCCAAACCATCAGTTGGTCCCACAGGACTATCTGCAAAATCCAAACCATCAGTTGGTCCCACAGGACCATCTGCAAATTCCAAACCACCAGTCGGTCCCACAGGACCATCTCCAAAATCCAAACCATCAGTTGATCCCACAGGACCATCTGCAAAATCCAAACCATCAGTTGGTCCCACAGGACCATCTGCAAAATCCAAACCATCAGTTGATCCCACAGGACCATCTGCAAAGTCCAAACCATCAGTTGGTCCCACAGGACCATCTGCAAAATCCAAACCATCAGTTGGTCCCACAGGACCATCTGCAAAATCCAAACCATCAGTTGGTCCCACAGGACCATCTGCAAAATCCAAACCATCAGTTGGTCCTGCAGGACCATCTGCAAAATCCAAACCATCAGTTGGTCCTGCAGGACCATCTGCAAAAGCCAACTTATCAGTTGATCCCACAGGACCATCTGCAAAATCCAACCCATCAATTGGTCCCACAGGACTAACTGCAAAATCCTACCCATCAGTTGGTCCCACAGGACCATCTGCAAAGTCCAAACCATCAGTTGGTCCCACAGGACCATCTGCAAAATCCAAACCATCAGTTGATCCCACAGGACCATCTGCAAAATCCAAACCATTAGTTGGTCCCACAGGACCATCTGCAAAATCCAAACCATCAGTTGGTCCCACAGGACCATCTGCAAAAGCCAACTTATCAGTTGATCCCACAGGACCATCTGCAAAATCCAACGTATCAATTGGTCCCACAGGACCAACTGCAAAATCTAACCCATCAGTTGGTCCCACAGGACCATCTGCAAAAGCCAACTTATCAGTTGATCCCACAGGACCATCTGCAAAATCCAAACCATCAGTTGGTCCTACAGGACCATCTGCAAAAGCCAACTTATCAGTTGATCCCACAGGACCATCTGCAAAATCCAACCCATCAATTGGTCCCACAGGACCAACTGCAAAATCCTACCCATCAGTTGGTCCCATAGGACCATCTGCAAAATCCAAACCATCAGTTGGTCCCACAGGACCATCTGCAAAATTCAAACCATTAGTTGGTCCCACAGGACCATCTGCAAAATCCAACCCATCAGTTGGTCCCACAGGACCATCTGCAAAAGCCAACTTATCAGTTGATCCCACAGGACCATCTGCAAAATCCAACCCATCAATTGGTCCCACAGGACCAACTGCAAAATCCTACCCATCAGTTGGTCCCATAGGAACATCTGCAAAATCCAAACCATCAGTTGGTCCCACAGGACCATCTGCAAAATCCAACCCATCAGTTGGTCCCACAGGACCATCTGCAAAAGCCAACTTATCAGTTGATCCCACAGGACCATCTGCAAAATCCAACCCATCAATTGGTCCCTCAGGACCAACTGCAAAATCCTACCCATCAGTTGGTCCCATAGGAACATCTGCAAAATCCAAACCATCAGTTGGTCCCACAGGACCATGTGCAAAAACCAACTCATCAGTTGGTCCCACAGGACCATTTGCAAAATACAAACCATCAGTTGGTCCCACAGGACCATCTGCAAAATCCAAACCATCAGTTGGTCCCACAGGACAATCTGCAAAATCCAAACCATCAGTTGGTCTCACAGGACCATCTGCAAATTCCAAACCACCAGTCGGTCCCACAGGACCATCTGCAAAATCCAAACCATTCCAAGCCATCAGTTGGTCCCACAGGACCATCTGCAAAATCCAAACCATCAGTTGGTCCCACAGGACCATCTGCAAAATCCTACCCATCAGTTGGTCACACAGGACCATCTGCAAAATCCAAACCATCAGTTGGTCCCACAGGACCATCTGCAAAATCCTACCTATCAGTTGGTCCCACAGGACCATCAGCAAAATCCAACCGATCAGTTGGTCCCACTGGACCATCCGCAAAATACTACCCATCAGTTGGTCCCACAGGACCATCTGCAAAATCCAAACCATCAGTTGGTCCCACAGGACCATCTGCAAAATCCAAACCATCAGTTGGTCCCACAGGACCATCTGCAAAATCCGAACCATTAGTCGGTCCCACAGGACCATCTGCAAAATCCAAACCATCAGTTGGTCCTGCAGGACCATCTGCAAAATCCAACCCATCAGTTGGTCCCACAGGACCATCTGCAAAAGCCAACTTATCAGTTGATCCCACAGGACCATCTGCAAAATCCAACCCATCAATTGGTCCCAGAGGACCAACTGCAAAATCCTACCCATCAGTTGGTCCCATAGGAACATCTGCAAAATCCAAACCATCAGTTGGTCCCACAGGACCATCTGTAAAATCCAACTCATCAGTTGGTCCCACAGGAACATTTGCAAAATACAAACCTTCAATTGGTCCCACAGGACCATCTGCAAAATCCAAACCATCAGTTGGTCCCACAGGACTATCTGCAAAATCCAAGCCATCAGTTGGTCCCACAGGACCATCTGCAAAATCCAAACCATCAGTTGGTCCCACAGGACCATCTGCAAAATCCTACCCATCAGTTGGTCACACAGGACCATCTGCAAAATCCAAACCATCAGTTGGTCCCACAGGACCAACTGCAAAATCCTACCCATCAGTTGGTCCCATAGGAACATCTGCAAAATCCAAACCATCAGTTGGTCCCACAGGACCATCTGTAAAATCCAACTCATCAGTTGGTCCCACAGGAACATTTGCAAAATACAAACCTTCAATTGGTCCCACAGGACCATCTGCAAAATCCAAACCATCAGTTGGTCCCACAGGACTATCTGCAAAATCCAAGCCATCAGTTGGTCCCACAGGACCATCTGCAAAGTCCAAACCATCAGTTGGTCCCACAGGACCATCTGCAAAATCCTACCCATCAGTTGGTCACACAGGACCATCTGCAAAATCCAAACCATCAGTTGGTTCCACAGGACCATCTGCAAAATCCTACCTATCAGTTGGTCCCACAGGACCATCAGCAAAATCCAACCGATCAGTTGGTCCCACTGGACCATCCGCAAAATACTACCCATCAGTTGGTCCCACAGGACCATCTGCAAAGTCCAAACCATCAGTTGGTCCCACAGGACCATCTGCAAAATCCAAACCATCAGTTGGTCCCACAGGACCATCTGCAAAATCCGAACCATTAGTCGGTCCCACAGGAGCATCTGCAAAATCCAAACCATCAGTTGGTCCTGCAGGACCATCTGCAAAATCCAACCCATCAGTTGGTCCCACAGGACCATCTGCAAAAGCCAACTTATCAGTTGATCCCACAGGACCATCTGCAAAATCCAACCCATCAATTGGTCCCACAGGACCAACTGCAAAATCCTACCCATCAGTTGGTCCCATAGGAACATCTGCAAAATCCAAACCATCAGTTGGTCCCACAGGACCATCTGTAAAATCCAACTCATCAGTTGGTCCCACAGGAACATTTGCAAAATACAAACCTTCAATTGGTCCCACAGGACCATCTGCAAAATCCAAACCATCAGTTGGTCCCACAGGACTATCTGCAAAATCCAAACCATCAGTTGGTCCCACAGGACCATCTGCAAATTCCAAACCACCAGTCGGTCCCACAGGACCATCTGCAAAATCCTACCCATCAGTTGGTCCCAGAGGACCATCTGCAAAATCCAAACCATCAGTTGGTCCCACAGGACCATCTGCAAAATCCAAACCATCAGTTCGTCCCACAGGACCATCTGCAAAATTCAAATCATTAGTTGGTCCCACAGGACCATCTGCAAAATCCGAACCATCAGTTGGTCCCACAGGACCATCTGCAAAAGCCAACTTATCAGTTGATCCCACAGGACCATCTGCAAAATCCAAGCCATCAGTTGGTCCCACAGGACCATCTGCAAAATCCAAACCATCAGTTGGTCCCACAGGACCATCTGCAAAATCCTACCCATCAGTTGGTCACACAGGACCATCTGCAAAATCCAAACCATCAGTTGGTCCCACAGGACCATCTGCAAAATCCTACCTATCAGTTGGTCTCACAGGACCATCAGCAAAATCCAACCGATCAGTTGGTCCCACTGGACCATCCGCAAAATACTACCCATCAGTTGGTCCCACAGGACCATCTGCAAAGTCCAAACCATCAGTTGGTCCCACAGGACCATCTGCAAAATCCAAACCATCAGTTGTTCCCACAGGACCATCTGCAAAATCCGAACCATTAGTCGGTCCCACAGGAGCATCTGCAAAATCCAAACCATCAGTTGGTCCTGCAGGACCATCTGCAAAATCCAACCCATCAGTTGGTCCTACAGGACCATCTGCAAAAGCCAACTTATCAGTTGATCCCACAGGACCATCTGCAAAATCCAACCCATCAATTGGTCCCACAGGACCAACTGCAAAATCCTACCCATCAGTTGGTCCCATAGGAACATCTGCAAAATCCAAACCATCAGTTGGTCCCACAGGACCATCTGCAAAATCCTACCCATCAGTTGGTCACACAGGACCATCTGCAAAATCCAAACCATCAGTTGGTCCCACAGGACCGTCTGCAAAATCCTACCTATCAGTTGGTCTCACAGGACCATCAGCAAAATCCAACCGATCAGTTGGTCCCACTGGACCATCCGCAAAATACTACCCATCAGTTGGTCCCACAGGACCATCTGCAAAGTCCAAACCATCAGTTGGTCCCACAGGACCATCTGCAAAATCCAAACCATCAGTTGGTCCCACAGGACCATCTGCAAAATCCGAACCATTAGTCGGTCCCACAGGAGCATCTGCAAAATCCAAACCATCAGTTGGTCCTGCAGGACCATCTGCAAAATCCAACCCATCAGTTGGTCCTACAGGACCATCTGCAAAAGCCAACTTATCAGTTGATCCCACAGGACCATCTGCAAAATCCAACCCATCAATTGGTCCCACAGGACCAACTGCAAAATCCTACCCATCAGTTGGTCCCATAGGAACATCTGCAAAATCCAAACCATCAGTTGGTCCCACAGGACCATCTGTAAAATCCAACTCATCAGTTGGTCCCACAGGAACATTTGCAAAATACAAACCTTCAATTGGTCCCACAGGACCATCTGCAAAATCCAAACCATCAGTTGGTCCCACAGGTCTATCTGCAAAATCCAAACCATCAGTTGGTCCCACAGGACCATCTGCAAATTCCAAACCACCAGTCGGTCCCACAGGACCATCTGCAAAATCCTACCCATCAGTTGGTCCCAGAGGACCATCTGCAAAATCCAAACCATCAGTTGGTCCCACAGGACCATCTGCAAAATCCAAACCATCAGTTCGTCCCACAGGACCATCTGCAAAATTCAAATCATTAGTTGGTCCCACAGGACCATCTGCAAAATCCAAACCATCAGTTGGTCCCACAGGACCATCTGCAAAAGCCAACTTATCAGTTGATCCCACAGGACCATCTGCAAAATCCAACCCATCAATTGGTCCCACAGGACCAACTGCAAAATCCTACCCATCAGTTGGTCCCATAGGAACATCGGCAAAATCCAAACCATCAGTTGGTCCCACAGGACCATCTGCAAAATCCAAACCATCAGTTGGTCCCACAGGACCATCTGCAAAATCCAAACCATCAGTTGGTCCCACAGGACTATCTGCAAAATCCAAACCATCAGTTGGTCCCACAGGACCATCTGCAAATTCCAAACCACCAGTCGGTCCCACAGGACCATCTGCAAAATCCAAACCATCAGTTGATCCCACAGGACCATCTGCAAAATCCAAACCATCAGTTGGTCCCACAGGACCATCTGCAAAATCCAAACCATCAGTTGATCCCACAGGACCATCTGCAAAGTCCAAACCATCAGTTGGTCCCACAGGACCATCTGCAAAATCCGAATCATTAGTTGGTCCCACAGGACCATCTGCAAAATCCAAACCATCAGTTGGTCCTGCAGGACCATCTGCAAAATCCAAATTATCAGTTGGTCCCACAGGACTATCTGCAAAATCCAAACCATCAGTTGGTCCCACAGGACCATCTGCAAATTCCAAACCACCAGTCGGTCCCACAGGACCATCTGCAAATTCCAAACCATCAGTTGATCCCACAGGACCATCTGCAAAATCCAAACCATCAGTTGGTCCCACAGGACCATCTGCAAAATCCAAACCATCAGTTGATCCCACAGGACCATCTGCAAAGTCCAAACCATCAGTTGGTCCCACAGGATCATCTGCAAAATCCGAATCATTAGTTGGTCCCACAGGACCATCTGCAAAATCCAAACCATCAGTTGGTCCTGCAGGACCATCTGCAAAATCCAACCCATCAGTTGGTCCCACAGGACCATCTGCAAAGTCCAAACCATCAGTTGGTCTTACCGGACCATCTGCAAAGTCCAAACCTTCAGTTGGTCCCACAGGACCATCTGCAAAATCCAAACCATCAGTTGGTCCCACAGGACCATCTGCAAAATCCTACCCATCAGTTGGTCACACAGGACCATCTGCAAAATCCAAACCATCAGTTGGTTCCACAGGACCATCTGCAAAATCCTACCTATCAGTTGGTCCCACAGGACCATCAGCAAAATCCAAACCATCAGTTGGTCCTGCAGGACCATCTGCAAAATCCAACCCATCAGTTGGTCCCACAGGACCATCTGCAAAAGCCAACTTATCAGTTGATCCCACAGGACCATCTGCAAAATCCAACCCATCAATTGGTCCCACAGGACCAACTGCAAAATCCTACCCATAAGTTGGTCCCATAGGAACATCTGCAAAATCCAAACCATCAGTTGGTCCCACAGGACCATCTGTAAAATCCAACTCATCAGTTGGTCCCACAGGAACATTTGCAAAATACAAACCTTCAATTGGTCCCACAGGACCATCTGCAAAATCCAAACCATCAGTTGGTCCCACAGGACTATCTGCAAAATCCAAACCATCAGTTGGTCCCACAGGACCATCTGCAAATTCCAAACCACCAGTCGGTCCCACAGGACCATCTGCAAAATCCTACCCATCAGTTGGTCCCAGAGGACCATCTGCAAAATCCAAACCATCAGTTCGTCCCACAGGACCATCTGCAAAATTCAAATCATTAGTTGGTCCCACAGGACCATCTGCAAAATCCAAACCATCAGTTGGTCCCACAGGACCATCTGCAAAAGCCAACTTATCAGTTGATCCCACAGGACCATCTGCAAAATCCAAGCCATCAGTTGGTCCCACAGGACCATCTGCAAAATCCAAACCATCAGTTGGTCCCACAGGACCATCTGCAAAATCCTACCCATCAGTTGGTCACACAGGACCATCTGCAAAATCCAAACCATCAGTTGGTCCCACAGGACCATCTGCAAAATCCTACCTATCAGTTGGTCTCACAGGACCATCAGCAAAATCCAACCGATCAGTTGGTCGCACTGGACCATCCGCAAAATACTACCCATCAGTTGGTCCCACAGGACCATCTGCAAAGTCCAAACCATCAGTTGGTCCCACAGGACCATCTGCAAAATCCAAACCATCAGTTGTTCCCACAGGACCATCTGCAAAATCCGAACCATTAGTCGGTCCCACAGGAGCATCTGCAAAATCCAAACCATCAGTTGGTCCTGCAGGACCATCTGCAAAATCCAACCCATCAGTTGGTCCTACAGGACCATCTGCAAAAGCCAACTTATCAGTTGATCCCACAGGACCATCTGCAAAATCCAACCCATCAATTGGTCCCACAGGACCAACTGCAAAATCCTACCCATCAGTTGGTCCCATAGGAACATCTGCAAAATCCAAACCATCAGTTGGTCCCACAGGACCATCTGCAAAATCCTACCCATCAGTTGGTCACACAGGACCATCTGCAAAATCCAAACCATCAGTTGGTCCCACAGGACCATCTGCAAAATCCTACCTATCAGTTGGTCTCACAGGACCATCAGCAAAATCCAACCGATCAGTTGGTCCCACTGGACCATCCGCAAAATACTACCCATCAGTTGGTCCCACAGGACCATCTGCAAAGTCCAAACCATCAGTTGGTCCCACAGGACCATCTGCAAAATCCAAACCATCAGTTGGTCCCACAGGACCATCTGCAAAATCCGAACCATTAGTCGGTCCCACAGGAGCATCTGCAAAATCCAAACCATCAGTTGGTCCTGCAGGACCATCTGCAAAATCCAACCCATCAGTTGGTCCTACAGGACCATCTGCAAAAGCCAACTTATCAGTTGATCCCACAGGACCATCTGCAAAATCCAACCCATCAATTGGTCCCACAGGACCAACTGCAAAATCCTACCCATCAGTTGGTCCCATAGGAACATCTGCAAAATCCAAACCATCAGTTGGTCCCACAGGACCATCTGTAAAATCCAACTCATCAGTTGGTCCCACAGGAACATTTGCAAAATACAAACCTTCAATTGGTCCCACAGGACCATCTGCAAAATCCAAACCATCAGTTGGTCCCACAGGTCTATCTGCAAAATCCAAACCATCAGTTGGTCCCACAGGACCATCTGCAAATTCCAAACCACCAGTCGGTCCCACAGGACCATCTGCAAAATCCTACCCATCAGTTGGTCCCAGAGGACCATCTGCAAAATCCAAACCATCAGTTGGTCCCACAGGACCATCTGCAAAATCCAAACCATCAGTTCGTCCCACAGGACCATCTGCAAAATTCAAATCATTAGTTGGTCCCACAGGACCATCTGCAAAATCCAAACCATCAGTTGGTCCCACAGGACCATCTGCAAAAGCCAACTTATCAGTTGATCCCACAGGACCATCTGCAAAATCCAACCCATCAATTGGTCCCACAGGACCAACTGCAAAATCCTACCCATCAGTTGGTCCCATAGGAACATCGGCAAAATCCAAACCATCAGTTGGTCCCACAGGACCATCTGCAAAATCCAAACCATCAGTTGGTCCCACAGGACCATCTGCAAAATCCAAACCATCAGTTGGTCCCACAGGACTATCTGCAAAATCCAAACCATCAGTTGGTCCCACAGGACCATCTGCAAATTCCAAACCACCAGTCGGTCCCACAGGACCATCTGCAAAATCCAAACCATCAGTTGATCCCACAGGACCATCTGCAAAATCCAAACCATCAGTTGGTCCCACAGGACCATCTGCAAAATCCAAACCATCAGTTGATCCCACAGGACCATCTGCAAAGTCCAAACCATCAGTTGGTCCCACAGGACCATCTGCAAAATCCAAACCATCAGTTGGTCCCACAGGACCATCTGCAAAAGCCAACTTATCAGTTGATCCCACAGGACCATCTGCAAAATCCAACCCATCAATTGGTCCCACAGGACCAACTGCAAAATCCTACCCATCAGTTGGTCCCATAGGAACATCGGCAAAATCCAAACCATCAGTTGGTCCCACAGGACCATCTGCAAAATCCAAACCATCAGTTGGTCCCACAGGACCATCTGCAAAATCCAAACCATCAGTTGGTCCCACAGGACTATCTGCAAAATCCAAACCATCAGTTGGTCCCACAGGACCATCTGCAAATTCCAAACCACCAGTCGGTCCCACAGGACCATCTGCAAAATCCAAACCATCAGTTGATCCCACAGGACCATCTGCAAAATCCAAACCATCAGTTGGTCCCACAGGACCATCTGCAAAATCCAAACCATCAGTTGATCCCACAGGACCATCTGCAAAGTCCAAACCATCAGTTGGTCCCACAGGACCATCTGCAAAATCCGAATCATTAGTTGGTCCCACAGGACCATCTGCAAAATCCAAACCATCAGTTGGTCCTGCAGGACCATCTGCAAAATCCAACCCATCAGTTGGTCCCACAGGACCATCTGCAAAAGCCAACTTATCAGTTGATTCCACAGGACCATCTGCAAAATCCAACCCATCAATTGGTCCCACAGGACCATCTGCAAAATCCAAATTATCAGTTGGTCCCACAGGACTATCTGCAAAATCCAAACCATCAGTTGGTCCCACAGGACCATCTGCAAATTCCAAACCACCAGTCGGTCCCACAGGACCATCTGCAAATTCCAAACCATCAGTTGATCCCACAGGACCATCTGCAAAATCCAAACCATCAGTTGGTCCCACAGGACCATCTGCAAAATCCAAACCATCAGTTGATCCCACAGGACCATCTGCAAAGTCCAAACCATCAGTTGGTCCCACAGGACTATCTGCAAAATCCAAACCATCAGTTGATCCCACAGGACCATCTGCAAAGTCCAAACCATCAGTTGGTCCCACAGGACCATCTGCAAAATCCGAATCATTAGTTGGTCCCACAGGACCATCTGCAAAATCCAAACCATCAGTTGGTCCTGCAGGACCATCTGCAAAATCCAACCCATCAGTTGGTCCCACAGGACCATCTGCAAAAGCCAACTTATCAGTTGATCCGACAGGACCATCTGCAAAATCCAACCCATCAATTGGTCCCACAGGACCAACTGCAAAATCCTACCCATCAGTTGGTCCCATAGGAACATCTGCAAAATCCAAACCATCAGTTGGTCCCACAGGACCATTTACAAAATACAAACCATCAATTGGTCCCACAGGACCATCTGCAAAATCCAAACCATCAGTTGGTCCCACAGGACTATCTGCAAAATCCAAACCATCAGTTGGTCCCACAGGACCATCTGCAAATTCCAAACCACCAGTCGGTCCCACAGGACCATCTGCAAAATCCAAACCATTCCAAACCATCAGTTGGTCCCACTGGACCATCTGCAAAATCCTACCCATCAGTTGGTCCCACAGGACCATCTGCAAAATCCAAACCATCAGTTGGTCCCACAGGATCATCTGCAAAATCCAAACCATTCCAAACCATCAGTTGGTCCCACTGGACCATCTGCAAAATCCTACTCTTCAGTTGGTCCCAGAGGACCATCTGCAAAATCCAAACCATCAGTTGGTCCCACAGGACCTTCTGCAAAATCCAAACCATCAGTTCGTCCCACAGGACCATCTGCAAAATCCAAATCATTAGTTGGTCCCACAGGACCATCTGCAAAATCCAAACCATCAGTTGGTCCCACAGGACCATCTGCAAAAGCCAACTTATCAGTTGATCCCACACGACCATCTGCAAAATCCAACCCATCAATTGGTCCCACAGGATCAACTGCAAAATCCTACCCATCAGTTGGTCCCATAGGAACATCTGCAAAATCCAAACCATCAGTTGGTCCCACAGGACCATCTGCAAAATCCAACTCATCAGTTGGTCCCACAGGACCATTTGCAAAATACAAACCATCAGTTGGTCCCACAGGACCATCTGCAAAATCCAAACCATCAGTTGGTCCCACAGGACTATCTGCAAAATCCAAACCATCAGTTGGTCCCACAGGACCATCTGCAAATTCCAAACTACCAGTCGGTCCCACAGGACCATCTGCAAAATCCAAACCATCCGTTGATCCCACAGGACCATCTGCAAAATCCAAATTATCAGTTGGTCCCACAGGACCATCTGCAAAATCCAAACCATCAGTTGATCCCACAGGACCATCTGCAAAGTCCAAACCATCAGTTGGTCCCACAGGACCATCTGCAAAATCCAAACCATCAGTTGGTCCCACAGGACCATCTGCAAAATCCAAACCATCAGTTGGTCCCACAGGACCATCTGCAAAATCCAAACCATCAGTTGGTCCTGCAGGACCATCTGCAAAATCCAACCCATCAGTTGGTCCCACAGGATCATCTGCAAAAGCCAACTTATCAGTTGATCCCACAGGACCATCTGCAAAATCCAACCCATCAATTGGTCCCACAGGACCAACTGCAAAATCCTACTCATCAGTTGGTCCCATAGGAACATCTGCAAAATCCAAACCATCAGTTGGTCCCACAGGACCATCTGCAAAATCCAGCTCATCAGTTGGTCCCACAGGACCATTTGCAAAATACAAACCATCAGTTGGTCTCACAGGACCATCTGCAAAATCCAAACCATCAGTTGATCTCCCAGGACCATCTGCAAAATCCTACCCATCAGTTGGTCTCACTGGACCATCTGCAAAATACTACCCATCAGTTGGTCCCACAGGACCATCTGCAAAGTCCAAACCATCAGTTGGTCCCACAGGACCATCTGCAAAATAGAAACCATCAGTTGGTCCCACAGGACCGTCTGCAAAATCCAAACCATTAGTTGGTCCCACAGGACCATCTGCAAAATCCAAACTATCAGTTGGTCCCACAGGACCATCTGCAAATTCCAAACCACCAGTCGGTCCCACAGGACCATCTGCAAAATCCAAACCATTCCAAACCATCAGTTGGTCCCATAGGACCATCTGCGAAATCCAAACCATCAGTTGGTCCCACAGGACCATCTGCAAAATCCAAACCATCAGTTGGTCCCACAGGACCATCTGCAAAATCCTACCCTACAGTTGGTCACACAGGACCATCTGCAAAATCCTACCTATCAGTTGGTCCCACAGGACCATCTGCAAAATCCAACCGATCAGTTGGTCCCACATGACCATCTGCAAAATCCTACTTATCAGTTGGTCCCACTGGACCATCTGCAAAATCCTACCCATCAGTTGGTCCCACAGGACCATCTGCAAAATCCAAACCATCAGTTGGTCCCACAGGATCATCTGCAAAATCCAAACCATTCCAAACCATCAGTTGGTCCCACAGGACCATCAGCAAAATCCAAACCATCAGTTGGTCCCACAGGACCATCTGCAAAATCCTACTCATCAGTTGGTCCCCCAGGACCATCTGCAAAATCCAATCCATCAGTTGGTTCCCCAGGACCATCTGCAAAATCCTACCCATCAGTTGGTCCCAGAGGACCATCTGCAAAATCCTACCCATCAGTTGGTCCCAGAGGACCATCTGCAAAATCCAAACCATCAGTGTGTCCCACAGGACCATCTGCAAAATCCAAACCATCAGTTGGTCCCACAGGACCATCTGCAAAATCCAAACCGTCCGTTGGTCCTGCAGGACCATCTGCAAAATCCAACCCATCAGTTGGTCCCACAGGACCATCTGCAAAAGCCAACTTATCAGTTGATCCCACAGGACCATCTGCAAAATCCAACCCATCAATTGGTCCCACAGGACCAACTGCAAAATCCTACCTATCAGTTGGTCCCATAGAAACATCTGCAAAATCCAAACCATCAGTTGGTCCCACAGGACCATCTGCAAAATCCAACTCATCAGTTGGTCCCACAGGACCATTTGCAAAACACAAACCATCAGTTGGTCCCAGAGGACCATCTGCAAAATCCAAACCATCAGTTGGTCCCACAGGACCATCTGCAAAATCCAAACCATCAGTTGGTCGCACAGGACCATCTGCAAAATCCAAACCATCAGTTGATCCCACAGGACCATCTGCAAAATCCTACCCATCAGTTGGTCCCACTGGACCATCTGCAAAATACTACCCATCAGTTGGTCCTACAGGACCATCTGCAAAGTCCAAACCATCAGTTGGTCCCACAGGACCATCTGCAAAATCCAAACCATCAGTTGGTCCCACATGACCATCTGCAAAAGCCAATTTATCAGTTGATCCCACAGGACCATCTGCAAAATCCAACCCATCAATTGGTCCCACAGGACCAACTGCAAAATCCTACCCATCAGTTGGTCCCATAGGAACATCTGCAAAATCCAAACCATCAGTTGGTCCCACAGGACCATCTGCAAAAACCACCTCATCAGTTGGTCCCACAGGACCATTTGCAAAACACAAACCATCAGTTGGTCCCACAGGACCATCTGCAAAATTCAAACCATCAGTTGGTCCCACAGGACTATCTGCAAAATCCAAACCATCAGTTAGTCCCACAGGACCATCTGCAAATTCCAAACCACCAGTCGGTCCCACAGGACCATCTGCAAAATCCAAACCATTCCAAACCATCAGTTGGTCCCACAGGACCATCTGCGAAATCCAAACCATCAGTTGGTCCCACAGGACCATCTGCGAAATCCAAACCATCAGTTGGTCCCACAGGACCGTCTGCAAAATCCTACCCATCAGTTGGTCACACAGGACCATCTGCAAAATCCAAACCATCTTTTGGTCCCACAGGACCATCTGCAAAATCCTACCTATCAGTTGGTCCCACAGGACCATCTGCAAAATCCAACCGATCAGTTGGTCCCACTGGACCATCTGCAAAATACTACCCATCAGTTGGTCCCACAGGACCATCTGCAAAGTCCAAACCATCAGTTGGTCCCACAGGACCATCTGCAAAATCCAAACCATCAGTTGGTCCCACAGGACCATCTGCAAAATCCGAACCATTAGTTGGTCCCACAGGACCATCTGCAAAATCCAAACCATCAGTTGGTCCTGCAGGACCATCTGCAAAATCCAACCCATCAGTTGGTCCCACAGGACCATTTGCAATAGCCAACTTATCAGTTGATCCCACAGGACCAACTGCAAAATCCAACCCATCAATTGGTCCCACAGGACCATCTGCAAAATCCAAACCATCAGTTGGTCCCACAGGACTATCTGCAAAATTCAAACCATCAGTTGGTCCCACAGGACCATCTGCAAATTCCAAACCACCAGTCGGTCCCACAGGACCATCTGCAAAATCCAAACCATTCCAAACCATCAGTTGGTCCCACAGGACCATCTGCAAAATCCTACCCATCAGTTGGTCACACAGGACCATCTGCAAAATCCAAACCATCAGTTGGTCCCTCAGGACCATCTGCAAAATCCTACCTATCAGTTGGTCCCACAGGACCATCTGCAAAATCCAACCGGTCAGTTGGTCCCACATGACCATCTGCAAAATCCTACTTATCAGTTGGTCCCACTGGACCATCTGCAAAATCCTACCCATCAGTTGGTCCCACAGGACCATCTGCAAAATCCAAACCATCAGTTGGTCCCACAGGATCATCTGCAAAATCCAAACCATTCCAAACCATCAGTTGGTCCCAGAGGACCATCTGCAAAATCCAAACCATCAGTTGGTCCCACAGGACCATCTGCAAAATCCAAACCATCAGTTCGTCCCACAGGACCATCTGCAAAATCCAAACCATCAGTTGGTCCCACAGGACCATCTGCAAAAGCCAACCCATCAATTGGTCCCACAGGACCAACTGCAAAATCCTACCCATCAGTTGGTCCCATAGGAACATCTGCAAAATCCAAACCATCAGTTGGTCCCACAGGACCATCTGCAAAATCCAACTCATCAGTTGGTCCCACAGGACCATTTGCAAAATACAAACCATCAGTTGGTCCCACAGGACCATCTGCAAAATCCAAACCATCAGTTGGTCCCACAGGACTATCTGCAAAATCCAAACCATTAGTTGGTCCCACAGGACCATCTGCAAAATCCAAACCATCAGTTGGTCCTGCAGGACCATCTGCAAAATCCAACCCATCAGTTGGTCCCACAGGACCATCTGCAAAAGCCAACTTATCAGTTGATCCCACAGGACCAACTGCAAAATCCAACCCATCAATTGGTCCCACAGGACCATCTGCAAAATCCAAACCATCAGTTGGTCCCACAGGACTATCTGCAAAATCCAAACCATCAGTTGGTCCCACAGGACCATCTGCAAATTCCAAACCACCAGTCGGTCCCACAGGACCATCTGCAAAATCCAAACCATTCCAAACCATCAGTTGGTCCCACAGGACCATCTGCGAAATTCAAACTATCAGTTGGTCCCACAGGACCATCTGCGAAATCCAAACCATCAGTTGGTCCCACAGGACCATCTGCGAAATCCAAACCATCAGTTGGTCACACAGGACCATCTGCAAAATCCAAACCATCAGTTGGTCCCTCAGGACCATCTGCAAAATCCTACCTATCAGTTGGTCCCACAGGACCATCTGCAAAATCCAACCGGTCAGTTGGTCCCACATGACCATCTGCAAAATCCTACTTCTCAGTTGGTCCCACAGGACCATCTGCAAAATCCAAACCATCAGTTGGTCCCACAGGATCATCTGCAAAATCCAAACCATTCCAAACCATCAGTTGGTCCCAGAGGACCGTCTGCAAAATCCAAACCATCAGTTGGTCCCACAGGACCATCTGCAAAATCTAAACCATCAGTTCGTCCCACAGGACCATCTGCAAAATCCAAACCATCAGTTGGTCCCACAGGACCATCTGCAAAAGCCAACTTATCAGTTGATCCCACAGGACCATCTGCAAAATCCAACCCATCAATTGGTCCCACAGGACCAACTGCAAAATCCTACCACTCAGTTGGTCCCATAGGAACATCTGCAAAATCCAAACCATCAGTTGGTCCCACAGGACCATCTGCAAAATCCAACTCATCAGTTGGTCCCACAGGACCATTTGCAAAATACAAACCATCAGTTGGTCCCACAGGACCATCTGCAAATTCCAAACCATCAGTTCTTCCCACAGGACCATCTGCAAAATCCTACCCATCAGTTGGTCACACAGGACCATCTGCAAAATCCAAACCATCAGTTGGTCCCACAGGACCATCTGCAAAATCCTACCTATCAGTTGGTCCCACAGGACCATCTGCAAAATCCAACCGATCAGTTGGTCCCACTGGACCATCTGCAAAATACTACCCATCAGTTGGTCCCACAGGACCATCTGCAAAATCCAACCCATCAATTGGTCCCACAGGACCAACTGCAAAATCCTACCTATCAGTTGGTCCCATAGGAACATCTGCAAAATCCAAACCATCAGTTGGTCCCACAGGACCATCTGCAAAATCCAACTCATCAGTTGGTCCCACAGGACCATTTGCAAAATACAAACCATCAGTTGGTCCCACAGGACCATCCGCAAAATCCAAACCATCAGTTGGTCCCACAGGACTATCTGCAAAATCCAAATCATCAGTTGGTCCCACAGGACCATCTGCAAATTCCAAACCACCAGTCGGTCCCACAGGACCTTCTGCAAAATCCAAACTATCAGTTGGTCCCACAGGACCATCTGCAAAATCCAAACCATCAGTTGGTCCCACAGGACTATCTGCAAAATCCAAACCATTAGTTGGTCCCACAGGACCATCTGCAAAATCCAAACCATCAGTTGGTCCTGCAGGACCATCTGCAAAATCCAACCCATCAGTTGGTCCCACAGGACCATCTGCAAAAGCCAACTTATCAGTTGATCCCACAGGACCAACTGCAAAATCCAACCCATCAATTGGTCCCACAGGACCATCTGCAAAATCCAAACCATCAGTTGGTCCCACAGGACTATCTGCAAAATCCAAACCATCAGTTGGTCCCACAGGACCATCTGCAAATTCCAAACCACCAGTCGGTCCCACAGGACCATCTGCAAAATCCAAACCATTCCAAACCATCAGTTGGTCCCACAGGACCATCTGCGAAATTCAAACTATCAGTTGGTCCCACAGGACCATCTGCGAAATCCAAACCATCAGTTGGTCCCACAGGACCATCTGCAAAATCCTACCCATCAGTTGGTCACACAGGACCATCTGCAAAATCCAAACCATCAGTTGGTCCCTCAGGACCATCTGCAAAGTCCTACCTATCAGTTGGTCCCACAGGACCATCTGCAAAATCCAACCCGTCAGTTGGTCCCACATGACCATCTGCAAAATCCTACTTATCAGTTGGTCCCACTGGACCATCTGCAAATTCCTACCCATCAGTTGGTCCCACAGGACCATCTGCAAAATCCAAACCATCAGTTGGTCCCACAGGATCATCTGCAAAATCCAAACCATTCCAAACCATCAGTTGGTCCCAGAGGACCGTCTGCAAAATCCAAACCATCAGTTGGTCCCACAGGACCATCTGCAAAATCCAAACCATCAGTTCGTCCCACAGGACCATCTGCAAAATCCAAACCATCAGTTGGTCCCACAGGACCATCTGCAAAAGCCAACTTATCAGTTGATCCCACAGGACCATCTGCAAAATCCAACCCATCAATTGGTCCCACAGGACCAACTGCAAAATCCTACCCATCAGTTGGTCCCATAGGAACATCTGCAAAATCCAAACCATCAGTTGGTCCCACAGGACCATCTGCAAAATCCAACTCATCAGTTGGTCCCACAGGACCATTTGCAAAATACAAACCATCAGTTGGTCCCACAGGACCATCTGCAAAATCCAAGTCATCAGTTGGTCCCACAGGACTATCTGCAAAATCCAAACCATCAGTTGGTCCCACAGGACCATCTGCAAATTCCAAACCACCAGTCGGTCCCACAGGACCTTCTGCAAAATCCAAACCATCAGTTGGTCCCACAGGACCATCTGCAAATTCCAAACCACCAGTCGGTCCCACAGGACCTTCTGCAAAATCCAAACCATCAGTTGGTCCTGCAGGACCATCTGCAAAATCCAACCCATCAGTTGGTCCCACAGGACCATCTGCAAAAGCCAACTTATCAGTTGATCCCACAGGACCAACTGCAAAATCCAACCCATCAATTGGTCCCACAGGACCATCTGCAAAATCCAAACCATCAGTTGGTCCCACAGGACTATCTGCAAAATCCAAACCATCAGTTGGTCCCACAGGACCATCTGCAAATTCCAAACCACCAGTCGGTCCCACAGGACCATCTGCAAAATCCAAACCATTCCAAACCATCAGTTGGTCCCACAGGACCATCTGCGAAATTCAAACTATCAGTTGGTCCCACAGGACCATCTGCGAAATCCAAACCATCAGTTGGTCCCACAGGACCATCTGCAAAATCCTACCCATCAGTTGGTCACACAGGACCATCTGCAAAATCCAAACCATCAGTTGGTCCCTCAGGACCATCTGCAAAGTCCTACCTATCAGTTGGTCCCACAGGACCATCTGCAAAATCCAACCCGTCAGTTGGTCCCACATGACCATCTGCAAAATCCTACTTATCAGTTGGTCCCACTGGACCATCTGCAAATTCCTACCCATCAGTTGGTCCCACAGGACCATCTGCAAAATCCAAACCATCAGTTGGTCCCACAGGATCATCTGCAAAATCCAAACCATTCCAAACCATCAGTTGGTCCCAGAGGACCGTCTGCAAAATCCAAACCATCAGTTGGTCCCACAGGACCATCTGCAAAATCCAAACCATCAGTTCGTCCCACAGGACCATCTGCAAAATCCAAACCATCAGTTGGTCCCACAGGACCATCTGCAAAAGCCAACTTATCAGTTGATCCCACAGGACCATCTGCAAAATCCAACCCATCAATTGGTCCCACAGGACCAACTGCAAAATCCTACCCATCAGTTGGTCCCATAGGAACATCTGCAAAATCCAAACCATCAGTTGGTCCCACAGGACCATCTGCAAAATCCAACTCATCAGTTGGTCCCACAGGACCATTTGCAAAATACAAACCATCAGTTGGTCCCACAGGACCATCTGCAAAATCCAAACCATCAGTTGGTCCCACAGGACTATCTGCAAAATCCAAACCATCAGTTGGTCCCACAGGACCATCTGCAAATTCCAAACCACCAGTCGGTCCCACAGGACCTTCTGCAAAATCCAAACTATCAGTTGGTCCCACAGGACCATCTGCAAAATCCAAACCATTAGTTGGTCCCACAGGACCATCTGCGAAATCCAAACCATCAGTTCTTCCCACAGGACCATCTGCAAAATCCTACCCGTCAGTTGGTCCCACATGACCATCTGCAAAATCCTACTTATCAGTTGGTCCCACTGGACCATCTGCAAATTCCTACCCATCAGTTGGTCCCACAGGACCATCTGCAAAATCCAAACCATCAGTTGGTCCCACAGGATCATCTGCAAAATCCAAACCATTCCAAACCATCAGTTGGTCCCAGAGCACCGTCTGCAAAATCCAAACCATCAGTTGGTCCCACAGGACCATCTGCAAAATCCAAACCATCAGTTCGTCCCACAGGACCATCTGCAAAATCCAAACCATCAGTTGGTCCCACAGGACCATCTGCAAAAGCCAACTTATCAGTTGATCCCACAGGACCATCTGCAAAATCCAACCCATCAATTGGTCCCACAGGACCAACTGCAAAATCCTACCCATCAGTTGGTCCCATAGGAACATCTGCAAAATCCAAACCATCAGTTGGTCCCACAGGACCATCTGCAAAATCCAACTCATCAGTTGGTCCCACAGGACCATTTGCAAAATACAAACCATCAGTTGGTCCCACAGGACCATCTGCAAAATCCAAACCATCAGTTGGTCCCACAGGACTATCTGCAAAATCCAAACCATCAGTTGGTCCCACAGGACCATCTGCAAATTCCAAACCACCAGTCGGTCCCACAGGACCTTCTGCAAAATCCAAACTATCAGTTGGTCCCACAGGACCATCTGCAAAATCCAAACCATTAGTTGGTCCCACAGGACCATCTGCGAAATCCAAACCATCAGTTCTTCCCACAGGACCATCTGCAAAATCCTACCCATCAGTTGGTCACACAGGACCATCTGCAAAATCCAAACCATCAGTTGGTCCCACAGGACCTACTGCAAAATCCTACCTATCAGTTGGTCCCACAGGACCATCTGCAAAATCCAACCGATCAGTTGGTCCCACTGGACCATCTGCAAAATACTACCCATCAGTTGGTCCCACAGGACCATCTGCAAAATCCAACCCATCAATTGGTCCCACAGGACCAACTGCAAAATCCTACCCATCAGTTGGTCCCATAGGAACATCTGCAAAATCCAAACCATCAGTTGGTCCCACAGGACCATCTGCAAAATCCAACTCATCAGTTGGTCCCACAGGACCATTTGCAAAATACAAACCATCAGTTGGTCCCACAGGACCATCTGCAAAATCCAAACCATCAGTTGGTCCCACAGGACTATCTGCAAAATCCAAACCATCAGTTGGTCCCACAGGACCATCTGCAAATTCCAAACCACCAGTCGGTCCCACAGGACCTTCTGCAAAATCCAAACTATCAGTTGGTCCCACAGGACCATCTGCAAAATCCAAACCATCAGTTGGTCCCACAGGACCATCTGCGAAATCCAAACCATCAGTTCTTCCCACAGGACCATCTGCAAAATCCTACCCATCAGTTGGTCACACAGGACCATCTGCAAAATCCAAACCATCAGTTGGTCCCACAGGACCATCTGCAAAATCCTACCTATCAGTTGGTCCCACAGGACCATCTGCAAAATCCAACCGATCAGTTGTTCCCACTGGACCATCTGCAAAATACTACCCATCAGTTGGTCCCACAGGACCATCTGCAAAGTCCAAACCATCAGTTGGTCCCACAGGACCATCTGCAAAATCCAAACCATCAGTTGGTCCCACAGGACCATCTGCAAAATCCGAACCATTGGTTGGTCCCACAGGACCATCTGAAAAATCCAAACCATCAGTTGGTCCTGCAGGACCATCTGCAAAATCCAACCCATCAGTTGGTCCCACAGGACCATCTGCAAAAGCCAACTTATCAGTTGATCCCACAGGACCATCTGCAAAATCCAAACCATCAGTTGATCCCACAGGACCATCTGCAAAATCCAAACCATCAGTTGGTCACACAGGACCATCTGCAAAATCCAAACCATCAGTTGGTCCCACAGGACCTACTGCAAAATCCTACCTATCAGTTGGTCCCACAGGACCATCTGCAAAATCCAACCGATCAGTTGGTCCCACTGGACCATCTGCAAAATACTACCCATCAGTTGGTCCCACAGGACCATCTGCAAAATCCAACCCATCAATTGGTCCCACAGGACCAACTGCAAAATCCTACCCATCAGTTGGTCCCATAGGAACATCTGCAAAATCCAAACCATCAGTTGGTCCCACAGGACCATCTGCAAAATCCAACTCATCAGTTGGTCCCACAGGACCATTTGCAAAATACAAACCATCAGTTGGTCCCACAGGACCATCTGCAAAATCCAAACCATCAGTTGGTCCCACAGGACTATCTGCAAAATCCAAACCATCAGTTGGTCCCACAGGACCATCTGCAAATTCCAAACCACCAGTCGGTCCCACAGGACCTTCTGCAAAATCCAAACTATCAGTTGGTCCCACAGGACCATCTGCAAAATCCAAACCATCAGTTGGTCCCACAGGACCATCTGCGAAATCCAAACCATCAGTTCTTCCCACAGGACCATCTGCAAAATCCTACCCATCAGTTGGTCACACAGGACCATCTGCAAAATCCAAACCATCAGTTGGTCCCACAGGACCATCTGCAAAATCCTACCTATCAGTTGGTCCCACAGGACCATCTGCAAAATCCAACCGATCAGTTGTTCCCACTGGACCATCTGCAAAATACTACCCATCAGTTGGTCCCACAGGACCATCTGCAAAGTCCAAACCATCAGTTGGTCCCACAGGACCATCTGCAAAATCCAAACCATCAGTTGGTCCCACAGGACCATCTGCAAAATCCGAACCATTGGTTGGTCCCACAGGACCATCTGAAAAATCCAAACCATCAGTTGGTCCTGCAGGACCATCTGCAAAATCCAACCCATCAGTTGGTCCCACAGGACCATCTGCAAAAGCCAACTTATCAGTTGATCCCACAGGACCATCTGCAAAATCCAACCCGTCAATTGGTCCCACAGGACCAACTGCAAAATCCTACCCATCAGTTGGTCCCATAGGAACATCTGCAAAATCCAAACCATCAGTTGGTCCCACAGGACCATCTGCAAAATCCAACTCATCAGTTGGTCCCACAGGACCATTTGCAAAATACAAACCATCAATTGGTCCCACAGGACCATCTGCAAAATCCAAACCATCAGTTGGTCCCACAGGACTATCTGCAAAATCCAAACCATCAATTGGTCCCACAGGACCATCTGCAAATTCCAAACCACCAGTCGGTCCCACAGGACCATCTGCAAAATCCAAACCATTCCAAACCATCAGTTGGTCCCACAGGACCATCTGCGAAATTCAAACTATCAGTTGGTCCCACAGGACCATCTGCGAAATCCAAACCATCAGTTGGTCCCACAGGACCATCTGCAAAATCCTACCCATCAGTTGGTCACACAGGACCATCTGCAAAATCCAAACCATCAGTTGGTCCCTCAGGACCATCTGCAAAATCCTACCTATCAATTGGTCCCACAGGACCATCTGCAAAATCCAACCGATCAGTTGGTCCCACATGACCATCTGCAAAATCCTACTTATCAGTTGGTCCCACTATACCATCTGCAAAATCCTACCCATCAGTTGGTCCCACAGGACCATCTGCAAAATCCAAACCATCAGTTGGTCCCACAGGATCATCTGCAAAATCCAAACCATTCCAAACCATCAGTTGGTCCCACAGGACCATCAGCAAAATCCAAACCATTAGTTGGTCCCACAGGACCATCTGCAAAATCCTACTCATCAGTTGGTCCCCCAGGACCATCTGCAAAATCCAATCCATCAGTTGGTTCCCCAGGACCATCTGCAAAATCCTACCCATCAGTTGGTCCCAGAGGACCATCTGCAAAATCCAAACCATCAGTATGTCCCACAGGACCATCTGCAAAATCCAAACCATCAGTTCGTCCCACAGGACCATCTGCAATATCCAAACCATCAGTTGGTCCCACAGGACCATCTGCAAAAGCCAACTTATCAGTTGATCCCACAGGACCATCTGCAAAATCCAACCCATCAATTGGTCCCACAGGACCAACTGCAAAATCCTACCCATCAGTTGGTCCCATAGGAACATCTGCAAAATCCAAATCATCAGTTGGTCCCACAGGACCATCTGCAAAATCCAACTCATCAGTTGGTCCCACAGGACCATCTGCAAAATCCAAACCATCAGTTGGTCCCACAGGACTATCTGCAAAATCCAAACCATCAGTTGGTCCCACAGGACCATCTGCGAATTCCAAACCACCAGTCGGTCCCACAGGACCATCTGCAAAATCCAAACCATCAGTTGATCCCACAGGACCATCTGCAAAATCCAACTCATCAGTTGGTCCCACAGGACCATTTGCAAAATACAAACCATCAGTTGGTCCCACAGGACCATCTGCAAAAACCAAACCACCAGTTGATCCCACAGGACCATCTGCAAAATCCAAACCATCAGTTGGTCCCACAGGACCATCTGCAAAATCCAAACCATCAGTTGATCCCACAGGACCATCTGAAAAACCCTACCCATCAGTTGGTCCCACTGGACCATCTGCAAAATACTACCCATCAGTTGGTCCCACAGGACCATCTGCAAAATCCAAACCATCAGTTGGTCCCACAGGACCATCTGCAAAATCCAAACCATTAGTTGGTCCCACAGGACCATCTGCAAAATCCAACCCATCAGTTGGTCACACAGGACCATCTGCAAAAGCCAACTTATCAGTTGATCCCACAGGACCATCTGCAAAATCCAACCCATCAATTGGTCCCACAGGACCAACTGCAAAATCTTACCTCTCAGTTGGTCCCATAGGAACATCTGCAAAATCCAAACCATCAGTTGGTCCCACAGGACCATCTGCAAAATCCAACTCATCAGTTGGTCCCACAGGACCATTTGCAAAATACAAACCATCAGTTGATCCCACAGGACCATCCGCAAAATCCAAACCATCAGTTGGTCCCTCAGGACCATCTGCAAAATCTTACCTATCAATTGGTCCCACAGGACCATCTGCAAAATCCAACCGATCAGTTGGTCCCACATGACCATCTGCAAAATCCTACTTATCAGTTGGTCCCACAGGACCATCTGCAAAATCCAAACCATTAGTTGGTCCCACAGGACCATCTGCAAAATCCAACCCATCAGTTGGTCCCACAGGACCATCTGCAAAATCCAAACCATCAGTTGGTCCCACAGGATCATCTGCAAAATCCAAACCATTCCAAACCATCAGTTGGTCCCAGAGGACCATCTGCAAAATCCAAACCATCAGTTGGTCCCACAGGACCATCTGCAAAATCCAAACCATCAGTTCGTCCCACAGGACCATCTGCAAAATCCAAACCATCAGTTGGTCCCACAGGACCATTTGCAAAAGCCAACCCATCAATTGGTCCCACAGGACCAACTGCAAAATCCTACCCATCAGTTGGTCCCATAGGAACATCTGCAAAATCCAAACCATCAGTTGGTCCCACAGGACCATCTGCAAAATCCAACTCATCAGTTGGTCCCACAGGACCATTTGCAAAATACAAACCATCAGTTGGTCCCACAGGACCATCTGCAAAATCCAAACCATCAGTTGGTCCCACAGGACTATCTGCAAAATCCAAACCATTAGTTGGTCCCACAGGACCATCTGCAAAATCCAAACCATCAGTTGGTCCTGCAGGACCATCTGCAAAATCCAACCCATCAGTTGGTCCCACAGGACCATCTGCAAAAGCCAACTTATCAGTTGATCCCACAGGACCAACTGCAAAATCCAACCCATCAATTGGTCCCACAGGACCATCTGCAAAATCCAAACCATCAGTTGGTCCCACAGGACTATCTGCAAAATCCAAACCATCAGTTGGTCCCACAGGACCATCTGCAAATTCCAAACCACCAGTCGGTCCCACAGGACCATCTGCAAAATCCAAACCATTCCAAACCATCAGTTGGTCCCACAGGACCATCTGCGAAATTCAAACTATCAGTTGGTCCCACAGGACCATCTGCGAAATCCAAACCATCAGTTGGTCCCACAGGACCATCTGCGAAATCCAAACCATCAGTTGGTCACACAGGACCATCTGCAAAATCCAAACCATCAGTTGGTCCCTCAGGACCATCTGCAAAATCCTACCTATCAGTTGGTCCCACAGGACCATCTGCAAAATCCAACCGGTCAGTTGGTCCCACATGACCATCTGCAAAATCCTACTTCTCAGTTGGTCCCACAGGACCATCTGCAAAATCCAAACCATCAGTTGGTCCCACAGGATCATCTGCAAAATCCAAACCATTCCAAACCATCAGTTGGTCCCAGAGGACCGTCTGCAAAATCCAAACCATCAGTTGGTCCCACAGGACCATCTGCAAAATCTAAACCATCAGTTCGTCCCACAGGACCATCTGCAAAATCCAAACCATCAGTTGGTCCCACAGGACCATCTGCAAAAGCCAACTTATCAGTTGATCCCACAGGACCATCTGCAAAATCCAACCCATCAATTGGTCCCACAGGACCAACTGCAAAATCCTACCACTCAGTTGGTCCCATAGGAACATCTGCAAAATCCAAACCATCAGTTGGTCCCACAGGACCATCTGCAAAATCCAACTCATCAGTTGGTCCCACAGGACCATTTGCAAAATACAAACCATCAGTTGGTCCCACAGGACCATCTGCAAATTCCAAACCATCAGTTCTTCCCACAGGACCATCTGCAAAATCCTACCCATCAGTTGGTCACACAGGACCATCTGCAAAATCCAAACCATCAGTTGGTCCCACAGGACCATCTGCAAAATCCTACCTATCAGTTGGTCCCACAGGACCATCTGCAAAATCCAACCGATCAGTTGGTCCCACTGGACCATCTGCAAAATACTACCCATCAGTTGGTCCCACAGGACCATCTGCAAAATCCAACCCATCAATTGGTCCCACAGGACCAACTGCAAAATCCTACCCATCAGTTGGTCCCATAGGAACATCTGCAAAATCCAAACCATCAGTTGGTCCCACAGGACCATCTGCAAAATCCAACTCATCAGTTGGTCCCACAGGACCATTTGCAAAATACATACCATCAGTTGGTCCCACAGGACCATCTGCAAAATCCAAACCATCAGTTGGTCCCACAGGACTATCTGCAAAATCCAAATCATCAGTTGGTCCCACAGGACCATCTGCAAATTCCAAACCACCAGTCGGTCCCACAGGACCTTCTGCAAAATCCAAACTATCAGTTGGTCCCACAGGACCATCTGCAAAATCCAAACCATCAGTTGGTCCCACAGGACTATCTGCAAAATCCAAACCATTAGTTGGTCCCACAGGACCATCTGCAAAATCCAAACCATCAGTTGGTCCTGCAGGACCATCTGCAAAATCCAACCCATCAGTTGGTCCCACAGGACCATCTGCAAAAGCCAACTTATCAGTTGATCCCACAGGACCAACTGCAAAATCCAACCCATCAATTGGTCCCACAGGACCATCTGCAAAATCCAAACCATCAGTTGGTCCCACAGGACTATCTGCAAAATCCAAACCATCAGTTGGTCCCACAGGACCATCTGCAAATTCCAAACCACCAGTCGGTCCCACAGGACCATCTGCAAAATCCAAACCATTCCAAACCATCAGTTGGTCCCACAGGACCATCTGCGAAATTCAAACTATCAGTTGGTCCCACAGGACCATCTGCGAAATCCAAACCATCAGTTGGTCCCACAGGACCATCTGCAAAATCCTACCCATCAGTTGGTCACACAGGACCATCTGCAAAATCCAAACCATCAGTTGGTCCCTCAGGACCATCTGCAAAGTCCTACCTATCAGTTGGTCCCACAGGACCATCTGCAAAATCCAACCCGTCAGTTGGTCCCACATGACCATCTGCAAAATCCTACTTATCAGTTGGTCCCACTGGACCATCTGCAAATTCCTACCCATCAGTTGGTCCCACAGGACCATCTGCAAAATCCAAACCATCAGTTGGTCCCACAGGATCATCTGCAAAATCCAAACCATTCCAAACCATCAGTTGGTCCCAGAGGACCGTCTGCAAAATCCAAACCATCAGTTGGTCCCACAGGACCATCTGCAAAATCCAACCCGTCAGTTGGTCCCACATGACCATCTGCAAAATCCTACTTATCAGTTGGTCCCACTGGACCATCTGCAAATTCCTACCCATCAGTTGGTCCCACAGGACCATCTGCAAAATCCAAACCATCAGTTGGTCCCACAGGATCATCTGCAAAATCCAAACCATTCCAAACCATCAGTTGGTCCCAGAGGACCGTCTGCAAAATCCAAACCATCAGTTGGTCCCACAGGACCATCTGCAAAATCCAAACCATCAGTTCGTCCCACAGGACCATCTGCAAAATCCAACCCGTCAGTTGGTCCCACATGACCATCTGCAAAATCCTACTTATCAGTTGGTCCCACTGGACCATCTGCAAATTCCTACCCATCAGTTGGTCCCACAGGACCATCTGCAAAATCCAAACCATCAGTTGGTCCCACAGGATCATCTGCAAAATCCAAACCATTCCAAACCATCAGTTGGTCCCAGAGGACCGTCTGCAAAATCCAAACCATCAGTTGGTCCCACAGGACCATCTGCAAAATCCAAACCATCAGTTCGTCCCACAGGACCATCTGCAAAATCCAAACCATCAGTTGGTCCCACAGGACCATCTGCAAAAGCCAACTTATCAGTTGATCCCACAGGACCATCTGCAAAATCCAACCCATCAATTGGTCCCACAGGACCAACTGCAAAATCCTACCCATCAGTTGGTCCCATAGGAACATCTGCAAAATCCAAACCATCAGTTGGTCCCACAGGACCATCTGCAAAATCCAACTCATCAGTTGGTCCCACAGGACCATTTGCAAAATACAAACCATCAGTTGGTCCCACAGGACCATCTGCAAAATCCAAACCATCAGTTGGTCCCACAGGACTATCTGCAAAATCCAAACCATCAGTTGGTCCCACAGGACCATCTGCAAATTCCAAACCACCAGTCGGTCCCACAGGACCTTCTGCAAAATCCAAACTATCAGTTGGTCCCACAGGACCATCTGCAAAATCCAAACCATTAGTTGGTCCCACAGGACCATCTGCGAAATCCAAACCATCAGTTCTTCCCACAGGACCATCTGCAAAATCCTACCCATCAGTTGGTCACACAGGACCATCTGCAAAATCCAAACCATCAGTTGGTCCCACAGGACCATCTGCAAAATCCTACCTATCAGTTGGTCCCACAGGACCATCTGCAAAATCCAACCGATCAGTTGGTCCCACTGGACCATCTGCAAAATACTACCCATCAGTTGGTCCCACAGGACCATCTGCAAAATCCAACCCATCAATTGGTCCCACAGGACCAACTGCAAAATCCTACCCATCAGTTGGTCCCATAGGAACATCTGCAAAATCCAAACCATCAGTTGGTCCCACAGGACCATCTGCAAAATCCAACTCATCAGTTGGTCCCACAGGACCATTTGCAAAATACAAACCATCAGTTGGTCCCACAGGACCATCTGCAAAATCCAAACCATCAGTTGGTCCCACAGGACTATCTGCAAAATCCAAACCATCAGTTGGTCCCACAGGACCATCTGCAAATTCCAAACCACCAGTCGGTCCCACAGGACCTTCTGCAAAATCCAAACTATCAGTTGGTCCCACAGGACCATCTGCAAAATCCAAACCATCAGTTGGTCCCACAGGACCATCTGCGAAATCCAAACCATCAGTTCTTCCCACAGGACCATCTGCAAAATCCTACCCATCAGTTGGTCACACAGGACCATCTGCAAAATCCAAACCATCAGTTGGTCCCACAGGACCATCTGCAAAATCCTACCTATCAGTTGGTCCCACAGGACCATCTGCAAAATCCAACCGATCAGTTGGTCCCACTGGACCATCTGCAAAATACTACCCATCAGTTGGTCCCACAGGACCATCTGCAAAGTCCAAACCATCAGTTGGTCCCACAGGACCATCTGCAAAATCCAAACCATCAGTTGGTCCCACAGGACCATCTGCAAAATCCGAACCATTGGTTGGTCCCACAGGACCATCTGAAAAATCCAAACCATCAGTTGGTCCTGCAGGACCATCTGCAAAATCCAACCCATCAGTTGGTCCCACAGGACCATCTGCAAAAGCCAACTTATCAGTTGATCCCACAGGACCATCTGCAAAATCCAACCCGTCAATTGGTCCCACAGGACCAACTGCAAAATCCTACCCATCAGTTGGTCCCATAGGAACATCTGCAAAATCCAAACCATCAGTTGGTCCCACAGGACCATCTGCAAAATCCAACTCATCAGTTGGTCCCACAGGACCATTTGCAAAATACAAACCATCAATTGGTCCCACAGGACCATCTGCAAAATCCAAACCATCAGTTGGTCCCACAGGACTATCTGCAAAATCCAAACCATCAATTGGTCCCACAGGACCATCTGCAAATTCCAAACCACCAGTCGGTCCCACAGGACCATCTGCAAAATCCAAACCATTCCAAACCATCAGTTGGTCCCACAGGACCATCTGCGAAATTCAAACTATCAGTTGGTCCCACAGGACCATCTGCGAAATCCAAACCATCAGTTGGTCCCACAGGACCATCTGCAAAATCCTACCCATCAGTTGGTCACACAGGACCATCTGCAAAATCCAAACCATCAGTTGGTCCCTCAGGACCATCTGCAAAATCCTACCTATCAATTGGTCCCACAGGACCATCTGCAAAATCCAACCGATCAGTTGGTCCCACATGACCATCTGCAAAATCCTACTTATCAGTTGGTCCCACTATACCATCTGCAAAATCCTACCCATCAGTTGGTCCCACAGGACCATCTGCAAAATCCAAACCATCAGTTGGTCCCACAGGATCATCTGCAAAATCCAAACCATTCCAAACCATCAGTTGGTCCCACAGGACCATCAGCAAAATCCAAACCATTAGTTGGTCCCACAGGACCATCTGCAAAATCCTACTCATCAGTTGGTCCCCCAGGACCATCTGCAAAATCCAATCCATCAGTTGGTTCCCCAGGACCATCTGCAAAATCCTACCCATCAGTTGGTCCCAGAGGACCATCTGCAAAATCCAAACCATCAGTATGTCCCACAGGACCATCTGCAAAATCCAAACCATCAGTTCGTCCCACAGGACCATCTGCAATATCCAAACCATCAGTTGGTCCCACAGGACCATCTGCAAAAGCCAACTTATCAGTTGATCCCACAGGACCATCTGCAAAATCCAACCCATCAATTGGTCCCACAGGACCAACTGCAAAATCCAACTCATCAGTTGGTCCCATAGGAACATCTGCAAAATCCAAATCATCAGTTGGTCCCACAGGACCATCTGCAAAATCCAACTCATCAGTTGGTCCCACAGGACCATCTGCAAAATCCAAACCATCAGTTGATCCCACAGGACCATCTGCAAAATCCAACTCATCAGTTGGTCCCACAGGACCATTTGCAAAATACAAACCATCAGTTGGTCCCACAGGACCATCTGCAAAAACCAAACCACCAGTTGATCCCACAGGACCATCTGCAAAATCCAAACCATCAGTTGGTCCCACAGGACCATCTGCAAAATCCAAACCATCAGTTGATCCCACAGGACCATCTGAAAAACCCTACCCATCAGTTGGTCCCACTGGACCATCTGCAAAATACTACCCATCAGTTGGTCCCACAGGACCATCTGCAAAATCCAAACCATCAGTTGGTCCCACAGGACCATCTGCAAAATCCAAACCATTAGTTGGTCCCACAGGACCATCTGCAAAATCCAACCCATCAGTTGGTCCCACAGGACCATCTGCAAAAGCCAACTTATCAGTTGATCCCACAGGACCATCTGCAAAATCCAACCCATCAATTGGTCCCACAGGACCAACTGCAAAATCTTACCTCTCAGTTGGTCCCATAGGAACATCTGCAAAATCCAAACCATCAGTTGGTCCCACAGGACCATCTGCAAAATCCAACTCATCAGTTGGTCCCACAGGACCATTTGCAAAATACAAACCATCAGTTGATCCCACAGGACCATCCGCAAAATCCAAACCATCAGTTGGTCCCTCAGGACCATCTGCAAAATCTTACCTATCAATTGGTCCCACAGGACCATCTGCAAAATCCAACCGATCAGTTGGTCCCACATGACCATCTGCAAAATCCTACTTATCAGTTGGTCCCACAGGACCATCTGCAAAATCCAAACCATTAGTTGGTCCCACAGGACCATCTGCAAAATCCAACCCATCAGTTGGTCCCACAGGACCATCTGCAAAAGCCAACTTATCAGTTGATCCCACAGGACCATCTGCAAAATCCAACCCATCAATTGGTCCCACAGGACCAACTGCAAAATCTTACCTCTCAGTTGGTCCCATAGGAACATCTGCAAAATCCAAACCATCAGTTGGTCCCACAGGACCATCTGCAAAATCCAACTCATCAGTTGGTCCCACAGGACCATTTGCAAAATACAAACCATCAGTTGATCCCACAGGACCATCCGCAAAATCCAAACCATCAGTTGGTCCCTCAGGACCATCTGCAAAATCTTACCTATCAATTGGTCCCACAGGACCATCTGCAAAATCCAACCGATCAGTTGGTCCCACATGACCATCTGCAAAATCCTACTTATCAGTTGGTCCCACTATACCATCTGCAAAATCCTACCCATCAGTTGGTCCCACAGGACCATCTGCAAAATCCAAACCATCAGTTGGTCCCACAGGATCATCTGCAAAATCCAAACCATTCCAAACCATCAGTTGGTCCCACAGGACCATCAGCAAAATCCAAACCATTAGTTGGTCCCACAGGACCATCTGCAAAATCCTACTCATCAGTTGGTCCCCCAGGACCATCTGCAAAATCCAATCCATCAGTTGGTTCCCCAGGACCATCTGCAAAATCCTACCCATCAGTTGGTCCCAGAGGACCATCTGCAAAACCCAAACCATCAGTATGTCCCACAGGACCATCTGCAAAATCCAAACCATCAGTTCGTCCCACAGGACCATCTGCAATATCCAAACCATCAGTTGGTCCCACAGGACCATCTGCAAAAGCCAACTTATCAGTTGATCCCACAGGACCATCTGCAAAATCCAACCCATCAATTGGTCCCACAGGACCAACTGCAAAATCCTACCTATCAATTGGTCCCACAGGACCATCTGCAAAATCCAACCGATCAGTTGGTCCCACATGACCATCTGCAAAATCCTACTTATCAGTTGGTCCCACTATACCATCTGCAAAATCCTACCCATCAGTTGGTCCCACAGGACCATCTGCAAAATCCAAACCATCAGTTGGTCCCACAGGATCATCTGCAAAATCCAAACCATTCCAAACCATCAGTTGGTCCCACAGGACCATCAGCAAAATCCAAACCATTAGTTGGTCCCACAGGACCATCTGCAAAATCCTACTCATCAGTTGGTCCCCCAGGACCATCTGCAAAATCCAATCCATCAGTTGGTTCCCCAGGACCATCTGCAAAATCCTACCCATCAGTTGGTCCCAGAGGACCATCTGCAAAATCCAAACCATCAGTATGTCCCACAGGACCATCTGCAAAATCCAAACCATCAGTTCGTCCCACAGGACCATCTGCAATATCCAAACCATCAGTTGGTCCCACAGGACCATCTGCAAAAGCCAACTTATCAGTTGATCTCACAGGACCATCTGCAAAATCCAACCCATCAATTGGTCCCACAGGACCAACTGCAAAATCCTACCCATCAGTTGGTCCCATAGGAACATCTGCAAAATCCAAATCATCAGTTGGTCCCACAGGACCATCTGCAAAATCCAACTCATCAGTTGGTCCCACAGGACCATCTGCAAAATCCAAACCATCAGTTGGTCCCACAGGACTATCTGCAAAATCCAAACCATCAGTTGGTCCCACAGGACCATCTGCAAATTCCAAACCACCAGTCGGTCCCACAGGACCATCTGCAAAATCCAAACCATCAGTTGATCCCACAGGACCATCTGCAAAATCCAACTCATCAGTTGGTCCCACAGGACCATTTGCAAAATACAAACCATCAGTTGGTCCCACAGGACCATCTGCAAAAACCAAACCACCAGTTGATCCCACAGGACCATCTGCAAAATCCAAACCATCAGTTGGTCCCACAGGACCATCTGCAAAATCCAAACCATCAGTTGATCCCACAGGACCATCTGAAAAACCCTACCCATCAGTTGGTCCCACTGGACCATCTGCAAAATACTACCCATCAGTTGGTCCCACAGGACCATCTGCAAAATCCAAACCATCAGTTGGTCCCACAGGACCATCTGCAAAATCCAAACCATTAGTTGGTCCCACAGGACCATCTGCAAAATCCAACCCATCAGTTGGTCCCACAGGACCATCTGCAAAATCCAAACCATCAGTTGGTCCCACAGGACTATCTGCAAAATCCAAACCATCAGTTGGTCCCACAGGACCATCTGCAAATTCCAAACCACCAGTCGGTCCCACAGGACCATCTGCAAAATCCAAACCATCAGTTGATCCCACAGGACCATCTGCAAAATCCAACTCATCAGTTGGTCCCACAGGACCATTTGCAAAATACAAACCATCAGTTGGTCCCACAGGACCATCTGCAAAAACCAAACCACCAGTTGATCCCACAGGACCATCTGCAAAATCCAAACCATCAGTTGGTCCCACAGGACCATCTGCAAAATCCAAACCATCAGTTGATCCCACAGGACCATCTGAAAAACCCTACCCATCAGTTGGTCCCACTGGACCATCTGCAAAATACTACCCATCAGTTGGTCCCACAGGACCATCTGCAAAATCCAAACCATCAGTTGGTCCCACAGGACCATCTGCAAAATCCAAACCATTAGTTGGTCCCACAGGACCATCTGCAAAATCCAACCCATCAGTTGGTCCCACAGGACCATCTGCAAAAGCCAACTTATCAGTTGATCCCACAGGACCATCTGCAAAATCCAACCCATCAATTGGTCCCACAGGACCAACTGCAAAATCTTACCTCTCAGTTGGTCCCATAGGAACATCTGCGAAATCCAAACCATCAGTTGGTCCCACAGGACCATCTGCAAAATCCAACTCATCAGTTGGTCCCACAGGACCATTTGCAAAATACAAACCATCAGTTGATCCCACAGGACCATCCGCAAAATCCAAACCATCAGTTGGTCCCACAGGACTATCTGCAAAATCCAAACCATCAGTTGGTCCCACAGGACCATCTGCAAATTCCAAACCACCAGTCGGTCCCACAGGACCATCTGCAAAATCCAAACTATTCCAAACCATCAGTTGGTCCCACAGGACCATCTGCGAAATCCAAACCATCGGTTGGTCCCACAGGACCATCTGCAAAATCCTACCCATCAGTTGGTCACACAGGACCATCTGCAAAATCCAAACCATCAGTTGGTCCCTCAGGACCATCTGCAAATTCCTACCTATCAGTTGGTCCCACAGGACCATCTGCAAAATCCAACCGATCAGTTGGTCCCACATGACCATCTGCGAAATCCTACTTATCAGTTGGTCCCACTGGACCATCTGCAAAATCCTACCCATCAGTTGGTCCCACAGGACCATCTGCAAAATCCAAACCATCAGTTGGTCCCACAGGACCATCTGCAAAATCCGAACCATTAGTTGGTCCCACAGGAGCATCTGCAAAAGCCAACTTATCAGTTGATCCCACAGGACCATCTGCAAAATCCAACCCATCAATTGGTCCCACAGGACCAACTGCAAAATCCTACCCACCAGTTGATCCCACAGGACCATCTGCAAAATCCAAACCATCAGTTGGTCCCACAGGACCATCTGCAAAATCCAAACCATCAGTTGATCCCACAGGACCATCTGAAAAACCCTACCCATCAGTTGGTCCCACTGGACCATCTGCAAAATACTACCCATCAGTTGGTCCCACAGGACCATTTGCAAAATACAAACCATCAGTTGGTCCCACAGGACCATCTGCAAAAACCAAACCACCAGTTGATCCCACAGGACCATCTGCAAAATCCAAACCATCAGTTGGTCCCACAGGACCATCTGCAAAATCCAAACCATCAGTTGATCCCACAGGACCATCTGAAAAACCCTACCCATCAGTTGGTCCCACTGGACCATCTGCAAAATACTACCCATCAGTTGGTCCCACAGGACCATCTGCAAAATCCAAACCATCAGTTGGTCCCACAGGACCATCTGCAAAATCCAAACCATTAGTTGGTCCCACAGGACCATCTGCAAAATCCAACCCATCAGTTGGTCCCACAGGACCATCTGCAAAAGCCAACTTATCAGTTGATCCCACAGGACCATCTGCAAAATCCAACCCATCAATTGGTCCCACAGGACCAACTGCAAAATCTTACCTCTCAGTTGGTCCCATAGGAACATCTGCGAAATCCAAACCATCAGTTGGTCCCACAGGACCATCTGCAAAATCCAACTCATCAGTTGGTCCCACAGGACCATTTGCAAAATACAAACCATCAGTTGATCCCACAGGACCATCCGCAAAATCCAAACCATCAGTTGGTCCCACAGGACTATCTGCAAAATCCAAACCATCAGTTGGTCCCACAGGACCATCTGCAAATTCCAAACCACCAGTCGGTCCCACAGGACCATCTGCAAAATCCAAACTATTCCAAACCATCAGTTGGTCCCACAGGACCATCTGCGAAATCCAAACCATCGGTTGGTCCCACAGGACCATCTGCAAAATCCTACCCATCAGTTGGTCACACAGGACCATCTGCAAAATCCAAACCATCAGTTGGTCCCTCAGGACCATCTGCAAATTCCTACCTATCAGTTGGTCCCACAGGACCATCTGCAAAATCCAACCGATCAGTTGGTCCCACATGACCATCTGCGAAATCCTACTTATCAGTTGGTCCCACTGGACCATCTGCAAAATCCTACCCATCAGTTGGTCCCACAGGACCATCTGCAAAATCCAAACCATCAGTTGGTCCCACAGGACCATCTGCAAAATCCGAACCATTAGTTGGTCCCACAGGAGCATCTGCAAAAGCCAACTTATCAGTTGATCCCACAGGACCATCTGCAAAATCCAACCCATCAATTGGTCCCACAGGACCAACTGCAAAATCCTACCCACCAGTTGATCCCACAGGACCATCTGCAAAATCCAAACCATCAGTTGGTCCCACAGGACCATCTGCAAAATCCAAACCATCAGTTGATCCCACAGGACCATCTGAAAAACCCTACCCATCAGTTGGTCCCACTGGACCATCTGCAAAATACTACCCATCAGTTGGTCCCACAGGACCATCTGCAAAATCCAAACCATCAGTTGGTCCCACAGGACCATCTGCAAAATCCAAACCATTAGTTGGTCCCACAGGACCATCTGCAAAATCCAACCCATCAGTTGGTCCCACAGGACCATCTGCAAAATCCAAACCATCAGTTGGTCCCACAGGACTATCTGCAAAATCCAAACCATCAGTTGGTCCCACAGGACCATCTGCAAATTCCAAACCACCAGTCGGTCCCACAGGACCATCTGCAAAATCCAAACCATCAGTTGATCCCACAGGACCATCTGCAAAATCCAACTCATCAGTTGGTCCCACAGGACCATTTGCAAAATACAAACCATCAGTTGGTCCCACAGGACCATCTGCAAAAACCAAACCACCAGTTGATCCCACAGGACCATCTGCAAAATCCAAACCATCAGTTGGTCCCACAGGACCATCTGCAAAATCCAAACCATCAGTTGATCCCACAGGACCATCTGAAAAACCCTACCCATCAGTTGGTCCCACTGGACCATCTGCAAAATACTACCCATCAGTTGGTCCCACAGGACCATCTGCAAAATCCAAACCATCAGTTGGTCCCACAGGACCATCTGCAAAATCCAAACCATTAGTTGGTCCCACAGGACCATCTGCAAAATCCAACCCATCAGTTGGTCCCACAGGACCATCTGCAAAAGCCAACTTATCAGTTGATCCCACAGGACCATCTGCAAAATCCAACCCATCAATTGGTCCCACAGGACCAACTGCAAAATCTTACCTCTCAGTTGGTCCCATAGGAACATCTGCAAAATCCAAACCATCAGTTGGTCCCACAGGACCATCTGCAAAATCCAACTCATCAGTTGGTCCCACAGGACCATTTGCAAAATACAAACCATCAGTTGATCCCACAGGACCATCCGCAAAATCCAAACCATCAGTTGGTCCCACAGGACTATCTGCAAAATCCAAACCATCAGTTGGTCCCACAGGACCATCTGCAAATTCCAAACCACCAGTCGGTCCCACAGGACCATCTGCAAAATCCAAACTATTCCAAACCATCAGTTGGTCCCACAGGACCATCTGCGAAATCCAAACCATCGGTTGGTCCCACAGGACCATCTGCAAAATCCTACCCATCAGTTGGTCACACAGGACCATCTGCAAAATCCAAACCATCAGTTGGTCCCTCAGGACCATCTGCAAATTCCTACCTATCAGTTGGTCCCACAGGACCATCTGCAAAATCCAACCGATCAGTTGGTCCCACATGACCATCTGCGAAATCCTACTTATCAGTTGGTCCCACTGGACCATCTGCAAAATCCTACCCATCAGTTGGTCCCACAGGACCATCTGCAAAATCCAAACCATCAGTTGGTCCCACAGGACCATCTGCAAAATCCGAACCATTAGTTGGTCCCACAGGAGCATCTGCAAAACCCAAACCATCAGTTGGTCCCACAGGACTATCTGCAAAATCCAAACCATCAGTTGGTCCCACAGGACCATTTGCAAAATCCAAACCATCAGTTGGTCCCACAGGACCATCTGCAAAATCCGAACCATTAGTTGGTCCCACAGGAGCATCTGCAAAATCCAAACCATCAGTTGGTCCTGCAGGACCATCTGCAAAATCCAAACCATCAGTTGGTCAATCAGGACCATCTGCAAAATCCTACCTATCAGTTGGCCCCACAGGACCATCTGCAAAATCCAACCGATCAGTTGGTCCCACTGGACCATCTGCAAAATACTACCCATCAGTTGGTCCCACAGGACCATCTGCAAAGTCCAAACCATCAGTTGGTCCCACAGGACCATCTGCAAAATCCAAACCATCAGTTGGTCCCACAGGACCATCTGCAAAATCCAAACCATCAGTTGGTCCCACAGGACCATCTGCAAATTCCAAACCACCAGTCGGTCCCACAGGACCATCTGCAAAATCCAAACCATCAGTTGATCCCACAGGACCATCTGCAAAATCCAAACCATCAGTTGGTCCCACAGGACCATCTGCAAAATCCAAACCATCAGTTGACCCCACAGGACCATTTGCAAAGTCCAAACCATCAGTTGGTCCCACAGGACCATCTGCAAAATCAAAACCATCAGTTGGTCCCACAGGACCATCTGCAAAATCCAAACCATCAGTTGACCCCACAGGACCATCTGCAAAATCCAAACCATCAGTTGGTCACACAGGACCATCTGCAAAATCCAAACCATTAGTTGGTCCCTCAGGACCATCTGCAAAATCCTACCTATCAGTTGGTCCCACAGGACCATCTGCAAAATCCAACCGATCAGTTGGTCCCACATGACCATCTGCAAAATCCTACTTATCAGTTGGTCCCACTGGACCATCTGCAAAATCCTACCCATCAGTTGGTCCCACAGGACCATCAGCAAAATCCAAACCATCAGTTGGTCCCACAGGATCATCTGCAAAATCCAAACCATTCCAAACCATCAGTTGGTCCCACAGGACCTTCAGCAAAATCCAAACCATCAGTTGGTCCCACAGGACCATCTGCAAAATCCAAACCATCAGTTGGTCCTGCAGGACCATCTGCAAAATCCAAACCATCAGTTGGTCCCTCAGGACCATCTGCAAAATCCGAACCATTAGTTGGTCCCACAGGACCATCTGCAAAATCCAAACCATCAGTTGGTCCTGCAGGACCATCTGCAAAATCCAACCCATCAGTTGGTCCCACAGGACCATCTGCAAAAGCCAACTTATCAGTTGATCCCACAGGACCATCTGCAAAATCCAACCCGTCAATTGGTCCCACAGGACCAACTGCAAAATCCAAACCATTCCAAACCATCAGTTGGTCCCACAGGACCATCTGCGAAATTCAAACCATCAGTTGGTCCCACAGGACCATCTGCGAAATCCAAACCATCAGTTGGTCCCACAGGACCATCTGCAAAATCCTACCCATCAGTTGGTCACACAGGACCATCTGCAAAATCCAAACCATCAGTTGGTCTCTCAGGACCATCTGCAAGTTCCTACCTATTAGTTGGTCCCACAGGACCATCTGCAAAATCCAACCGATCAGTTGGTCCCACATGACCATCTGCAAAATCCTACTTATCAGTCGGTCCCACTGGATCATCTGCAAAATCCAAACCATCAGTTGGTCCCACAGGACCATCAGCAAAATCCAAACCATCAGTTGGTCCCACAGGACCACCTGCAAAATCCTACTCATCAGTTGGTCCCCCAGGATCATCTGCAAAATCCAATCCATCAGTTGGTTTCCCAGGACCATCTGCAAAATCCTACCCATCAGTTGGTCCCAGAGGACCATCTGCAAAATCCAAACCATCAGTTGGTCCCACAGGACCATCTGCAAAATACAAACCATCAGTTCGTCCCACAGGACCATCTGCAAAATCCAAATCATTAGTTGGTCCCACAGGACCATCTGCAAAATCCAAACCATCAGTTGGTCCCACAGGACCATCTGCAAAAGCCAACTTATCAGTTGATCCCACAGGACCATCTGCAAAATCCAACCCATCAATTGGTCCCACAGGACCAACTGCAAAATCCTACCCATCAGTTGGTCCCATAGGAACATCTGCAAAATCCAAACCATCAGTTGGTCCCACAGGACCATCTGCAAAATCCAACTCATCAGTTGACCCCACAGGACCATCTGCAAAATCCAACTCATCAGTTGACCCCACAGGACCATTTGCAAAATCCAAACCATTAGTTGGTCCCTCAGGACCATCTGCAAAATCCTACCTATCAGTTGGTCCCACAGGACCATCTGCAAAATCCTACTTATCAGTTGGTCCCACTGGACCATCTGCAAAATCCTACCCATCAGTTGGTCCCACAGGACCATCAGCAAAATCCAAACCATCAGTTGGTCCCACAGGATCATCTGCAAAATCCAAACCATTCCAAACCATCAGTTGGTCCCACAGGACCTTCAGCAAAATCCAAACCATCAGTTGGTCCCACAGGACCATCTGCAAAATCCAAACCATCAGTTGGTCCTGCAGGACCATCTGCAAAATCCAAACCATCAGTTGGTCCCTCAGGACCATCTGCAAAATCCTACCTATCAGTTGGCCCCACAGGACCATCTGCAAAATCCAACCGATCAGTTGGTCCCACTGGACCATCTGCAAAATACTACCCATCAGTTGGTCTCACAGGACCATCTGCAAAGTCTAAACCATCAGTTGGTCCCACAGGACCATCTGCAAAATCCAAACCATCAGTTGGTCCCACAGGACCATCTGCAAAATCCGAACCATTAGTTGGTCCCACAGGACCATCTGCAAAATCCAAACCATCAGTTGGTCCTGCAGGACCATCTGCAAAATCCAACCCATCAGTTGGTCCCACAGGACCATCTGCAAAAGCCAACTTATCAGTTGATCCCACAGGACCATCTGCAAAATCCAACCCGTCAATTGGTCCCACAGGACCAACTGCAAAATCCAAACCATTCCAAACCATCAGTTGGTCCCACAGGACCATCTGCGAAATTCAAACCATCAGTTGGTCCCACAGGACCATCTGCGAAATCCAAACCATCAGTTGGTCCCACAGGACCATCTGCAAAATCCTACCCATCAGTTGGTCACACAGGACCATCTGCAAAATCCAAACCATCAGTTGGTCTCTCAGGACCATCTGCAAATTCCTACCTATTAGTTGGTCCCACAGGACCATCTGCAAAATCCAACCGATCAGTTGGTCCCACATGACCATCTGCAAAATCCTACTTATCAGTCGGTCCCACTGGATCATCTGCAAAATCCAAACCATCAGTTGGTCCCACAGGACCATCAGCAAAATCCAAACCATCAGTTGGTCCCACAGGACCATCTGCAAAATCCTACTCATCAGTTGGTCCCCCAGGATCATCTGCAAAATCCAATCCATCAGTTGGTTCCCCAGGACCATCTGCAAAATCCTACCCATCAGTTGGTCCCAGAGGACCATCTGCAAAATCCAAACCATCAGTTGGTCCCACAGGACCATCTACAAAATACAAACCATCAGTTCGTCCCACAGGACCATCTGCAAAATCCAAATCATTAGTTGGTCCCACAGGACCATCTGCAAAATCCAAACCATCAGTTGGTCCCACAGGACCATCTGCAAAAGCCAACTTATCAGTTGATCCCACAGGACCATCTGCAAAATCCAACCCATCAATTGGTCCCACAGGACCAACTGCAAAATCCTACCCATCAGTTGGTCCCATAGGAACATCTGCAAAATCCAAACCATCAGTTGGTCCCACAGGACCATCTGCAAAATCCAACTCATCAGTTGGTCCCACAGGACCATTTGCAAAATACAAACCATCAGTTGGTCCCACAGGACCATCTGCAAATTCCAAACCACCAGTCGGTCCCACAGGACCATCTGCAAAATCCAAACCATCAGTTGATCCCACAGGACCATCTGCAAAATCCAAACCATTTGTTGGTCCCACAGGACCATCTGCAAAATCCAAACCATCAGTTGACCCCACAGGACCATCTGCAAAGTCCAAACCATCAGTTGACCCCACAGGACCATCTGCAAAATCCAAACCATCAGTTGGTCACACAGGACCATCTGCAAAATCCAAACCATCAGTTGGTCCCTCAGGACCATCTGCAAAATCCTACCTATCAGTTGGTCCCACAGGACCATCTGCAAAATCCAACCGATCAGTTGGTCCCACATGACCATCTGCATAATCCTACTTATCAGTTGGTCCCACTGGACCATCTGCAAAATCCTACCCATCAGTTGGTCCCACAGGACCATCAGCAAAATCCAAACCATCAGTTGGTCCCACAGGATCATCTGCAAAATCCAAACCATTCCAAACCATCAGTTGGTCCCACAGGACCATCAGCAAAATCCAAACCATCAGTTGGTCCCACAGGACCATCTGCAAAATCCAACCGATCAGTTGGTCCCACATGACCATCTGCATAATCCTACTTATCAGTTGGTCCCACAGGACCATCTGCAAAATCCTACTCATCAGTTGGTCCCCCAGGACCATCTGCAAAATCCAATCCATCTGTTGGTTCCCCAGGACCATCTGCAAAATCCTACCCATCAGTTGGTCCCAGAGGACCATCTGCAAAATCCAAACCATCAGTTGGTCCCACAGGACCATCTGCAAAAGCCAACTTATCAGTTGATCCCACAGGACCATCTGCAAAATCCAACCCATCAATTGGTCCCACAGGACCAACTGCAAAATCCTACCCATCAGTTGGTCCCATAGGAACATCTGCAAAATCCAAACCATCAGTTGGTCCCACAGGACCATCTGCAAAATCCAACTCATCAGTTGGTCCCACAGGACCATTTGCAAAATACAAACCATCAGTTGGTCCCACAGGACCATCTGCAAAATCCAAACCATCAGTTGGTCCCACAGGACTATCTGCAAAATCCGAACCACCAGTTGGTCCCACAGGACCATCTGCAAATTCCAAACCACCAGTCGGTCCCACAGGACCATCTGCAAAATCCAAACCATCAGTTGATCCCACAGGACCATCTGCAAAATCCAAACCATCAGTTGGTCCCACAGGACCATCTGCAAAGTCCAAACCATCAGTTGACCCCACAGGACCATCTGCAAAGTCCAAACCATCAGTTGGTCCCACAGGACCATCTGCAAAATCCAAACTATCAGTTGGTCCCACAGGACCATCTGCAAAATCCAAACCATCTGTTGGTCCCACAGGACCATCAGCAAAATCCAAACCATCAGTTGGTCCCACAGGACCATCTGCAGAATCCTACTCATCAGTTGGTTCCCCAGGACCATCTGCAAAATCCAATCCATCAGTTGGTTCCCCAGGACCATCTGCAAAATCCTACCCATCAGTTGGTCCCAGAGGACCATCTGCAAAATCCAAACCATCAGTTGGTCCCACAGGACCATCTGCAAAATACAAACCATCAGTTCGTCCCACAGGACCATCTGCAAAATCCAAATCATTAGTTGGTCCCACAGGACCATCTGCAAAATCCAAACCATCAGTTGGTCCCACAGGACCATCTGCAAAAGCCAACTTATCAGTTGATCCCACAGGACCATCTGCAAAATCCAACCCATCAATTGGTCCCACAGGACCAACTGCAAAATCCTACCCATCAGTTGGTCCCATAGGAACATCTGCAAAATCCAAACCATCAGTTGGTCCCACAAGACCATCTGCAAAATCCGAACCACCAGTTGGTCCCACAGGACCATCTGCAAATTCCAAACCACCAGTCGGTCCCACAGGACCATCTGCAAAATCCAAACCATCAGTTGATCCCACAGGACCATCTGCAAAATCCAAACCATCAGTTGGTCCCACAGGACCATCTGCAAAGTCCAAACCATCTGTTGGTCCCACAGGACCATCAGCAAAATCCAAACCATCAGTTGGTCCCACAGGACCATCTGCAGAATCCTACTCATCAGTTGGTTCCCCAGGACCATCTGCAAAATCCAAACCATCAGTTGGTCCCACAGGACCATCTGCAAAATCCGAACTATCAGTTGGTCCCACAGGACTATCTGCAAAATCCAAACCATCAGTTGGTTTCACAGGACCATCTGCAAATTCCAAACCACCAGTCGGTCCCACAGGACCATCTGCGAAATCCAAACCATCAGTTGATCCCACAGGACCATCTGCAAAATCCAAACCATCAATTGGTCCCACAGGACCATCTGCAAAATCCAAACCATCAGTTGACCCCACAGGACCATCTGCAAATTCCAAACCACCAGTCGGTCCCACAGGACCATCTGCAAAATCCAAACCATCAGTTGGTTTCACAGGACCATCTGCAAATTCCAAACCACCAGTCGGTCCCACAGGACCATCTGCAAAATCCAAACCATCAGTTGATCCCACAGGACCATCTGCAAAATCCAAACCATCAGTTGGTCCCACAGGACCATCTGCAAAATCCAAACCATCAGTTGACCCCACAGGACCATCTGCAAAATCCAAACCATCAGTTGGTCCCACAGGACCATCTGCAAAATCCAAACCATCAGTTGGTCCCACAGGACCATCTGCAAAATCCAAACCATCAGTTGACCCCACAGGACCATCTGCAAAATCCAAACCATCAGTTGGTCACACAGGACCATCTGCAAAATCCAAACCATCAGTTGGTCCCTCAGGACCATCTGCAAAATCCTACCTACCAGTTGGTCCCACAGGACCATCTGCAAAATCCAACCGATCAGTTGGTCCCACATGACCATCTGCAAAATCCTACTTATCAGTTGGTCCCACTGGACCATCTGCAAAATCCTACCCATCAGTTGGTCCCACAGGACCATCAGCAAAATCCAAACCATCAGTTGGTCCCACAGGATCATCTGCAAAATCCAAACCATTCCAAACCATCAGTTGGTCTCACAGGACCATCAGCAAAATTCAAACCATCAGTTGGTCCCACAGGACCATCTGCAAAATCCTACCCATCAGTTGGTCCCAGAGGACCATCTGCAAAATCCAAACCATCAGTTCGTCCCACAAAACCATCTGCAAAATCCAAATCATTAGTTGGTCCCACAGGACCCTCTGCAAAATCCAAACCATCAGTTGGTCCCACAGGACCATCTGCAAAAGCCAACTTATCAGTTGATCCCACAGGACCATCTGCAAAATCCAAACCACCAGTCGGTCCCACAGGACCATCTGCAAAACCCAAACCATCAGTTGGTCCCACAGGACCATCTGCAAAATCCAAACCATCAGTTGGTCCTGCAGGACCATCTGCAAAATCCAACCTATCAGTTGGTCCCACAGGACCATCTGCAAAAGCCAACTTATCAGTTGATCCCACAGGACCATCTGCAAATACCAACCCATCAATTGGTCCCACAGGACCAACTGCAAAATCCTACCCATCAGTTGGTCCCACAGGAATATCTGCAAAATCCTACCCATCAGTTGGTCCCACTGGACCATCTGCAAAGTCCAAACCATCAGTTGGTCCCACAGGACCATCTGCAAAATCCAAACCATCAGTTGGTCCCACAGGACCATCTGCAAAATCCAAACCATTAGTTGATCCCACAGGACCATCTGCAAAATCCAAACCATCAGTTGGTCCCACAGGACCATCTGCAAAATCCAAACCATCAGTTGACCCCACAGGACCATCTGCAAAGTCCAAACTATCAGTTGGTCCCACAGGACTATCTGCAAAATCCAAACCATCAGTTGGTCCCACAGGACCATCTGCAAAATCCAAACCATCAGTTGGTCCCACAGGACCATCTGCAAAATCCAAACCATCAGTTGGTCCTGCAGGACCATTTGCAAAATCCAACCTATCAGTTGGTCCCACAGGACCATCTGCAAAAGCCAACTTATCAGTTGATCCCACAGGACCATCTGCAAAATCCAACCCATCAATTGGTCCCACAGGACCAACTGCAAAATCCTACCCATCAGTTGGTCCCATAGGAATATCTGCAAAATCCTACCCATCAGTTGGTCCCACTGGACCATCTGCAAAGTCCAAACCATCAGTTGGTCCCACAGGACCATCTGCAAAATCCAAACCATCAGTTGGTCCCACAGGACCATCTGCAAATTCCAAACCACCAGTCGGTCCCACAGGACCATCTGCAGAATCCAAACCATTCCAAACCATCAGTTGGTCCCACAGGACCATCTGCGAAATCCAAACCATCAGTTGGTCCCACAGGACCATCTGCAAAATCCAACCGATCAGTTGGTCCCACATGACCATCTGCAAAATCCTACTTATCAGTTGGTCCCACTGGACCATCTGCAAAATCCTACCCATCAGTTGGTCCCACAGGACCATCTGCAAAATCCAAACCATCAGTTGGTCCCACAGGATCATCTGCAAAATCCAAACCATTCCAAACCATCAGTTGGTCCCACAGGACCATCAGCAAAATCCAAACCATCAGTTGGTCCCACAGGACCATCTGCAAAATCCTACTCATCAGTTGGTCCCCCAGGACCATCTGCAAAATCCAAACCATCAGTTGGTCCCACAGGACCATCTGCAAAATCCAAACCATCAGTTCGTCCCACAGGACCATCTGCAAAATCCAAACCATCAGTTGGTCCCACAGGACCATCTGCAAAATCCTACCCATCAGTTGGTCCCACAGGACCATCTGCAAAATCCAAACCATCAGTTGGTCCCACAGGACCATCTGCAAAATCCTACCCATCAGTTGGTCCCACAGGACCATCTGCAAAATCCACCCCATCAGTTGGTCCCACAGGGCCATCTGCAAAATCCAAACCATCAGTTGGTCCCACAGGACCATCTGAAAAATCCAAACCATTAGTTGGTCCCACAGGACCATCTGCAAAATCCAAACCATCAGTTGGTTCTGCAGGACCATCTGCAAAATCCAACCCATCAGTTGGTCCCACAGGACCATCTGCAAAAGCCAACTTATCAGTTGATCCCACAGGACCATCTGCAAAATCCAACCCATCAATTGGTCCCACAGGACCAACTGCAAAATCCTACCCATCAGTTGGTCTCACTGGACCATCTGCAAAATCCAAACCATCAGTTGGTCCCACAGGACCATCTGCAAAATCCTACCCATCAGTTGGTCCCACTGGACCATCTGCAAAATCCAAACCATCAGTTTGTCCCACAGGACCATCTGCAAAATCCTACCCATCAGTTGGTCCCACTGGACCATCTGCAAAATCCAAACCATCAGTTGGTCCCCCAGGACCATCTGCAAAATCCAACCCATCAGTTGGTCCCACAGGACCATCTGCAAAATCCAACCCATCAGTTGGTCCCACAGGACCATTTGCAAAATACAAACCGTCAGTTGGTCCCACAGGACCATCTGCAAAATCCAAACCATCAGTTGGTTCTGCAGGACCATCTGCAAAATCCAACCCATCATTTGGTCCCACAGGACCATCTGCAAAAGCCAACTTATCAGTTGATCCCACAGGACCATCTGCAAAATCCAACCCATCAATTGGTCCCACAGGACCAACTGCAAAATCCTACCCATCAGTTGGTCTCACTGGACCATCTGCAAAATCAAAACCATCAGTTGGTCCCACAGGACCATCTGCAAAATCCTACCCATCAGTTGGTCCCACTGGACCATCTGCAAAATCCAAACCATTCCAAACCATCAGTTGGTCCCACAGGACCATCTGCATAATCCAAACCATCAGTTGGTCCCACAGGACCATCTGCAAAATCCAAACCATCAGTTGGTCCCACAGGACCATCTGCAAAATCCTACTCATCAGTTGGTCCCACAGGACCATCTGCAAAATCCAAACTATTAGTTGGTCCCACAGGACCATCTGCAAAATCCAAACTATCAGTTGGTCCCACAGGACCATCTGCAAAATCCAAACCATCAGTTGGTCCCACAGGACCATCTGCAAAATCCTACCCAGCAGTTAGTCCCACTGGACCATCTGCAAAATCCTACCCATCAGTTGGTCCCACTGGACCATCTGCAAAATCCAACCGATCAGTTGGTCCCACATGACCATCTGCAAAATCCTACCCATCAGTTGGTCCCACTGGACCATCTGCCAAATCCTACCTATCAGTTGGTCCCACAGGACCATCTGCAAAATCCAAACCATCAGTTGATCCCACAGGACCATCTGCAAAATCCAAACCATTCCAAACCATCAGTTGGTCCCACAGGATTATCTGCAAAATCCAAACCGTCAGTTGGTCCCACAGGACCATCTGCAAAATCCTACCCATCAGTTGGTCCCACAGGACCATCTGCAAAATTCAAACCATCAGTTAGTCCTACAGGACCATCTGCAAAATCCAAACCATCAGTTGGTCCCACAGGACCATCTGCAAAATCCAAACTATCAGTTGGTCCCACAGGACCATCTGCAAAATCCAAACCATCAGTTGGTCCCACAGGACCATCTGCAAAATCCTACCCAGCAGTTAGTCCCACTGGACCATCTGCAAAATCCTACCCATCAGTTGGTCCCACTGGACCATCTGCAAAATCCAACCGATCAGTTGGTCCCACATGACCATCTGCAAAATCCTACCCATCAGTTGGTCCCACTGGACCATCTGCCAAATCCTACCTATCAGTTGGTCCCACAGGACCATCTGCAAAATCCAAACCATCAGTTGATCCCACAGGACCATCTGCAAAATCCAAACCATTCGAAACCATCAGTTGGTCCCACAGGATTATCTGCAAAATCCAAACCGTCAGTTGGTCCCACAGGACCATCTGCAAAATCCTACCCATCAGTTGGTCCCACAGGACCATCTGCAAAATTCAAACCATCAGTTGGTCCTACAGGACCATCTGCAAAATCCAAACCATCAGTTGGTCCCACAGGACCATCTGCAAAATCCAAACCATCAGTTGGTCCCCCAGGACCATCTGCATAATCCAACCCATCAGTTGGTCCCACAGGACCATCTGCAAAATCCTACCCATCAGTTGGTCCCACTGGACCATCTGCAAAATCCAACCCATCAGTTGGTCCCACAGGACCATCTGCAAAATTCTACTCATCAGTTGGTCCCACAGGACCATCTGCAAAATCCAAACCATCAGTTGGTCCCCCAGGACCATCTGCAAAATCCAACACAACAGTTGGTCCCACAGGACCATCTGCAAAATCCTACCCATCAGTTGGTCCCACTGGACCATCTGCAAAATCCAACTCATCAGTTGGTCCCACAGGACCATCTGCAAAATCCTACCCATCAGTTGGTCCCACTGGACCATCTGCAAAATCCAAACCATCAGTTGGTCCCCCAGGACCATCTGCAAAATCCAACCCATCAGTTGGTCCCACTGGACCATCTGCAAAATCCAATCCATCAGTTGGTCCCACAGGACCATCTGCAAAGTTCAACCCGTCAGTTGGTCCCACAGGACCATCTGCAAAGTCCAACCCATCAGTTGGTCAAACTGGTCCATTTGCAAAATCCTACCCATCAGTTGGTCCCACTGGACCATCTGCAAAATCCTACCCATGAGTTGGAGAGAGAGAGAGAGAGAGAGAGAGAGAGAGAGAGAGGAAGGGAGGAGGAAGGCAACGCGTACCAATTTGTCCAATTTACCAATTTGTCGCTTACGACAAATTGACAGTAGTACCAATTTGTCACACAGGACAAATTGACAGTAGTACCAATTTGTCACACAGGAAAAATTGACAGTAGTACCAATTTGTCACACAAGACAAATTGACAGTAGTACCAATTTGTCGCGTACGACAAATTGACAGCAGTACCAATTTGTCGCGTACGACAAATTGACAGCAGTTTCCAATTTGTCACAGCAGACAAATTGAAAATAGCACCAATTTGTCGCGTACGACAAATTGACAGTAGTACCAATTTGTCACACAAGGCAAATTGACAGTAGTACCAATTTGTTGTAGGTCGACGAAGAACAAACCTATGCACAAAATGCCAGCACCTTAAGCACAAAATAACAAGTACGGCCTTGTCGCATTCATATTCTCATTGAAATTTTGAATGACATGATTTTTTTTTCTTAAACAAACGTCAAAGAAAACTTTTAAGGAAACACTACATTGCAAAAACAAAACTTCACCTGTTTCTCAATTACTCAGTTATTTTGTCTGTGTCAAAGTTTTACGTGAACATGATTTGGTTGTACCTCACATGGGCGATTTTCAGCATTTTGGGACTCAGCACAAATTTCCTTCTTCTGTACGCAATTTTCCGTAACACTCCACCAGCTATGAAATCCTTCTCAGTATTCCTTACAGTATCAACATGTTTTCACATTTCAGAACGTTTGATCATTTTAATTCTGATGCCGTGGTATGTACATCTTGCTTTTTTTCTTTACATTTATTGATTTTATTTTTTTAGCAATGTTCACGTTCCTCTATTCACATTCTTTGTTTCATTTGGACCTGCCCAATTTCTCGGGAACGATTTTTGTGCCCACATGTGCATTCTGATGCATTCTTTTGGCTGTGTTGTAATATCGGTTCTCATTATATCGTGCATTGTACGCTTTCACGTAATGCGAAAAAGACAGATTTCATTGCGAACTTCAGTGGTTTTAGCATCTTTGTCTCTTGCTCCTGGGATTCTGTATTACGTAATCAAGCTTACATTTGTCAATTTTAAGAGTGCTTTCAGAATTTATTCACACATGTTATTTTGGTTTATGAAAAAGGACTACTGGAAGTATTTCAGATTCCATACGCAATTTTTGGCTTGAATTCTGAGTCCCTCTGGGTATTTTGGACAGGGAGAGACAGCGAGAGAGGGAGAGAGAGAAAAACAGAGAGACACAGAGAGAAAGACACGGAGACAGTGGGACAGAAAAACAGAGAGACAGAAAGACAGAGAGACAGAAGCGATGAAACAAATAGAAAGAAAGAAACGCTGTAAATTAAAGTTTTCAGTACAAGATTCCCTCTGGAATGTTGATCATTCTCTGCTTACTGTCCATCATAACATCCTTCCTGTTCCGTTTTCTGACAATTCACAGTCTCAAGGAGTACACAAAACATATGTCTCCCCAAACAGCTCAGTTACACAAAAAAATGGTAAAGGTTTGTTGTGAATATACTATTTCTTAAAAATAGATTTTAGACCTTAACGTTGATGACAACGATGCCTGTTTTTATTTCTTTTTCTCTAATTGTCTTTCTACTGCGTGGTATTCTCCCTCCTAAAATACTTTTGGGATGCCCTCGTTTTCTCCTTTACTCTGTATTTCCAATTTTTGATCCTTTGATTCCTCTCTGCTGCATTTCGTCCTATTGGGAGGCTGTTTTCGGTCGTAATGTTCAACAGCAGAATGTTGTCATATCAACAAGTATTCATAATTGAAATTTTACAAAGTTTACAATAAATTATTTTTTGTTTTCTGTATTTTGGATGTCGGTCGACAATAGGTTCAGACTACCACCTGCTAGCTTTGACTTTTTTAAACAGAAAATACGCTTCAAAGTGGTTAAAAACGGGCCTCCGTACGTTCAGTACGCCCTGCGTGTCAGGCATTTACAATACATGCTAATGAGCCAAATTTCATTCTATTTGGCTGAGAGAGCGCTGGAAACGAGGAAGGTGCAAGACAATTTGACAATTTAGCATAGTTCATTTGCATAATTTCCGACCGTAGCCGATCGAAAATGAAATGAAATGCCCTTTAAACTGAAGGCAAATTTCGTGTTAGCTAACGGAAAGTTTGTGAGTACGGAAAACAAGTTGAATCCTGATCACTAACCGGAAAATTTTTCAAAAAATTACGGAGAAAATTTAACAAAGCTGCTGACTAAGGTTACCGTTTTCCCCACGCTTTGTGGTTGTGTCTTTTACCATTGATAGTGTTATAGTTCTTTCGCCATGTTTCAAATAGAAAGGTCATCAATATGAAACAGTTCATTTGTAAATCGTTACTTGTTGTTTAAACCTTAACTAGTACGACTGAAACTACGAAATTGTTCCTCCAATTCATTTGTAATTCAACAATTACATACGGAAAGTTTATTCTCTAGGGCCTCCTTTACATGAATCGGGTACACCTCTCGTAGGGAAAACAGTTTTTTTAGTCTTCTTTGATGATCTGGGAACAGCAGACGACTTCTGTTGGTTGAAGCTACGTCATCACGGGGGCTTCACTCCGATGAGGATGGGCAATCAAAGCCCGTTTGGGAAAGCGGGGAAAAGACCAACAGACAGCATCGCGGCGCGAGAACAATGAAGACCTATTAGCAGTGGGTATACTTAAAGGGGCCGTCAGGGGCCTTTCGGAAGTGCATGCTAACACATACCATTCTGCGCACAACCGTTGACTGGAGAGGTGTTCGAAAAAATCAATTCATTTAAAATGTTCCAATTTGCATGCGGCAATCAGAAAACACGGTTTGTTAAACCCATTACCATTCAATTTAAACTAATCGGGCTAGCTTAAATTGTTTGTTCTTCATAGTTGTTTATTGTGTCACTCTTCTTTGGAACTGGAAACAATCGGAAACAAGCACCAAGACTGCTTATTTTCTGCCAAACCTCAATAAACAAAGTTTCACCTGGCTATAGATTTTAAAATTCCAACAACGAATTGCAAAACAAGCCAAAGAAATGTTTCTATTATACCTTACCTGGGTAGCTTTGTTTTTGATGGGGTTTTGCCCAAACTGCATTCTTTTTTTTGCAATTTTCCGGAACACCCCTCCTGCAGTGAAGGCATTCTCAGTTTTTCTCGCGGTATCAACCAGTTGTCACATTTTCGAAAGAGTCATTGCTGTGATTCTGATGCCGTGGTAAGTTCCATCTGAAATTTGGGCTAAGTCGAATTTCAGTAATGTCCACGTACCTGGGTATACCTTCTATGTGGCTTTTGGGCCAGCGAAATATCTAGGAGACTATGTTTGCGTTAACTTGCACATAATTGTGCACGGTTTTTGCTGCATTACACCCACAGTTCTTATTATTTCATGTGCGGTAAGATTTCTTGTTATGGGAAGGCATCAAATCCTAATGAGGACATCGCTGTTTTTCGCCATTTTGTCAATTTCCCCTGGGATAATTTACTACGTTGGAACTGTTGTTTTTCCTTTACCATTGTTTATTTAGACGCTTCAGAAACAAGTTATTGTGGAATATAAAGGTGGAATTAATGAACAATTTCCACTTCCGTATGCAATTTTTGGTTTCAATTCTGAGTCTTTGTTGGTAAGAGCAGTATCCCAGAAAAGTATTGGCGGAGGCAGAGGCAGAGAAGCAGAGAGGCTAAGCATGTTAAGACGCCGTCTATGTGAGAATCGAGCGGCAGCCTTCAAACCACTCGATTAGGGAAACGTTCATAGCAAAATTGACCCACAGATTGTCTTTTTTAATACTTTCGAGTCAATATTGATTTTTTACATGGATGACGGTAGGGTACCGTACTTTTTCAAATAAGGTCAAATTCTTTCCAATTGTATTTTTTTCAAGAGTTTCCGTCGTGATTACACCAAATCTAACTCTCAAATAGTGAAATATTTGTCTTCTTTTGCACATCACCCAGAAAACCTCGAAAAAGTGAAAAAATGTTTCTGAAATTGCAGTTTTTCGCTTTTTCCCACTTTAGCCACATAATTTCCACTATACCCGAAAGATACCTGCAAAATACACTATAACCAAAAGAGGCGCCACAACTTTCCGCAACTTTTGCAATGCTGAAGTCTGAAAAACTCCGAGGCCATCACGACGAAAATCCAGTTTGAAACTTAAATTCGATTGGATCAGGGAAAGTTTAGCTTTTGGTAGGCCAAAAATTTTTTCATGTTAAAATGGCTCAACATTTTCAATTTACTATAAATTACATCATGTTATTCACCGTGAACAATCCGATCCAGCTTGAACGAAACATAAAATATACGGCCCATAGGAAGGTTGTAAACCAACTTTGGGCCAATTATAGTGCGACCAACTTTTCCTAAGACAGTGAGCACAGTTAACACAAGACCTGCTCGATGTTATAAGAGACGTTGTCTTTATGTGAAAGAGAAGAACCAATTTTCAGCATAAAACTAGTGCTGTAATTTTGATCGGTCTATGGTGTTTATCCGTCTTCACTTCAATCTCATTCCGTTTTTTGACTATTCGCCTTCTCAAAGATTTCACAAAACACATGTCCAAACAAACAACTTCAATACATAAAAATATGGTCATGGTAAGTTTTTTAAAAAAAAATTGCCGACTAAACTATTTGAGGCCTTGACTCTTATGACAATAATGCCCATAGTTTCCATTTTCTCTATTTTGGTATTTTTGTTCCGTGGTCTGCTTCCGTCTGGAATTTTCGTCGGAAGCCTCCGTTTCTTTCTGTACTCCATAATTCCAATTGGAGACGCTTTCATCCCTTTTGTATTGTATTTCTGCATACAGGGAGGTCGTGCTTGGACGGCTTGTGGCAACACAAAATATATTTGTTTCCTCGTTTAAAAGTTAAGACCTATATTTGTATTTGAATTTTGTGTTTAGTAACTATTTGAATGTGCTGCTAACTAACGAATAAAGGACGATCCCCAAAAAGATGATTTACTCAGATAAGTTTTACTGTTTTCCATTCTCAAGCCTAGCCACTCATCAAGCCGGAATGGAGGACGTATCACCAACAAAATAGAGCACAAAATACGTCTACATTCTGAAGACAGACTTATTGTTAGATACCGGCGAAGGAAATTTGTTATTGAAGCTGAATCGAAAAAGAAATGTATCACCAAATATTCCCTGGGATTGTATTCGACAACTTTGAATTATTCTAGCATTTTAAGGAACGGCCTTTTGAATAAACCGCTGTAAATTCTACTTTTGACATAGATCTACATGTCTATATCGCGGCCACCACTCGAAGGGTTACATGTGCTCCGTATCAACCCAGTCCACTACGCTCCGGCGGTATTTCAAAGGGTCTACAAAATGCAAGTCTACAAAATTAAAATCCTTGACACGCCAGGAAAGGAGCGTCAAAACAATGCTACCTTATACTGGTACAGATCTCCTTGGTGGAAGTAGCTTGTTGTCTGGTTCCTGAGACAGTCGGGCTCCTGAAGGCGATTTCGGTGATCCATTTGGTTGTAGCTACGCCCTCACGAGATCGAGGCCCAGGTTGGGAGAGCGGCGAAGGAACCGACCGCACGGCCGGGCGATAACGCAGGAAAGTTTCTCGATCGTTGCAAACGAGTCATAATCCACCAACTTGAAACTATTTATTTGAAAATCGTTAAAGCGTGCTTCCGAAAAACAGCACCTGTTTGTGGCGGGAAAAAAACCTTAAAATTGACCTGGCAATGCATTAGTCAGGCGTTTTTTGACATCAGCTAGGAATCCGCGGGTTGGTGGGATCGGCCTTGTAGTTTCTTTAGGCTCCCACTGCCAACTAAAGTTTAGCTGTGTTTACGAGAACCATCCCTTTTGAACAGCCTATACATGATGTTAAACCGGTACGACTGAAACTACGAAATACTTCCGCAAGTACTTGGCGAAGTTAAAAACATTTGAAAACAAACAAGAAGACTACCTATTTTCTGGCAAACCTGAAATTTAATCTGCCCCAACAAACAAAGTTTCACCTGACGATAGATTTTAAAGTTCCACAAGCAAATTAAAAAACTAGCCGAAGAAATGTTTGCCTTGTATATTACCTGGACAATTTTATTTTTGTGCGGTTTTTGCCCAAATTGTTTTCTTCTTTTTGCCATTTACCGGAACACGCCGCCAGCAATGAAAATATTCTCAGTGTTTCTTACGGTATCCACAAGTTGTCACATTATTGAACGAGTCATTGTTCTGATTTTGATGCCCTGGTAAGTGGTTTTTGGCTTTTAAAGTAGATAAAATTTCAGTAACGTTCACGTTCCCCAGTACACATTTTATGTAGCTTTTGGACCAGCAAAATATTTAGGAGAGGATTTTTGTGTCCACATTCATATAATTATCCACGTTATGCTCTGTATTACACAAACAGTTTTAATTATCTCATGCATTGTAAGATTTCTTGGTATGGGAGGACATCACATTCAAATGCGGCCTACGGTGGTTTTGGCGATTTTGTCGACGTCCCCTGGGATCGTTTACTATGTTAATATCACAGTTTTAAAAATAATCAAAGACATTTAGTTACTCCACAAGCATACTATTGTTGACGACGGCAAAAATAGACTATTGGAACAACTTCCAGTTCCTTATGCTTTATTTGGATTGAATTCTGAGTCTTGGATGGTGAGGGGGCACACGCACACAAGCACAAACGCACACATGCACACATGTACAGCACACACCCACACCCGCACACACGCACACCCGCACACACGCACACACGCACACACGCACACACGCACACACGCACACACGCACACACGCACACACGCACACACGCACACACGCACACACGCACACACGCACACACGCACACACGCACACACGCACACACGCACACACGCACACACGCATCAGTAGAATAAAAACACATAAAAACGTTTAGCATAAAACCGGAGCTGGAATAATCATCTCATTGTGGTTTCTCTCCGTTATCACATCTATATCTTTCCGATTTTTGACTATTCACACTCTGAAGGAATTCACAAAACACATGTCTAACCATACCGCAATTCTACACAAAAACATGGTCACGGTGTCTCCGTCTGCAGATTTGTAGACGGGCAGTACGCCCTGCGTGTCCGGCATTTACAAGGCATGCAACTGAGTCGTATTTTCTTCTAATTGACTGAGAGAGCGCTGGAAACAAGGAAAGTGTGAGACAATTTACATAGTTAATTCGCATAATTTTCGACCTTAGTCAATCGAAAATGAAATGAAAAGCCCCCTCACTGCCCCTTTAAACAGAAAAAAACAATGTATTTAGTAAAAATTGAGTTCATATGTTTAAAAAACGTTAGAATCCAAAACATAATTGAAAAGTTACAAAACTTTTCAACTTTGTGTCTGAAAATATTACTCCAAAAATTTGATATGTTGTACAAAATATTTCTTTTCTTATAACTGTCATTAGCATAGACTGTAAACGCCAGACACACAGGGTGTACTAGTTTATCTTCACCTTCCCTTTCAAAAAGTCTGTCAGATCAACATCAAATTATAATTAACTACCGATTAACCTAAACCGTACAAAATATTTCTAGATTTTTGTAAGGACACATCTCACGGGCTCAAATTGTGTGACTCAAATTGTTAACTATGAGTATAACCAGATAAAGAAAGGTATAGATAATTATTTTGATTGGATTATATAGATTGTTAATTGTATTGGCATTGGCTGGTTATTTTTGAACACAATATCTTAGAAAAAGTACATCCAAACATCGGCGATAAGCCTGTATGTTGTTTGTTACGTCAGGAACAGAAAAAAACAAAAACCCTCACAAATAACAGTTTATTATATCTATAGTTTCAAGAATCTGTTTCTAAAAGATGACGTATTTCTTGTTGTTTTTTCCTTGATTAATGATCAAAATGCTCTCCAGATTTCTTATTATTGTTGTCCACAGTTTGTTTACCAGTTTGAGTTTGTTGTTGTGTGACTGAATGAATTCCTCCAGAAGCACTCGCTGAAAACAGAGTTCAGTTTAATCAAGTTGAAATGGTTTGTTACGTTGATGTTTCGTCAGTAGGCTCAACGACAGACGATGGAACTCCTTATTGAAGCTGATGATTATGATTCTAAAAAGAATTTAGGCAAAGAAAATAGTTACGAATACCCGTCAAGTGTGTGAACACAATTCCAAGCAAAGGTGGTCATTAGCCAGATGATCCACTTGTGTTCGAATTTCCAAGCGAAAATGAAGTAGGTGTGTAATTCTATGGCAAAAATGATTCCTTGCAAAACAGCCTGAGAGATGTCTCATTTAGCGTTCAAAAATGCAATTTACCTGTTTTAGGAAGTTAATATCCCTCTTGCGTCGCAATTTTTGGGCTTCCGATGAGGCATCCTAAAAATTATGGGTGAACCGGACAATGTGTGAGTGTGTGAGTGTGTGAGTGAGTGTGTGAGTGAGTGTGTGAGTGTGTGAGTGTGTGAGTGTGTGAGTGTGTGAGTGTGTGAGTGTGTGAGTGTGTGAGTGTGTGAGTGTGTGAGTGTGTGAGTGTGTGAGTGTGTGAGTGTGTGAGTGTGTGAGTGTGTGAGTGTGTGAGTGTGTGAGTGTGTGAGTGTGTGAGTGTGTGAGTGTGTGAGTGTGTGAGTGTGTGAGTGTGTGAGTGTGTGAGTGTGTGAGTGTGTGAGTGTGTGAGTGTGTGAGTGTGTGAGTGTGTGAGTGTGTGAGTGTGTGAGTGTGTGAATGTGTGAGCGAGTTTTATAATCTTACCAAAGACTTTGCAGCTAATCGAACATTTACCACAGCAATAACATCCAGAATTGTGATAGAACATACAAACGTAATATCTTTGTAGAAATTGACGTATTCCGTGATTACAGTGCAGACCTGATAAAAAATAACTTGGTCTTGAAATCACTAATATTCCAACCTCTATATCTGTTGTAAAGACATATGCCCAATATTTGTCTGTGTAGTAGAAGTCGCAGGGGACTGTGAAACGATTTTTCAAAAGATCGCAATGAACAAAACTTACAAAACTTTTGGAAAAAGGTCGGAGTTGATAGAGCAACTATCCACGTGAACACAATCAGGATTGTGGTGTTTCGGTAACTAAAAAAGAAAGAAATTTCAAAAGTTTATTTTTTTTTAAATTTTTTGTACTCTGTCCCTGTTATACCAAAAAAACTTTAAAACAAACACGAAGATATTCCGGGGTTTGTCACTAAATCTATTACCGAAAATTCCAGACAGCCCACGTATCCATATGATGCAAAGCTATTTCAAGTTCGTAGGGCTAAGCCATAAATGACGCAAATTTCAAACTTTGCCAAGATTAGAAAAAATCACCATGTGGATTCAAACCCTTGTCGCCAGATTCGTAAGTGAGAACGCCGGTAGCGCGTGTGGTGTTATTAAATAATTGTCGACGGCAAAATGAATCCGTAGCGAAGTAGCAGCGTTTTCGCTTGCAAATTAAGTGGCCCAGGTTCGAATCCGTTGTGCCATATTTTAATATTGTCTATTTAAGTGATTTTTTCAACATTAACAAAATGTATCTAGTACTCTTCATTGATTTTAAGCAAACATAGGGGTTAACACTACGTACTTTTTCAAAAAACGCTTTTGACGAAGCAAAATGACAACATATTTAGCAAAACTTATAAAAGTCCTTATATTTCTCCCTCAATGGAAAAATATCGGAATATTCGGCAATACCGAAAACTTTGTCGCATTTTATGTTCTATTTTCTTGATGGAAGTCAGGTTTAGCTCAACTACATTTCTCGATAATGTATCACCAACAACTCGAGTTCTATAATTGTGCGTTTTTCAAAACATTGAAAATTTACCGTTCCCAGGGGGCACCTACCGTAACTCGGTATTCGAAAATGAACATGGCCCAAAAATTGCAGAAATTGTTTTTTTTCTGAATTTCTTACAAACAATCAACGCCACGCGTTGCGGGTCTTTGCCCTCTGTATTCGGCGGTCGCTTTGCAGCTCGAGAGAAAATTGGCCTACGACCGCATCCTCGCGGCCTTACGTAGATCAGCTTTGCGGCCTAACATTGCACGCGCACACTTACATGCTCAACTTGGGCACCAAAGTGCATCCGATCACTGGAACTACGCGGCAGAGCGGTTTGCGGCCTCACTTTTCTTCCTTTCTTTTTTTCTTTCTGTTTTCCCATTCCATCATCCTCTATCACTTATGGAATTGTCTCGCTCAGCTAAATACGCTGCGCTGCTAACCAACAAACAGAAACTACCAAAAGTTCTTATTAGTCCCTATTTACCTAAATATATTGTTGTACTTGAACGGAAAACAGATAGCCACAAGTCTGTTCGATGCTATGAACAAGTGCGACCAAATGGCTATGTCATAGCAAATTAGGTTGACCCATCCAGCTTGGTACGAATGCTTCTTCATCCACTCCACATCGCTTAAACCAAACATTCTCTTCAGAAATCCAAATTTCTTACAAAAACACCATCGGCGCTGTGTAGAAACAGAAGCATCCACAGAGAATGGCTTCTCCAATCGCCTGATTTCCCAGCAGGCGACCGAAAGGGTTCCTCATTGAAGGTAATTTTCGGGTAAAAACTGCGACGATTATGTTACCCATGGTTCCGATAAATGTCATCTTAACTTTATTTATTACTTAATTAAAGGTTTTAATTACCGTGAACATTACAATTGCGACAATTTGGGTGTCGCGCAACCCAAGGAAGGAGAATTCTTCGGACATTGGTGATCTGAAAACCAGGAAATGGAGGTTCTGAAGTGGGAAATCTCATTTGATACAAAAGAAGGTTATCACAAGATAAAATTAGCATTTATAAATTGATCTATTTCCTTTTCACCATTCAAAGTTAAAAAAGTCTAATAATGTCATAATGAAATTTACAATATTTCAAAAACAGGAATAATTTTGATGAACTTGTGCAATTTTAAATGAACCCGTTTTATGATTGCTACAACGTGATTGTCTCGCAGGCGAACTTTCAAGAATTCTTTTCGGCCGTGACTGTTCTGAAAATAAGATTATAATAAGGAACTACCGGCATTGGATATTAACGAAAATGGTTGTATTTAAGTTTTATTCTTCTGTTTATTAATTCTTCTGTTTATTCAACTTTAATCGTTCGAAGATTAAGAAACGGAGATGACGTTTTAAACAAAGATCTCTAAAGGATCATATCTAAAATTTTAAAAAATTTTACTTCTAACTAGGGAAGTCGTTTGGGTCTTGGTGGCCAAATCAAACGAGACCCACAAATTTGTATAGTCTACCCCATGGGTATTAAATGATAGAAGTCCGATTTTGCTGACCGTTCACTATATTCGAGAAAATCGCATTTCAAAATTGAGGGTTTTGCGTACTGGGCGCCGCGGCCCGCATAAAAGGCGGCGGCCGCGAATTGAAATCAGTGGTCCAGTGGCCGAGTGGTGTGGGCGCCAGTGTGACACGCTGGAGGTAGCTAGATCGAATCCGGGTGTGCGCAATTTTCTTTTGCTTGTTAACTTCGACATGTTTACAAGTTTTGAGATTTTTTTTACAAGTTCCAAAAAAAATTCTAATTTTGTTTCGATTTTCTTTGAGCATGATTGTAACCGTCGTGGATATTTTTGCACAGGGGAATTTGTTTGCCGTATTACTGTCAAATCCACAATCAAAATTATTGAAAATATCATTTCTGGGTGTTATCCTAATTTGCTTGGGTTTTTTGGTCGTGCTTCAAAATTTTGAAAATTATTTTTCGAAAACTTGTAAAATTATCTCAAAACTTGTAAACATGTCGAAGTTAACAAGCAAAAGAAAATTGCGCACACCAGGATTCGATCTAGCTACCTCCAGCGTGTCACACTGGCGCCCACACCACTCGGCCACTGGACCACTGATTTCAATTCGCGGCCGCCGCCTTTTATGCGGGCCGCGGCGCCCAGTACGCAAAACCCTCAATTTTGAAATGCGATTTTCTCGAATATAGTGAACGGTCAGCAAAATCGGACTTCTATCCCTTAATACCCATGGGGTAGGCTATACAAATTTGTGAGACCCAAACGACTTCCCTTGTAAGAGAACTGTATTTTTGAAAGAGATTGTTTTTTTTTTTTTTGAATAACTGTGAAGTTTATGACAACAAAAAGATTTAATGATTAATTTTGATGTGGAATGATTAATTTTGATGTGGAATGCTTATGAAGTGTGAACTGAATGCTGAAGAAACTAATTTGTAAATTTGTAACAAAAACTGATTAAGCATAAGAGGCTGGTTTGCAACATGAAAGAGAGAGAGAGAGAGAGAGAGAGAGAGAGAGAGAGAGAGAGAGAGAGAGAGAGAGGAAGGGAGGAGGAAGGCAACGCGTCGTCAGGAAAACTTTTATGATATATAATTGTTAAATTAGATGTTGTTTTATAACTGTATAAATTATTAAAAAATTGGAATTGTAACAGTAATAGTTGTGAAACAACAAAAAGGGATCATTCGTTGTTTGCGCGAAGTACTAATTTTGCTAACGTATCCTAAATATAACGAAAGCGAAAGAAATCTCATGGAAAAGGAAATGCACTTCACTTTAAAGAGACCGTCCATTTAAATAAGTTAAAACCACGCCCTATCTGTGAAGGATAAGACATCTGAAATTTTCAAAGTTCAGTTATTCTTAAAGAAATCTTGAAAAGATATTTCATCCTAGATAAATATCCTAGATATTTCATCCTAGAATTATTAAATAGGATTAATTTTGATGAACTCTTGCATAGCTTGTGACTTGTGAACCACAAAAGAAAACTTTCCATTGCAAGTAGCATGGAAAACATTTCTATTGCACTGATTTTTTCAACTTTTCCAATACTGAATGTGTTTATCTTTGGACAATAAAAAACATGTGTTTTTTAAACTCGAAAAACGGTGCGCTTTGGAAATATGGGCTATTTTACAGTAACCGAAAACTGCCTACCGCGGCCCGGGATAAAAATCGATAGCTTCAAACTTGATTCAAAAGTCTAAGAGTTGTGAGAAAGAAAACTCATGGAAAAGGAAATGGACTTCCATTTAAAGAAAACTTCCCTTTAAATAAGTTGAATCGAGGCCCTAATCTATGAAGGCTTAGACATTTAAAACCGTAAAAGTTCGGCTATTTTTTGAAAATTAAATCCACCCTGTAATGAAATTTTAAGCTATATCACGAATATTAATACCGGATTAATTTTGATGAACTAGTACAGGTTGTGACTTGTGAACCACAAACTTAACAAACCAAAATTTCCAATCAGAAAACGTGCAATTATAAAAACTCCGCTCATACTGTAACCCAAAATTTGGTTGTCGTTTCGTTAAAAGGTTTTCCGTTTGAAACTGGGGAAAATAACAGAAGAGAAAAGGAAATACTAGATAGAGGATGGGGAATGGCACATCAACGTGAAGAAAATTGATATGTCAAGGAATTAGATGAAAAAGCAAAAAAAAAAGATTATGATTTGTAAAATGCTAGACAGAGGGGTAAACACAAAACTGTTTAAATGTACTGACATTCGAATAAAACAATTTCATTTGCAGATTCCTGTCTGGGTTTTTTTTTCGTCCTGGACAATTTTATTCCCGGAAAATTTATTTAAATTTTTCAAGAAATTTAAATGCTAATGAACGATGCTAAAAATGAAGTCTGTGAAAACCTGAAATAGGTTTTATCCGAGAATATCACTTTTGAGCGAGATCACTAAGCACAATTTCGGTCATTCAACACGGGCTTCATTTTTTGAACATTGGCCCTAAGCTAAGCAAACAAGAAAGTTTACAGGAATTGTTTTTGAAACTACAAAATGGAACTTCGTTTTTAATCTCATTCGCCATTCAAAGTTATTTAAGTGGAACTAACGTCCTAATCTTGGAAAGCTGGGATACTTGAAATTCAAAGATTCGTGATTCAAGATATTGGGTTTTGAAAAAGAATAAACGTTAGCTCTTTTAAGAAACGGATTAATTTTTGTGAACTGGTGTGTAGTTTATGACTTGGGAAAACGGGCTTCACAAAAACGGTTTCATGCTGAAAGCATGGGAATTAGCATAAAATGCTAATAATGATTGGATAGTAAGAGAGACAGATGGAGAGAGAAAGAGAGAGAGAGAGAGAGAGAGAGAGAGAGAGAGAATGGCAAACCAAATCCAACAAAACTGATATCATGCAGAAATTTCGAAACAACTAAGGATTAGGATTTATGAAATGGTAGATATGGAGCTAAACAAAACATTTCAGATCGAATGTCATTTGAAGTAAAGGTTTTCATTTGCAGATACATCTGTAGATCATATCCGTTGATAATGCCGCATACACATGAGGAAGTAAAAATGCAAGTCGTAGCTTGAAAAGAGAGCATTCATATTTTTCTGCCTAAACTTTTTTAAAAGTTTACGGCAAAACTAAAACGAAAAGATGATTTCCATAATCTTTGCCAACCCTATTTCGACAACAAGAAGTCACGTCCCTTTTGCAGAGCACTAATTTGCTGAATTAATATTGGGCTAAAACTTAAAAAAAAATCAGAAGTTTCTTGCTGACTTTTTAAGATTCACCGAAGAAGAACTGGCGGGCAGTATACACTCTATACTGAAAAAATCGTACTGAAAAAAATTAAAGAATATGGCTATACAGTGTTTGTGAACGGAGCATTTTCAAGAAAAATCACTCGTTGTGTTCAAAAGACCGTATCTGATGTTTTAAGATTTCGGTAGCTGGGAAAATAACTCTATTAACATGTTTTGCCACAAGAAGTCAAAGCCCTGCTACGCGGGTCTTAGACTTCTGGGTTCGGCGGCCTCTGCCGTTCGTTTCGTGGCTGGAGGCCGCTCATTTTTGCGGCCTTCGGCCGCATTGGGCCGCTTCGAGACATAGCGTTGCAGGCGCACACGTGTACGCTCGGGGAGGGTACCAAGGGCGGCCGACCACTCTGGCACTTCACCCCAGAGCGGTTCCCGGCCGCCCTTGGTACCCTCCCCCTCGCTTCCGACCTCCCCACCCTCTCTTCCTTGGAAATGGAGGGTGGAGTTCGAACACAGAGACAGAGGTACACCATTTTTCAATTGTTTATAATATATGTATGTGGGTTTTTTTGTTTCCGGGATGAAAATTGCACGTACGTGATACGGCGTGAGACGCAAAAAAGTTTTGCCGTAAAAGATTGAAAATTACTATTTTCCGTTCCAAAGTTCAATCAAAAGATATAATAAGACGTGTTTTTCATTAGAGTCCTTTTTTTTTGCTTTGTTTTAGAAAAACAGAGCGAAACTGAGAAAAATATAAATTACGGTAACCCAGAACGAGAACGATTTGTTTGAAATGAAAAAAAATAACCATAAAAAACGACTTGCAAAATGGATGAATAAACAACAAAAAAATAGAAACATAGAAGTTTTCGAATTGAAATTAATAATTTTGATAAACGCATCTACGAAGTACTGTCCTAAATTTCTTATTTGGCGATTCTTGATACGCGGCAGGATAATTTCAAATTTCATTCAATTCTCTCATTATAACAGCAACGTTGTGCTTCACAAAAGAGAGTTGGGCTTATTTTAAGTTGGGAAAACTTCGTTCCATTTTATTTGTGCAGTTAAGTTTCAAATTAATTAAAAATTAACAAAAATTGCTTAGAATTCTATCTTTTCCGGTTATGCCTTGAAATCTTATCTTTATTCATCATTTTCGTCACTTGACGTATTAAAAAACGGATTACCTAGGAATACATTTGCAAATGAAAGCCTTCACTTCTACTGGCATTACATTTTTCAATGCTATATTTATCTCTCAATTCACCATTTAACAAATGGGAATCCTGCCGTGTTGTTTCAAAACATCGATACATATAATGCCAGTCTGCTTAACGTTGGTTTGTTAGATGCTATTTCTCTTGTATACGGAAAAAAATACTTATAGGACAAAATTTTGTGTAGTTTTTTGTGTAGTTCAGCGTTGAAGGCAAAAAACAAAAAAAAAATGCATTCGGCAGAAGCAAAAGCAGCTGGCTTAGATTTTTAAATGGGCGTCATAACACGGGGAGGTTGAAAATGGGCTAAATAAACATTTTTTATTAAAAAAAAACTAGTCGATTTGTCTTGAAAAGCCAAGCAAAAAAAAAAGTTCTCTTACAATAATGAGAGTGTGAAAGAAAGAAAGAGATAAAAAGGAGAAAGAAAAATGAGATGTTAGCAATGACCTGTTAGGATATAAAAAGTTATAAGTTAAATACGATAAATCCACCGTTTCGCCCCCAAGCAACTGACGGTGAAAGAATCAATATAAAGAGTGAGCGGGGCATGGTTAAATTGAAATGTTAAATTGAAAGGTAAATTCTTCATTAGAGAAGCCTCACTCTAGTTACTACATATAGGAGAAAAGAAAGAAACATAAATACAACTTAGATATTATGAAGTTTAACAGAGGGAATTGAGAAATACAACTAACAACACATGAGATAACATATGAGATAACACATGAGATAGAGGTATACATATAAAGCTTTATAAAAGGTCCTGATGGATTATCATTAATATTAAGCCTTTTTTAATGTCAATTACAGTAATCCCGCCCATAGCGTCAATATTCGGGAAAGTTCGGAAAAAGCCGTCCATGTGGATTATAGCAGATCACATTTCAAAGTCATCAAATTGTTCAATAAGGCTTTTCAATAAAAATTTCGTCAGTCATCATATCTCATCCGACCATTGAAGCATTGATACACCGTTTGAATTAAAATAGGCTAACTAATATATTTATGAAATTCTTTGGGTTTTTCGGAACTGAAAATCAGACCAGGAAATACATCTTCCAGACTCGAAGAAGCGGGAATTGAAAATTTTTAATCTGACAACCCGGTTGTTTACTATTGATTTCTGAAATGTGAATAATACTGCAAACTTCTTTCAAATGTGAAATGTAGGCAGATTGGTATTTCTTGTTGTTAGGCATTCCTTTGTCAACAATTCCGGAACAAACACGTTTAGAAAAAATAAATAAGAAGAAGAAATTAACAAATTTATATACTCTACCACGATCCTTAGCGATGAGCTACAAATAACAAATTATTGATTTTCAATAGTTTAGTTTTTTTTTGATTTTCAATAGTTTTAGTTTTTTTACAAACCGGATTTTAGCAATGGAGCACGTTTGTAATTATGATTACGGTATCTAATTTTTTCCCTTGAAAATTCTTGATAAAGATATTTTTTGTTTTGTTAAATTTAATTCATTAAAAAAAAATATTTTTTGAGGTAAATTGAATAACTTTCTTGGGGTGATAACCTATGGATTTTAACATGACCCTTTTCAATATTGCTTCTATTAAACGCTTTTTTAAATTAAGTTTTCTTAGCGAAAATTATTTGCGTAAACTCTATCCTTAACATCATTTTTTGCATAACTTTTATCCTCAGCTGCATGGAAAAAATTCCTTTCGAAACAAATAGCAAGAAAGGCAGACGAGAAACTTTCTGAATGTTGTATGCCAAGATCGGTCGTGGGACAAAATGTTTTTTTCGCAAAGGAGTGCGTTTATAACGCAACAAAGACAATTCCTTTTATATCTAAATTCCTTTTATACCTAATTATGATTTCTGTACCTAATTATTTTTAATTGAACATTTTTGATTGAGATCTTACATTTTTTACGAAAAAACATTGGTCAACCTATAAGGCGTTGATCATCATAGTTTCAATATTGCCATAGTCACTAGTTTTTTTCTTAATTAATAATTATTAATTAGTTGGAAATATGGATGTTCACACGCTTTGTTATTTAGTTTATCGTAGAAACATGTTTTTTTTTCACAACTTTCGAAACCAAAATTATCTCCATTTTATAATTTTAAAACCACATCTATCACCAATGTCGATGCAAATCGAAACGAGATATGATCTGGTGAGGTCATATCACAGAAATTCTTCGAGCGCCTAATTGCCAGCCCTGGCATTTCGCCAAGACCCTTTGACAGCAGCTTTACAAAATACGTGGATCGGCGGTTGGTACTTACTATCGAGTGTTTCTTACTGTGTTTCAAACTTTTCTGTCGTTATGGGACCCGTTCATTGGAAACTGACTAGAACAGTTTACATGTGCACTTGTTCAGTTCCAAATCATATATTTCCTGATCGGGAAAACGACGGCATCAATCCACAATAAAAATGTCCTTTCCCTTTTAATTAAGTGCATCTTTACTTTTACAAGGGCAAGTTGAGTTCCGTACGCGAGTTTTTTAATGTTGTGAAGCAAGTACCCTTTGGTAAAGTTTTTTTTGTCAAAAGAAACCAATAAGTACGTTGATTTGGTTTTGCGAATTGTGTCTGAAGAGAAAAAATGGGTTTAGGTTGTTTTTTTTTTAAATGTTAGGTAATAGTTGCGCCTATCTCTAACAAAATTGTGGAACTGAAACTCAGACAAGGGAAAAATCTTCCAGACTCAGATAAGCAGGGATTAGCATCTTTTACTCGGTGGTTTACTACTGATTACTCACAAACGAACAATACTGGAAACTTCGTACAAATGTGAAATGTAGGCAGAGTGGTATTTCTTATTGTTAGTCACCCGACTGACAATAATGTAGGAAAAAACAACGTTCTAAACGATTGCGAATGACGAATTTTATCTGCCTTGTTTGTGATAAACTTTTTTTTTAAAACGGAAATCACCAAATTTTACAAAAGAATGCTCGATTAGACTACAATTAGACTGAAACTTTCTTTTAATTGCAGTCTAATTATAATTAATCTTGATGTTTCTGGCATGATTCCAATTTTGTGTCAGTTATACTTTTATCATTATAGTTTGTGTCCAACAAATAACAAATGTTCCTGCAACAAAATGGAATAAATCACAAAAAATGCAGCCGCGATAGAGTGCGGTATTTGAAGAGGGGGCAGATTTGAGCTCTAAATTAGCGTCTGCGCAATGTTGCTTTTTATTAGGATTTATCAGGAAGATCAAATGCTGATTGGACACAAACTACACCATTGGCTTCTGAATTACCTTTAAGTTTAAAAACATCCTTATTTTACAAATTGACAGTTTCTACTACAATCCCGGTTTATCATCACTTTGACAAGGGCAAGTTGAGTTGAGTACGTGAGTTCTTTAATGTTGTCAAGCAGCCATACCCTTTGGTTAAACATTTTGTAAGAAGAGACAAATAAAAGTGCATCTTTTTGGTTCGTTTTTGGGATTTGTGTCAGATGCCGTTAACATTAGTGCACACTTAAGCACATACTACAAACGCGCGTAAGCAAAAGAAGCCTTTTCTGGGAAAAACAACAAACCATATATTTGAATAAGCTACTGAAACTGCATTTGAACAGTTTTGAAATTAGATACCAATTCACATTTATATATAGTGGATTTCCCAACAAAGGGAGCAGGTTTTGGCCAAAACATTAAGGAAGGCAAAAAAAAACTCGCTTTTACTCTGCGTCTCCGCCAGTTGCACACTATTACCGGCTGCGCATCGCACGATTGCTGCATTAAAGGGGCAGTAAGGGGCCTTTTCATTTCATTTTCGATCGGAAATTATGCGAATGAACTATGCAAAATTGTCTCGCACCCTCCTCATTTTCACAGCTATCTCAGTCAATTAGAATGAATTCGGTTCATTAGCATCCCTTGTAAATACCGGACACGCAGGGCGTACTGGCCATCCGCACAATCTGCGGACGGTCGGCCGTTTTTGGACACTTTGAAGCCAGGTCTATCGAAAACGGTACATTTCCGACCCATAGTCATATACATTTTCTTGATCAGCGATTTTTTCTCTCTTAGATGAGCCAATGTTGTAAAAACCCGCCTGACTGTCCCTTTAAGGCCGTTTTTGACAAGATGTCGCTTTGGATAAAGCTCTTGGTCCCACCGCGAATAGCAACAACTCAACCTTCCATTTAACCTGGTATTTTACACCAGTCGCTTGGCAAGCGTAAGTGGATGGGCCTATCCCATAGCCTACGTTTTGTCCTTTGCCTATTATTCTCGTCCTACGTTACTGTCTTTTAAAACTTTAGCTGTTTTTTGAGAGCCAATCCTTAGAAACACACTAAATGCAAAAAAAAAACACAGATACTTTTTTCATCGATTGCATATTATCTTTAACATTTATTGGTACTTTAAAGCCAAAAACTACTAGATTTTTACTTTGTAAAGGGGTGAGAAAACGTCTGTCTTATGAAATTGGTCCCAGGACAGTTTATTGTACGTGTTTATTAGCTTGCGAATCCTTGACTGTGGGCCCTAAATTTGAATTGAGCTTAAGATAAACAAATAGGCCCACCATATTCGGCAATGTGAAAATGATTCCATCGTAGGATAACAAACCACTAGCGCCGTCGTTGTTTAAAAGGGAGTCAAAATCCCAGAACAATGACTTCATCTGAAAATCAACCACTGAGAGACTAAAACTAACAAACAGAAAAATAAAGAGCTCACCTGCTCACTCACGCTCTAAAGTTCTCACGCTCTCACGCTCTTATGCTCTTACGTTTTTTCGCATTCACGCTCTCACACCCCCACTTACTCACGCTTTCATAGTCTCACTCACTCACGCTCTGAGCCTCTTTTACGCAAGCTCCTTCACACGCACGCTATCACTCACTAAACTTATATGACTTAGGGTAAAAAATTCACCGTTTTCGAGAAAATACGCTTCAAAGTATTTCAACAAGGGAAGTATGCCCTGCGTGTCCGGCATTTACAAGGCATGCTAATGAGCCGAATTCAATTTTAATTTGCTGAGAGATCGCTGGAAACGAGGTGCGAGACAATGTAGCATAGTTAATTCGTATAATTTCCGACCGAAGCCAATCGAAAATGAAATAAAGAACCCACTTACTGTCCCTTTAAGCTCTCACTCACTCACTCACTCACCATAAAGGCTTCGGATTTCAAAAGGTTCGTTTGTTGTTCCATCTGCTGAAATGTATCGTCGACTACTTTTTTGAACTCAGAGCGTTGTTTAACAAATTGCTTGCATCGCTGGGTGCCGTCTTCGATAAACATGTAATTTAACTGAAACTGTGATTAAACGAAGACATTGCACAACTTACGAAAACTTTTTCACGGAAAGTATCACACAACTCGTATTGATTAGTCAGGTTTTTTTCATTGGTGAGATTTCGAGCGAGCTGAATCAAATACGCATATTTATATTTTGTCTTACCGATATTATAGCCTTATTTCCTTCAGCGTCACTTTCTTTTACTCCGAAGATATATAAAAGCGGTCCTGGTTGAATTGTCTGCGGCTCAGCAAGATTGTAATACATCAGGAAGAAAAAAATGGATTTCATGGCTAGAAATTGGATAAACGTTGTATCCAGGTTCAGCCCGCAGTGTGGGGTGAGCGTGGGATTAACAAAATCCCTTTTGATTTGATCATTTCACGTTTTCAATAAAACAAAACTCACGGCCGATTGCCGCAAAGCCGAGTTTTCGAACTCACAATGCAGGTTAGTTTGAACATGATCTGCCTATTCTTCCTACTTCTTTTCGTTGATGAAAATATATCTCAATCATTCTCAGAATACAGATTAAGACAACTGTTCCACCTTTCAAAGGAACAAAGTGGAAAAACGAAACAAGTAAGAAATTTGCTTTGACGATACCTTTGTTTAGCTAGCAATGATCTTAAACAATGCTACTTTAAAACAGCAGAGCAAGGCTTGTGGCGATTTTGGCAACCAGATGAACGTAAGTGTGAGTGTGTGAGTGTGTGAGTGTGTGAGTGTGTGAGTGTGTGAGTGTGTGAGTGTGTGAGTGTGTGAGTGTGTGAGTGTGTGAGTGTGTGAGTGTGTGAGTGTGTGAGTGTGTGAGTGTTCATTTCATCGTCCTATTTTTCAGAAAACCTACTTTATTTACGACTGCAAAAAGTTTGTAGGGTTAAGGTCTGCTTTTCATAACCATACTGAGGCGGTATTTGCCAGTATGGTTAAAATGGCGAAAGCTAAAAACATCAGCACTTCTGAGGTGAACAAGGTAAAACAAAGTTTATAAATTAAAAACATTTCATTTTAAGTTGAAACAACTACATTGGCAAATGGATACTCTGCTAAACAACAGAAGGTTATTCCCTCCCCTTGTCGGTCTTATTTACAGTATGAAGGGCATTGTAAGATTCATCCAGAGTTTCATCCAAGTTTCCTCTTTTTAGCACACACAAGCCGAAAAACGACAACTTATCGACATTTACTTCCGCGCTGATTATAAACATTCACAAGAATACGTGGACGGATTGAATAATTGGCAATTGATACTTGACCAGGAAAGATACGGATGGGACAAATAGTCCGTAAAAGAAATCAAACATTTTTTGTGGGTAAATAAAAATTTGGCATAAAAATCATCGATTATTCCTTTGTGTGAAGGTATCGCATTTCTTTCTGTGTTACTATGACTGTGACTGGTTGGTTTACAACATGCGTTTTCAGGGCTCTTAGTTAACTTGGTGTGTTTACATGTGAAGTTAGGGCAAAAAATGTAAAGTTAGGGCAATTTGTTTAGGTACACAACGATTTTTTTAAAACCTGATGTCATTTTAATGAAAGCAGCATCATAAAATGGTTCAAACTAAGTTATATTTTTTGAACATCAAATTTTGGTTGGCTTGAAGCCGAGTAACTCAACGTTGAAGATCGCCTCGACATATCCTTACCCCGTCTGCGGCTGCCGCCACGCCCACTTTTGGCATTTTTGGTTAATTTTGTTTCGTTTTTGCATAAAAACGGCTCATAGTAACATAAGAACCGAGTTGAGTAACATTCTAAGGTCACTTTTTGATAACTACGTTTTGAAACTTAAAAGTAGCCAGAAATAAACCATTATCAGGTGGTAAAAAGCGATGTGGAGGCACGCGATTTTATAAATTTCATAAAATTTTTATATTTTTATGGTTGCTTCAATGGAGACCAAATATGTAAAACTAAGAAAAATGAGATTTTCCAGCGAAACATTGCCGATTGCGATTGGGCCGCGCTTGCTGCCATTCTAAGTGCAAAAATACCTTTCATGATGAATTGTAAAAACAAAAAAAAAACCAGAATATTCCGGCCCGCCTAACGGTGGTCCTGAATATTCTGGCTGCTCGCGGCCTCCGGCCGCTCGCCGAGGGCTGCGCCGTCGAAATGAACTATTCAAATAACCACATCTCGTTAGCATTTACGTGGAGTTAGAACCCCCTTCGACGAAAGAGAAGGAAAAATGAGGAGACGCAGACACGTGACTGACCCAGCGCATTTTTACATGGGGACAACAAACACACACACACACACACACACACAAACACACACACACACACACACACACACACACACACACACACACACAGACCATAAGAGAATTGTTAAAAGGAGGATAAGCAACACAGATTTAAGCGAAGTCATTATCAATGGCGCAGATATTGAATCTACGCGTATTTCATTTTTAATTTATAGGGACCGGAATCGGTATTTTTGCCGCTGCTGGTTGTATGTTTCACTGATTTCCTTTAGTTATTTCTGAACAAAAAAAATTACGTTCAACTGTTCTGAAAAAACTTGTATGCATTATACTTTATAGTTCCACTGTTAGAAAAAAATCCTGTTCTTTCCGAAATGAAATATAAAAAAAGGGTTCTCGCTGAAAAGCTCGAGATAGTTCACGATAACCAAAATAAGGTAATGTGGAATGTCGCTTGCTGAGAGCAATCGACAAATTCAAAATTTGCTAGTCTTTCGATAGAAATATTTTTCGTTTCCTTTTTTAAACGTCAAGAAATTTGTCATTAACCTACTTTTTGAAGGGGGTGCGCCGAAAGCTTCTTCTCCATCAACAAAAATGTAGAATCTACAGCTTTTCCAGTTTTTCTCAAAAAGCTTGAACGACCACGAAGTGCAACTGAAATTTTTGACGATGTTGGTTGCGTATTTCAAAATGATTTCCGTTAGTTATTTCCGAACAAAATATGTTTTCTATTGTTTAAATTGTGGAAAAAACCTGTTCCTTCCAAAATAAAAATTTAAAAAAGTAAGGTTATCGCTAAAAAAAAGTTCATGATAACCGAAACATCGCCAAGTAGGTAACGTTAAGGTCTTGCTGAGAACGATCGGCAAAACCAAATTTTTCCTTATCTTTCGATATTTCAAAAATGTTGCCATTTACCTTCAAAGAGGGTGCCACAATTTGCTTGCGCTGCATTGTCTAAATTTGTTTCAGATCTGATTGCCCACAAAAAAACACGCAGAAAGTCTCTATTTTAAATATTTGTAGTTACACTAAAGAAACCTTCACTCGTGTAGCTAGAACAAAAAAGGGTAATTGTTTTATTTTTCAATCTAAATTCAACTGATTTTTATATTAGAGAGAGTGCCGAAAGCTTCTTCTCCATCAACAGGTCCATCCATCGCCCCCACAATTTTATTGAATGTCGATATAAGCGATCGTATTCTAGGAATAGGTCCCTTAAAGATATTATTGATGAAAATAAATTTAATCCAACCAAGTTTGGCATGGTGTAGAGTACGCCTGAAAAAGCATCGAGACTAACCATTCCTCTATTGTCCAAAAAAGCGTCAAGTCTCCAGAAAATGGACTTTAGCTGAAAAACACTGCGATTCATATCAAATCTCACTCATTCCCACTCTCACAATCTTGCTCTTACACATTTGCTGACTCAATCACTCTTTCACCGGTTTTTTACAAACTTTATACATATGCCTAGGAAGCGGTCCGAGGGCGGCCTCCGCGCTCCGCGCAGCGCGAAATGCTCAAAAAATTTTAGACATTAACTGGGCGAAAAAAAAAGTTTTTTTCTAACTATCAGTTTTTTGGCCAAAATATTCAAGCCCCGCCAATAACACTTTTGTCTTCGGCATTACCGGAACCGCTAGTAAAAGTTACTCATTACAACAAAAAAAGGCGTGGTCGCCGAAAAAAGTTACGACAATTTTTATACGTTGGCGTTCTTTATTTCGACTGGGATAGCACTCCAGTAATCCAAACGGCTAAAAGGGACTTTCAAAAACTGTTTTCTTACGTAGCAAGTACATAAAACGGAAAAGAAAAAACGCCCTAATCCAAACGTTTTTTAACCATCGCTTTGAGCATGTTTTCAGTTTCTTTTAAAGGGGCAGTAAGGAGGCTTTTCATTTCATTTTCGATCAGCTACGGTCGGAAATTATGCGAATAAACTATGCTAAATTGTCTCGCACCATCCTCATTTCCAGCACTCTCTTAGCCAATTAGAATGAATTTTGGCTCATTAGCATGCCTTGTAAATGCCGGACACGCAGGGCGTACTGCCCGTCTACAAATCTGTAGACGGAGACCCGTTTTTGACGACTTTGAAGCGTATTTGCTCAAAAACGGTAAATTTTCGTTCCATGGTCATATACATTTTCGTGATCAGCGAATTTTTATCTCTTAATTGAGCTAATGTTGTAAAACCCGCCTGACTGTCCCTTTAAAGGAGAATTTAAAGGAGGCCGAGTGAAAATGTTTTTTGGACGTGTGATAAATGAGTGGATCTCATTCTGCTGATTCAGAAAAAAATCCTATTATCTCTTTTTGGAGCAAAATGAACCGAATTAGGCGCTCCTGAAGTTTTGCCGAAAATATCGTTTGAATAGCGCGCAATTCTGCGTCTCCCTTTTTCATGCGCTTCGGCTGTGTACACCTGCGCCGGTTGCAGTCCGAAACATATAAAATAAGGTTATGTTTCGGAATCGCGGCAACGGTATCTATTCAGTGAAGTTGTTATCAAAAAGTTATGAAAAATCAATTTTACGAGGTCCTTCCCCTTTAAAACGTAAGGAAAGCTGTAACATTCGGAGACTTGATTCATTATATAAACAAAATTAAAAAAAAATTTCCATGAAGACTAAAAAATAATACTTTCATCCGCGCCCTCGGTCGCAATTTTATTTTTAGCTACATTTTTATCATTTTTATGCAAATTCGGGAACTTTCCGTGCTCCAATGCGAAAAGGCCAATTTAAACCTGTGTTTGAAAACTTTGGTAAAAATACGAGAAAAACACGAAAAAGCACTTTAAAACATAAATACATGTTAGAAAGAGCGATTTCCCATTGAATCACAACTCTGCTCGGTGTTTAGCGGGGCATGTGCACCTTTGCACACCAGTGTCAGGTATGCCCCGCCCAACCACGGCGGCAATGGAAAAACCTTATTCGTTTTCGGAAATTCAAAGTAGAATACCTAGCTTCGTAGTGAATGAAATTTCAAAGTCTAAAAAGAGAAATAGTTTAAGTTTGAGTATTTTGTAGGGAATTATTGCCAATAAAAATGACAAACTAATTTATAAATTTTGGTCTACGGTCCTTACCTTTACCATTTCGGTTGCAGTGAGATTGCCCTTTTCTTGAAGCGAAGAAAACGTTTCATCGATGAATTTTTTGTAAGTAGAACGCTGTTTCACAAATTGCTTGCACCGCAGACTGTCTTCAGTTGGGAAACGTTGGGCCAACTACGGTAAAAATTAAGAAGACGAAATGACAAACTCACAATAGTTTTGACGGGAAATTCATCACATAATTGGTATTGTTTACTGAGCTGCGTTTCATTGTTGAGGTTCCGAGCCAGCTGAAAAACTGTAGTTCACTAATTTCAATATTCTTACTGTAATTGCAGCTGAATAGTCTTCTGTATTCTCCTTTCCTATTCCAAAAAATCGTGCTACAGGATAAACTTGGATGACTTGTCCCTCTATGGTATTTACAAACACGAGCAAGACGAAGAGTAGGCTCATGATTCACAAGGTTCTTGCAATTCGCGCTTTTGTGCACAGGTTGAATTGATCCGCCGGATTTCGCTAAAGAGCATTGCACGCATCGCCGGGAACGACGCATTTTTGTCTGTGTGAATCCGACCGCATATGCCACCTGCCACTACGAAAGTGGTCGGCGCGTATACGGAAACAATTTTGGCGGGCTTCGCCTGCCAAAATAAAGCTTTTTGGTTCGGATCCGCACTTTTTTATTCTTTTTGTTTTTTTGTTGAACAAGTTTAACAAATAATTTATTTGAATAGGAAATTCAACACCTATGGACTTTCAAAAAAAACATATGAAGGCGAAGACAATAAGAATTGATGTGTGTTCCAGTGACCATTCATCGTATTCAATTGCTTATTCAAATAAATTGTATGTTAAACTTGTTGCACTGATTTACAAACATTCAACTACAGAAAAAAAACAAAACAAAAAGCAAAAAGAATAAAAAAGTGCGGATCCGAACCCCAAAGCTTTATTTTAGCAGCCGAAGCCCTTAACCGCTGCGTCACCCAGTTGCTGGTTTCCGTATAGGCGCCGACCACTTTCGTAGTGGCAGGTGGCATATGCGGTCGGATTCACACAGACAAAAATGCGTCGTTCTCGGCGATGCGTGCCATTTAGCAAAAATCAAAGTGCCAGCCATTATACCGATATGATTCTCTATCGAATGAAGTGTAGCTCATCTGGAATCTCCGGACGACCCCTTGGATCCTTCCCGAGTAAGTTTTGCACAAAAAAACGTACGGACTAAATTTTTTTCGTTTTGGAGCAATAATTACGGAGAGATAAATTCAGGGAAACGACCAGTACCCGCCCACGGGGTACTACCGTTAGATAGCCTAAAGAATAATGATAAAATAACTGTTACTCAAGTTTACAAAACTTTCAATATGGCTGAGTTATGCGCGTTCAAATTTTGGCGGCACCCGTGTACATAGAGCGCGCGGCCCTGTTGGGTGGTGTACTGCCAAGTCCTCTCATGCTGTTCTGATAGTCCCGGGTTCAAACCCTAAGCGATGCAACCGATTTGCAAAAATGTGTTTTTAGAGTTTTTATCGAAACAGTAACAGTTTTTCATTTTAATCACGGGTTTCAGTTGAGCGTAGAAATCATCAAATCCCAATAATAACCTTTGTTGGCCACCCTTTTGAAAACTGTCAATTTTCGAGGATCAGGATTACAAACGCTTTACCTAATCCGATCGGGCGTAAATCGTAAACGAGGGGCAAAGTTCACATAATTCTTCTGTGCCATAATCCATCGGTAGTATAAATTAGTTTAAAAACGTGTTTCTGCAATTGATGTGGTCTTCATTGTGGAACATGATCTACTTCTTTGCTTTACTTCTCTTCGCTGGTGGAACCACATCCCAAGCAATTAAGGAGTACAAACTGAGACAACTTTTCGAACTTGCAAAGGACGAAAGTGGAAAAACAAAACAAGTAAGTATTATTTTTCTTTCGAGAACTGTTTTTTGTTTAGCTAGCAGCCGTCTTGAACATTTCAACTTCAATAGAGCAGCAAAAAGATGCGTGCAAAGAATTTGCGGAACGAATGAATGTGAGTGTGTGAGTGTCTGAGCATGTGTTCAAATGAGCACTTTACTTTTTAAGCTTACCAAAAGAATTTACTCCTGCTACGTTCATGTGAAACGTCATGCGCTATCTGTAAAAATTATTGACCATTTTTTCAATATTATGAAAGAAGTGGCAAGAAGAGAAGGTTTCAATCCAAACAAACTGAACAAGGTAGTTTAATTCAAAATAAACCGTGAAAATCCGTTTTCAGCTGAAAGCCAAAATATGGGAAATACACACTCGCAAAGACTTCCGACCAGATTTTGCCTTTGTTCCTGGCGTTATCTTCAATTCTCCATATCTCGCAAGTTCACATGTTTTTTTTCACATGTCATTATTTTAGGGTTCACTAGCTCAAAGACGAAATATCTTCGACATGTTCGAAAGGGCTTGGTTTAAAAGTTCTGATTATATCAGCGAAGTTAGCCAAAAATATTGAGAGTGGTTTGAGGACAATAAATCTTTTTCGCATGGGTGAATGTGTGTGTGTGTGTGTGTGTGTGTGTGTGTGTGTGTATGTGTGTATGTGTGTGTGTGTGGGTGGGTGTGTGTGCGTTGTGTGTGCCTGCGTACGTGCGTACGTGCGTGCGTCGTGCATCTATCCATCCATCAGTTACCTATGTATTCTACTTATATACATTTTATTTATTTAAATTCATCAAGATCCACATTTACATTGACCAATAACCATATCACATAGCCCAAAAATCATCATTTCCTGAAAAGCCAAACACCATAATCCGTGCACATTAGGTTTCATCTTGATTAGATGTTCCAAAATTACGTAACTATTTAGATTTTAAAAAATGTCAGGTCGTTCTTTCTAAAAGCCTGTTTTTATCTTCGTACCTTTGTTATAAAATATCAACATAAGATCTACACCAATTTATGTTTTGTTAACAAGAGAATGGATTTTCATCAGTGTGGCAAAATGAAACGAGCAATATGGCAAAAGGTGGCCCTATATATGAGTTTTAAGAGACTGTTTTCAGAAGTTGCTTTCGACCCTTCGTTTTCGAGAAATCGCGTTTTTTCTGGCGCCAACCTCATAGTTAATTTCTCACGCGGAATGGTCTCTCGCCCGCGGGGATATACAAATGTGGTTCGGTGGTGTAGGGGAAGTGCGAAAGACTGATAACCAAAAGGATGCTGGTTCGTATCCTCTCGTCGTTTTTCTTTTTGCTTTTGTTTTGAAGAGTTCAGAATAGATTTTTTATTTGTTTTATTGTATTTTAAATTATACTTGTGTCGCATTATAATTTGGTTTAGAATAGTTGAAATGTCGTTAGCATGCACTTTTTAATCGAATACCTTTTATTTTGTCCTTTTCTACCTTCATATGAAAAATCTAATAAAAAATCTATTCTGAAAAAAAAACACTGATGAAAATCCATTCCCTTGTAAATATTAATCTTGAAGGAAGGTTAAAGGAAGGGCAAAGTTCGTATGGGTAAACAAGGAAGAACGTTCACTGAGGTCAAAAGGATCCATGAACACACGATAAAAAGAAAAAATGGGGGACGCAGTTTTTTGCATTTTTATACGTTTGACTTAAAAGACGCGCAAGATTGGAAATCTACTGTTTATTGCGCATGAATAGTTATAGTGATGTCTATTAACATGCAAACAAAAATTGATTTGTGTAAAATGTTGAATTCTTTAAGAATGTGTCTAAATACATTGTTAAACCTAGTTTTGGTTTGATATGCAAATTGTATAACAGAAACAGCCGCCGGGCACAACATCGTCAAATTCTCTCTCTCTCTCTCTCTCTCTCTCTCTCTCTCTCTCTCTCTCTCTCTCTCTCTCTCTCTCTCTCTCTCTCTCTCTGTTCCTGTGTATTCCTCGAATTTCCAGTCCTTCACAATTGATCTTTTTAAGAATATAATAAATGTGCATAGTTTGGTCACATAAATCTAATCAGTTCGGCGATTAGCTAATATTGTCACAAGGCCAGGTTGAACTAGATCCTTGTTTATCCGGTCTTTAATCAGTAATACAGAATTCCTGAAAAAACCCCTTTCGGGTGAAAGAGGGACGCAATTGGTAACAGCTATTCAAACGAAAAACAATAAAAATATAATAGCTGGTAAAAGAGAGAGAGAGAGAGAGAGAGAGAGAGAGAGAGAGAAGATAGATATGAAGAGAGACAACGAGATTCTTTTCCTTTCAATTATACTATACGAATTCTTTCACATTTTCTGCCTGTGGCACACAAACAAGAAAAAACAACCGCTGGTAAACACGCGTATCGATTCGCCTGGTCTTGCAACCCGCGGAAAAACACAGCTGTCCTCTTGCAAAAAAGCAACGCATTTACTCTCCGTTATGCTAGTTTCTTGTTCAAAACAAGACTTTAAAATTGTAATTACAGTTGTCCGTTTTTATGATTTTCTTTATTTCATAAGAATTATCCTAACTTTTAGGATGTTCGTTGCTAACCCTGCTTTTATGCAAGGTAAATATTTTTGGGCCGCATTTTATTTAACCAACAATTTGAATTTTTTAATGAAACTTTACAATAAATGTATTTGGTTCCATAAAAACAAACTACATTGTTTTTCTGAAGTCTTTGCATAATAATTTTGTTTTTTTTTTTAAAGTGTGCCATCGAAAACAAGTTTAAAAAATCACTGATCCCCCATTTTGATCCCTCGTGAATCCCCCGTTTTCATAATAATCAAATAGAATTTAGGTTTTCTGCTTTTTTGAACAAGTAATTCAGCAATGGCATTGGCGGGTCAAATAGCAGTCGTCACTGGAGCTTCTCGAGGAATCGGTATGCCAAATCACATCTTTCTTTGGCTCTCTGACTCGCCCTTTTTCTACTCTCTGTCCCCTTCTCTCTCTCTCTCTCTCTCTCTCTCTCTCTCTCTCTCTCTCTCTCTCTCTTTCCTCTCCCTCTTCCTCTCTCCCTCTCTCTCTCTCTCTCTCTCTCTCTCTCTCTCTCTCTCTCTCTCTCTCTCTCTCTCTCGCTTCTCTCTAACTGTATTACTCTCTGCTCTAGCCTTTCAACCTCCCAGTATCTTTCTTTTTGCCTCTCTCTCTTCCTATCATTCTCTTTTACTCTTTTCTTTTTCTCTCTCTTCTCTCGCAAAATCAAGTTTTACACAACTTTATTTAGGACGCGGAATCGCGCTCCAGTTAGGCCAAGCCGGAGCAACAGTCTATGTCACTGGCCGGAAACCTGGGGATAGTGATTCCACAAAGTTTTCAGGACTTCCCCAGTTAGAGCAAACTGCAAAAGGTACTTTTTCAAACGAGGAACCATTTATTTTGATTTAGAAATAACTGATCGCGGTGGTAAGGGAATCCCGGCCTATGTCGACCACTCCAAAATGGACGAAGTTAAGGCTTTCTTCGAAAAGATCAAACAGGAAAACCAAGGACAACTGGATATTCTGGTCAACAACGCTTATTCCGCGGTTAATGTAGGTTTTTCGTGTAAATACCATAAATGGTGACAAAAAACATTGAAATATTTGACTTCAGACAATTAGTTCCAACATGGGCAAGAAGTTCTTCGACTGCCCTCCGGAGATGTGGGATGATGTAAATAATGTTGGCCTAAGGTGATTTTTGGGGGTCACAAAAATCTAATTGAGTTTTAGAAACCATTATTACTGCTCCGTCTACGCCTCTAGAATGATGAACGAGAGGAAGAAAGGGCTAATTGTGAATGTGTCGTCAGCCGGAGGAATGAGGTAATTTTATTTCACATAACTGTATTTGTTAAAGTGACAAGGAATTGGAAAAACAAGGATTATAATTAGTTATACTGAATTTGACTCAATACAACCTGTTTTGTTTTTAAAACAGCTCGAATTTTGCAACTCATGCTTTCATTGAAATGACATACTCATCATCATACATTGGCCAAAAAAGACCACGCCTACTTTCTAGACCACTGTTTTAATGATATACTCAGTAATTTGAATATCACCATAAGAATAATAGCTCTTATTTTAAAATGACAGAAGTAGGAGGTTATCTCGAACAGCACACATTAAATGTTCAGGACGAAAACATTTGTTTACCAAAATGCCTTTGCTTTACGAACGAGAATAACATTTCCAAATTTGTTTTTGTTACAGCGGAACTGGTTTCTAGCTGCTCCAAATTTCGAAATTCAAGTCATCCAAGAAAGATATTTTGGAAATTCACTGTTTTAAAATTATTAGGTAAAATGGGATCCAATCGTCGAAAGTTCATAAACTTTCAACTAAATTCTTGACATTACTGTTTTTTTGTTACCAGTGGGTACAAAAGATTTTTCAATTCTTTCACTCTGAGTTTATATAAGTTTTTTTTGTAAGAAACTGCAATTTTCAGAAATGAAAGTGCCCAAAACCCCCTGTAATAAGAAAGCCGTTTTCTCATCTCTGATAATGTCAATATTCTGAGGATTTTTCATATATCGCAAAATCTTCTTCTTTAGTGAGACATTTTCGCAGGCTTTTACAAGTTTTTTGTTGGTTTGATTTTAAATGCGAAAGATGTGAAATTAGAAAGTCAAAAAACCAATCTTTACAAAGGTTGTTTCAGGTACATCTTCAACGTTCCTTACGGTGTTGGAAAACAAGCACTTGATCGTCTTTCAGAAGACATGGCTATTGAGTTGAAGGTAACGTCAAACTTCGAATTCTAAAAAAAAACATTTATGGCAAAAACTTGGAAAACAGGATAACATTGTTCAAGTACAACTTTTTGTTTTTCAGGAAAAATGGGGGTTTATAAATTTAACAGTACTATTTTTCAAATTCATTGTTTTTCACCTTTGAAACCTTGACATTTCAGGACAGCAACGTTTGCGTTGTCTCAATCTGGCCAGGCGTTGTCCGCACAGAACTTGTCCAAAACTATAAAGAAACTGGTACCGGACCAAAAGAGGTGTTTTCTAGCAAAGTACAATTTTTTCTTTCTTTTAGATGACCGAGTTTTTCGATCAAGGAGAAACTACAGAATTCCCTGGAAAAGGAGTAGCGGCTCTTGCAGCGGATCCCAAGAAAATGAATAAGAGCGGTCGTATTCTAATCACGGCGGATCTTGGATCAGAATACGGATTCAACGACATAGATGGTGAATTTCAAATTTTCTGGTGAACAAAATTTGTTATTTTTTAGGCCGAACTCCCAAGAATCTCCGCAGTGTTTCAACAATTCTCGGATTTCTGGGCTACAAAAACACTGCCAACTGCATCCCGTCTTTTGTTAAGATTCCCGGCTTTCTCATGTGGGCTGGAACTAGTCGTCTTTAGTTTGCCAGTCAATTGAAATAATTCGTGCTTCAGTAATACAATACTACGTACTACAATAAAAAGTTTGTAATACACTATTTATGTTTCTGTTCCGACTATAAAGCAGAAGATGCTATAGAGATAAGTGTTTGAACGGATAAAAACCTAAATTAGCTTATCCAGAAAAAATCGATTTTACTAAAAAAAAAAATTAAACTTTCAAGCACCGTAGACTCCGTAGTTAAATAGTAGTTAAATCGACCAGTTTATGATGTTACTTCTACATCTGTTTAGTTTATGTAAACTTTTTTCACAAAGCTCGCAAAGGTTATTAATGAAATGAGAAATGAGTCGCCCCCCCCCACGGAATCAATAAAGATTCAAGATGCATTTTTACAAATGCCAAACTTTGAACTCGAAATTGACTTGAGAGGTCCATTCTCATTTTATCTGGCTTCAAGTCAAATGCCTTCTGGCCAAGGTGCTGGTCCTTGGGCGAAGCAGCATCTTCTGAGGTTCATGGAACAAATTTCCCACCGTACCCGATCAAAAATGAAAAAAAAAATTTCATTGATTCCCTTTAAACTTGATGGTGAATAATATGGAAGTAGTCTAAAGTATATTAAGAAAAAGTGTTTTCAGAGTTTTCAGTGATATTGGAGTATCAAAACAAACAAATTCAAAGAACAGTCGCAAGGTGCCAATTGCAATCTGTGACCCCTCGCTTTGAGTGCCGCCATCGATTGGCTAGACTGTGGCCGATAGCTGACAAAACACAACGCCCCACTTGATAAAAAGCGACGCCTGCACCGTTTTGCACCATTTTTAACATTTTGTTTTCTTTTTTTCTTGGCAAACGAAGAACAATAACATACATTTTTATTTTTTATAAATAATTAACCGTGTTCCTTCAAAGTGACATTGGAATTATGCTATTTTTTACCTTCAATAATTAGAATAACTGGTTAGAATAGTAAAAGCTATAGAATGTTGCTCATTTTCACACTTTTCCCCTTTGGATGCGGTCTAACATTAGTTCAGCCATGGCTCTCGTCGGTCAAATAGCGGTCGTCACTGGTGCTTCCCGCGGAATAGGTTAGTTGAGTATGTCTCTGTCTCTCTGTCTCTCTGTCTCTCTGTCTCTCTGTCTCTCTGTCTCTCTGTCTCTCTGTCTCTCTGTCTCTCTGTCTCTCTGTCTCTCTGTCTCTCTGTCTCTCTGTGTCTCTGTCTCTCTGTCTCTCTGTCTCTATGTCTAAACATTGCCGTCCAGGTCGAGGAATAGCTCTCCAGCTCGGAGAAGCCGGCGCTACTGTCTATGTAACCGGTCGCAGGCCTCAGGACAGCGATGCCTCCAAATTCTCAGGCCTCCCTCAGCTGGAACAGACCGCCAAGGGTAATTTTCGTCCTTTTGATCAAGCTAACCGCCAATTCAGAAATAACTGACCGTGGTGGAAGAGGAATCCCCGTCTTCGTCGACCACTCCAACATGGACGAGGTTAAGGCTTTCTTCGAAAAGATCAAGAATGAAAACGACGGTCGACTGGACATTCTTGTTAACAATGCCTATGCAGCTGTACATGTGGGTTTCGTTCTGAAAAAAGGCATAAAACACTCATTTTAGACAATCAGCACTAACATGAACAAGCGTTTTTTCGAGTGCCCTCCTGAGATGTGGGATGATGTGAACAATGTTGGTCTCAGGTTTGAATAGTGAAAGAACTTGGCAATTTCAATTTCAGAAACCATTACTACTGTTCCGTCTATGCTGCTAGGATCATGGACCAGCAGAAGAAAGGCCTCATTGTCAATGTCTCTTCTCCCGGAGGCCTTCGCTACCTCTTCAATGTTCCCTACGGAGTTGGAAAGCAAGCCCTCGACCGTCTGTCTGAGGATATGGCTATTGAGCTCAAGGTAGGTCAAATTCAGATTCGAACACTGATATTTTCTATAATTGGAGTTTTCACAGTCGAATTATTTGTTAGGATAAATGTACATTTGCCACCCCCTTTCGTTAATTTTCCTAAAGTTAGTATCTGTATACTCCAAAACTATTTTTTTAAGCCAGCCGTCACCTTCTTTTTTACACTTTTATCTTCAGTTCGATTAGGCACCACTACAGCACATTTGCTAAACAACGTTATATTTTACTTTGCAGTTCAAGACGCCGCTTCTGTAATATTCCAGCGGTGACAAAAATACGACTGGTGTAGGCAAAAACTCTGGAATTGGCAATCAATCCTAGGACTCGAGTAACATTTTCTGAAACTTTTGGACGCATGTCGTTTTTGAAACTCGGGTTACGGGTTCAAGAAACTTTTATTAAGATACAAAACCTTCCCACTTTCATGATTATATGAGCAAAAAAAGCTGACGCACAGTAGAATTTGAGAACCAGAGAATTTTTACCACAGTTTACAAAGCTAGTAGCATGTAAGTACTCCAATGTTTGCATCACCCGGTTGTGATGTGAACAATTCTATCATATGTCAGAAGTTCTATCTAAAACCAATGTCATATTTCCCATATATCATTAAATTGTAATAATATAACACCCCTCAGAATAACACCATATAACACTAAAACCATATAACACTCCTCAGAAAAATCAAATGACCTTGCAAGGGAATGGATCTTTATCAGTGTGGCCAAATGCATTGAGTTTGAGTACTTCAGGTTTAAGGTACCGTTTTCAGAATCTGCTTTCGACCCTTGGTTTTTGAGAAAACTCCATTTTTCTGTGGCCCTGAGTGATGTAATTTCGCTTTCTTTAATAAAAAGGAAAAATATTAACATCGCAATGATTCAAACCAAAAAGTTTTTGCATACTAGTCAGACACTCTACCAGTGCGCAACCAAATCACATTTTAATATGACCCGCGCGCCGCCCACTTTCGGGAAGCGAATTTGACAGTGGGGCGGGCCCCAGAAAAATCGCGTTTTCTCAAAAACCAAGGGTCGAAAGCAGATTCTGAAAACGGTACCTTAAAACTGAAGTATAGGGTCACACTTTGCAATATACCTCAGTTCATTTGGCCACACTGATGAAGATCCATTTGTTAGATGAGCTTAAAATTTTCCCATAAATTGGCCGAATGGAAAAAAATTAGTATAATAAGGGCAAAAACTCTTTATCACAAAAATCAAATCAAATTCAAATGTTTAGCGTAGCAACGTGTGCGTTGTGTCTATCTGGCCGGGAGCTGTCCGCACCGAGATGATCGAAAGCTATGGTAAAAGCGGAAATCAGCCTAAGCAGGTACTTTTCATCAAGTTATACAATTACTGATCCCATATTCAGTTGAAAGAAATGTTTGACGCGGGAGAGACCACTGAGTACCCTGGAAAGGCTGTGGCTGCGTTGGCTGCGGACTCTAAGAAAATGGACAAGAGCGGAAGCATTCTGATCACAGCTGACCTCGGAGCGCAGTACGGATTTCTCGATATTGATGGTAATTAGCTAATTATACATAATTATCTGGTCTTCAGGTCGTGATCCTGTGAACATGCGCAGTGTATCCAACATTCTCACTCATTTGGGATACAAGAAGACCGCTGGTTGGATTCCTCATTGGGTTAAGCTGCCCGGTTGGCTGATGTGGGCTGGAACCAGTCGCCTCTAGGAATATACATTGTATAAATCAAACTATGAAATAAGAAACGGTTTTTTTCATTCAATGTTTTCGGCCGTGTTTGAATACTTTGAAGCCAGGTATCTCGAAAATGGCAAATTTGCGACCCATAGTCTTAAATATTTTCATGATCAGCGAATTCCTCACTATAAATTTAGTCATTGTTAAAACAAAAAAACCTGACTGTCCCTTCAAGGATGTAACTAATAAACTTTCAAATTTGTTGACGCATTAAAATTGCAAACATACGAAAGTAACCAGAAAAATGTAACTAGGAAATAACACGAGCTATCACCAACTTTCATTCTTTTTTCGCTCAAAAATATGTTTTAAAACAAATAAAGAAAGTGGTGTGCAAACGGGTCGGGCCTTTCAAGGGGAAAACAGTTTGCATTATTGTACCCCCTCCCCCTCAGTTGGGGTGCGGAGTGTTTGCCAGCGGCCATCTAAAAAACATAAAGTGCAAATGTCCGTCTGTATGTATCTATATAATCACCAATCATATCTTGGATGTTTCAGCTTATCGTTCAGTACGTTAGTGCCTCAGGCAACATTGAAAATCATTTTATGGTCTCGCAGCGAAAGCGCGCCAGAACTTTGCTAAACAATTAAGGATTTCTCAATCGGACTGAAATTAGTATGAATCGATAGAGCGTAAAAAGGCTTATCAAATAGAATATTATTTCAATGGGTCTCGCAGTGAAAGCGTGTCAGAACTTTGCCAAAAAAGAAAACTCTTCAATTGAATTAAAAGTAGTATCAATCGGGAGTGCTTAGAATAGAAAACCAAACCATCCATTGTTCAATAGGTCCATCAGATTTTCAGTACTGTGATAGTGTGCATGAAGAAAACCATTCATAGAAAAAAATTGTTTTTTTTTACATCACGCAGCGTTTTCCGAAGACAATGCGCTAAGGGGGTCTAGGAGCGTAGCCCCCTTTCGCTGGAAATGAAGAAATTGGCTCGAGATGCCAATTGCAATCTGTGACCTTTCGCTTCGACTGTTGATACAGATTCACTAGACTCCATCTGTCAAAACACAGTTTCCCACTTTATAAAAAGCGACGCGTTCTCCTTTTTTGCACTATCAACCATCTCGTTTCGTGTTTCTTTCTTATAGAAACGTCTGAACCAATCATTTTTCAAAATACAAGTGCACTCAAATTATTGCGGTATCCATTAAAACAGTACCCATTCAAATAAGAGTCCAAATTAAAATCGTTCTCTTCTCAAATTAATTAGCACTACATGTTAGACAAACAAAAGCAAATGACAATTGATATTTCTAACACTTTTCCCTTTTGAAAGTTGCCTAATGGTAGTTCAGCGATGGCTCTCGTCGGACAAATAGCTGTCGTCACTGGTGCTTCCCGCGGAATCGGTGGGTCTCTGTCGTTCTTTCTTTATGTCTCTGTGTCGGTCTCTGTATTTGTTTAAATGTCTCTTTGTCTCTCTCTCGGTCTTCGGTTTTTTCTTTCGAAATCTATCTTCTAGGCAAAGGAATCGCTCTTCAGCTCGGAGATGCCGGCGCCACTGTCTATGTCACCGGTCGCCCGCCTCAGGATAGCGATGCCTCCAAATTCTCAGGACTCCCCCAGCTGGAACAGACCGCCAAGGGTGATTTTTTTACTTTTCTATCATATAAACGGCAGTTCAGAAATTACTGAACGTGGCGGAAAGGGAATCCCTGTTTTTGTCGATCATTCCAACATGGACGAAGTGAAGGCCTTCTTTGAGAAGATCAAAAATGAAAACGACGGTAGACTGGACATTCTGGTTAACAATGCTTATGCAGCTATACATGTGGGTTTAGTTTGCAAAAACGACAAAAAATTTCAGTCTATCGGCGCCAACTTCAAAAAACGGTTCTACGAGTGCCCTCCTGAGATGTGGGATGATGTGAACAACGTTGGCCTCAGGTTCTTAAAAGTGAATGAACCTGACAATTTCCATGTCAGAAACCATTACTACTGTTCCGTCTATGCTGCTAGGATCATGAACCAGCAGAAGAAAGGCCTCATTGTCAATGTTTCTTCTCCCGGAGGTCTTCGCTACCTCTTCAATGTTCCCTACGGGGTTGGAAAGCAAGCCCTCGACCGTCTTTCTGAGGATATGGCTATTGAGCTAAAGGTAGGTCAAATTCAGATTCGAACACTGATATTTTCTATAATTGGAGTTTTCAAAGTCGAAATATTTGTTAGGATAAATGAACATTTGCCACCCCTTTTGATAGTTTTTCCCACTCATTGTAGTTAGTATCCAGCCTATTGAGTTGAAGGTAGGTCAAATTCAGCTTAGAACGTTGTTTTTTTCTTTAAGTTTTTTAGTCAAAACTTTTGTTAGCGTCGTGTTTGTGCATTTTCCTGCACTTTCAATAGTTCTTCCCCGCAATTTTCAATTTATGTCCAAGCGCTCGTTTTGCGGAGGTGTATGATCCCGCCGGGAAAAGGTGTAGTTCACAAAAGGCCCTAAATGAAGAATTCGAGAGAGAGAAAGAGAAAGAGAGAGAGAGAGAGAGAGAGAGAGAGAGAGAAAGAGAGAGAGAAAGAGAGAGAGATAGCGTTGTTAGAACGGCGCAGGCATGTGTCCGAAAAATTTTGCTTGTCAACCGAAATGATAAGAGAGGCCGCAAAAGATCAGTATGTCATATTTTACAATCCAGCCGCCGTTTTTTAAATATTTTTCCTTCTCGTTAGTACACGTTTGATTAGGAACTACGACACCATCTTTGCTATAAAACGTTATATTGTAGATTGTAGTTTAGCAGCGTAAGTCCAAAAATGCTCCATTTAAATTTAAGGACCAGTTTACGTCAATATATCTGGGAGGAGATGAAAATAGTTTTTATCTTTGTGTTGTTAAGAAAGAAATTAGTATTATCTGGATAAAAACTGCTTTACTCAAACATTTTCAGCGTCGCAACGTGTGCGTTGTATCTATCTGGCCGGGAGCTGTTCGTACCGAGATGATTGAAAGCTACGGTAAAAGTGGGATTCAGCCTAAGCAGGTATTTTTATCATTTCACAAATGCTGTTTCAGTTTAAAGAAAACTGTTTGACGCGGGAGAGACGCCCGAGTACCCTGGAAAAGCTGTGGCTGCGTTGGCTGCGGACCCTAAGAAAATGGACAAGAGCGGACGCATTCTGATCACGGCTGACCTCGGAGCGCAGTACGGATTTCTCGATATTGATGGTAATTGCCTAATTTTACATCATTATCAGCTCTTAAGGCCGTGTTCCTGCAAACATGCGCAGTGTATTCAACATTCTCACTCATTTGGGATACAAGAAGACGGCTGGTTGGATCCCCCATTGGGTTAAGATGCCCGGTTGGCTGATGTGGGCTGGAACGAGTCGCCCTTAAGATAATACGTTAAATAAATAAGAATATGATTAACTAAGAAACGGTTTATTCATTTATTTTCTTTCTTCAAAATTTACCTTTTATACAAAACCCAAACGGAAAGATGGGCCGCGTAGTAATAGTTTTATTCCGTGCGCCTCCATAGTGGCCTATGGTTGATCTTTTGCGCCCCATAAAGGAGTGCATAGTTGTAGTTTGATACATTGCGCCCCATAAAGGGGCGTATGGCTGTAGTTTGAACCCTTGCGCCCTAGCAAGGAGCTAAAAACAACATTTTGCACTTTGCGTTTCATCAAGTTGCTCATATTTGATGGTTGCATTTTGTCATGGAGATTTACGCAAATCTTCGTAAATCTTAGCATCTGTGGGTTGTACAAAAAAGTTTAAATAGGTTTGATCATTGTAGGATGTTCTATTGTGATGTGAGAAAATATTTACGTAAATTGAAATGTGTTTTTGTCAATATGCAAAATTTTCGCTCTGATCGGTTGTCCCACCATTGAAACACTGGGCTCTGTATTTAAGTACGCACAGTATCAAATTCACCAGGTCAACCATGAAGCTTTATCTCGCCCTTTTCCTTTGTCAGGTCTGTTGTTATAAATACGTTTGAATTTGGGTTAAGAATTTGTGTAAAGTAAGCCGTTGCACATATTTTTCCCAAAAACTCATTGCAGATGCTCCTTGTAAACTGCCAGGAGAGCTCTTATGACGATGAGTTCGGACCTCTGGATAAGAATGGACTGCCAGTCATCTCTCCCGAGGAGTATAAAAAGATTCTTCAGTTGCTCATCGATTCAGGAGTGATTCACTATGGAGGTCCCATAAAAACTTCCAGCGCTGTAAATGCCACCCTTTAAAGAATTGAAATCGTTTTAGGCTCCTACTGCAGCTCCAAATGCCTGCGAGCGTTGACTTGTCAAGAAAACGTCTTAATAAAATATTCTTTGAACGTAGATTAGTTTGTTTGGGTGTGCTTTGTGACTTTTGCATCATCATGAGTGTGCTTGAATACCATTTGTACACTTTGGTGTTTAACAGTTACGTGTTTTTGTGACTCAAGATCATACATAGTTTGTATCCACTTTCCGCATACGTTAAAAAATGTAAAATTCGTGGACAGGCACGGTTTCTCAGTACTTCAAAAACTTCCATCTACAGTACCGTAGAGAACAGCGTCCATAATTATTTCAGTTTTTGAGGTTTCCGGCATTTCTACTTTCATTCTACGCGTTTCCAATAAATTGGAATACAATTGGGCCGTTTCCTAACGGTCTTTGGCCTTTACTCTCCAACTGCGAATACCCGAGAATTTTAAGTTTTAATTTGGATAAGCTCAACCATTGATTTGCTGAAGAACTTCTGTAACTTCATAGGTTAACTACATACTACACATCATACGAACGAAATTTGCTTGCTTAACTGTGAAATTAGTGCATCAATAATGATAGTTTAGCAAAAAGCTTCACGGTTCGTCGCTTTGTAAAAACGAAGTTTGACCTAAGAGATGTTCACATAGTCAGAAGGGCTTGTTTTAACCATTTTTAATTTCAACACAGCAAAAATACGTTCAGAATGATAAGTTTCGTTGCAACTTTCTGGTTTTAAGGGAATACCTACCGACGTCTGTTTTGACGGAAATTAGTGAATACCATTATAGTGTATTTAAAAAAACGGCTTTGGCCATAACCTTGAAAGATTGTACATTATGTCGTGTTGCCCAGTGCGTGTGCGTGTGCGTGTGCGTGTGCGTGTCCATAGATAACTTTTCATTTCGTGGTCGCGCGTTTGAATGCCACTTGCCTGTTTGAATGTTTATCGTCGGGATAATGGTGTTTGTTTTCAGAAGCGACTTTGTTTTGAAAGCAAGCCATTTCCGTCTGATTTAGGCTTATTCATAATGGCTTATTCATAAATAATACAAACGGTTTTTGCAAACCACCGGAGGTTCCATTTGTCTCAGTTTACCTACCGAAGATTCACTTGTTTATCTTTGTTTCACGTCATAAACAGGCGATTCTTGCGATAACTTAAGCGCGAGAAAGTATGTCATCAAGAAAAACTTCAGCATCTTTGGAAACAAGAAATGTACTGAAATAATTGTTTAAAAAACAAATTACAGTGACGTTTTTTGAAAATTGAAATCGTCAGACCAGCAACGTTCATGTGAAACCACTTAAAATTATGGAATTTCATTAAAACAAACAATTATCAATGGGTTTTGTTCTCTTTTTGTTCATTTTGAATGATTCCACTGCGCTGCCTATTACCGCCCCTCTTTCTATTTATCTCTCTCTAACTATCCCTGTTTCTCTCTCTCTCTTTCTCTCTCTCCTCTCTCTTTTTCTGGTCAGGTTTACAAGCGAAAAAGCTGGCATTTGACCTCGGATCCCCACACTCAGGAAAAAAAAAGTTTATAATTAAATATTAAAGTTATCTGGTTATTGGTAGTTCAAATGGTAGGAAAACGAAAAAACAACGTTCCGTCATACTTTTCCATGCGCGATTTTGAAAACGATGGGAACGCTCGTTTAGAGAGTTGTAAAAATACAAAAGATTGTTTATTACTTGAAAATTTAAATTAGTTTCCCGATTTCTCCCATAATTAGAAAATGTTATGGACATACGTAAGTATTTCACATTTTCTACACCATTTTCCATTTTCCAGTAAAAACTTTTTTTTTCGTTCAGAATTCAGGTTGTGGCTAATTACAAATGTTTCTAAAACTACAATTTCGATCAAAATCAGTTTCATAAAAGTCGGATTAATACAACTTGTAAAATTGGCCGTTTTCATGAACCACTTTAGTAACACGACACCCGAAAATGAACAAGAACCAAAACTTTCAGGAATTCATAATAGCGTTAGGGGAAGGTCAAACACAAATTTTCAGCAGCTTTATTTTCCGCTATATCTTTGAGCGTTTAAAACAATTGGGGAACAAAAAATTCCCTTCCCGTAAATCCGCTCTAAAAATTACAGAAAAGGATAGCCATCCACAAAATTTTCAAATCGCCCTAGGATTTACGAAATGAACTTTTTCATTTGTGATTCAGTGCGTCAAGATGACACAGAATAATACTTTACTGAAACTACTTGTAAAGGAAAATTTTTATTGTTGAGTGGAATAATTTGTCTCCAAAACGACATTCTGGAAAACCCCACATTTCTTTGAAACGTACGAAAATGGTACGCGTTGAGATATCATAAACTTTAAAACAAAACAGATAAAACTTTTAGAAAGAAAAGTCGGGAAAACATTTTTTTGGGCTTTATAATAAGCAATTAGTTTCATAAATAAACAACTTTTCCTTTTGTAATTTTTTGCGATGTCTTTTGGAATAAATTGCTATGCTTGTCACGTTGCATCGTGACACATTTACATAACTAATCTTGTTGGTTTTGTGCTGGCTTTTTTCTCTGGGCTTTTCAAAAAAAAAATGGTTTAAATATTTAATAAACGTTTTTATAGAACTCGTCATTGAAAGTGAATATAAAAAAAGCTTTTTTTTGTCTTTTGCCTTTTTAGCTTTGTGTTTTGATGTTTTTGGCAGAGATCGTCTTTGTTTTTGTTTATTTGTTTGGGTCTAGTAGTAGTTTTCTCAGAAAATTTGTGAAAACAGACATAAAACTGTTAAGTTTAAAAAATTTTTCAGTCTGTCTTTCAAATAACTTCCAACTAATCATTCTTATTTACCCTCAGAGGTAATTTCCGCTGTTGCATTTGTTAATCCATGTAATCCGAAATCAACAAAGCTATCAAAAGGCTGCGAGGTCAAACACACGTTAAGTTCTAGCTACCACCTACTCACATAATAGAATAAGCCTTCAGTGTTTTTGTTTTATGTCGTGCTCTATGTTACTTTCGCTCTTAGATCAAATATTAAGTGTGTGAGTGTGTGAGTGTGTGTGTTAGTGTGTGAGTATGTGAGTGTGTGAGTGTGTGAGTGTGTGAGTGTGTGAGTGTGTGAGTGTGTGAGTGTGTGAGTGTGTGAGTGTGTGAGTGTGTGAGTGTGTGAGTGTGTGAGTGTGTGAGTGTGTGAGTGTGTGAGTGTGTGAGTGTGTGAGTGTGTGAGTGTGTGAGTGTGTGAGTGTGTGAGTGTGTGAGTGTGTGAGTGTGTGAGTGTGTGAGTGTGTGAGTGAGTGTGTGAGTGTGTGAGTGTGTGAGTGTGTGAGTGTGTGAGTGTGTGAATGTGTGAGTGTGTGAGCGTGCGTTTATTTGCTTGACTTCTGGTTTATCCACGAGGGCAATATTTGATTTTGTTCTCGACTAAGAAGGACTTCATCTATACCTTGAAAATTAAATTTTTCAGTATTTACAATGAGTAAGAAGGAATAACATGATTGCTAAATTGAAAACATCATTGTCTCAAAATTCGTATATATCGTCATGTTGACATCACCACATTGTATTACTAGGTTATCCGCCACCGCATTCTGCTAAAGAAGCTCACGTCGCTCTGTTAACGAAGTTTTGCTTGACAAGAACAAACAACCAATATTTCGCATGCCGTTTTTGTTTGTTTTTGTGGTAGTAGCATTAAAAAGTCTTCAGTCTCTCTTAAACTAATTACTTCCGTCGCAGCTGCTAAATTTAACATATACAAAATTGCGGTATTTCTATAATTGAAAAACTAATATGAGATAACGAACCAAATGCGAGTGCTGCAACCTTGGCAGGTGAAATTGATATAATGTGCGTTTCAGCGACCCGAAAAAGACCTGTTAAGCTATTCCTACGGCATAATAGAGGATCGATTTTGACGCATGAATGCTTAAAGTTTGGTATATGTAATGGAGGTAAAAGCGTCTCACTTTTGAAAAGGTAGCGCTCCCGGGTCTCTATTTGTATGTCTGTCTCTTCTCTCTCTCTTCCTCTCCCTCTCTCTCTCTCTTCCTCTCCCTCTCTCTCTCTCTCCCTCTCCCTCTCTCTCTCTCTCTCCCTCTCCCCCTCTCTCTCTCTCCCTCTCCCTCTCCCTCTCTCTCTCTCTCTCCCTCTCCCCCTCTCTCTCTCTCTCCCTCTCCGTCTCCGTCTCCCTCTCCCTCTCCCTCTCCCTCTCCCTCTCCCTCTCCCTCTCCCTCTCCCTCTCCCTCTCCCTCTCCCTCTCCCTCTCCCTCTCCCTCTCCCTCTCCCTCTCCCTCTCCCTCTCCCTCTCCCTCTCCCTCTCCCTCTCCCTCTCCCTCTCCCTCTCCCTCTCCCTCTCCCTCTCCCTCTCCCTCTCCCTCTCCCTCTCCCTCTCCCTCTCCCTCTCCCTCTCCCTCTCCCTCTCCCTCTCCCTCTCCCTCTCCCTCTCCCTCTCCCTCTCCCTCTCCCTCTCCCTCTCCCTCTCCCTCTCCCTCTCCCTCTCCCTCTCCCTCTCCCTCTCCCTCTCCCTCTCCCTCTCCCTCTCCCTCTCCCTCTCCCTCTCCCTCTCCCTCTCCCTCTCCCTCTCCCTCTCCCTCTCCCTCTCCGAACGGAAATTCGGTGGGTGATTTACAACAAGACAGACAAAATTAAAGTTGTAGGAACGACTGACTCACTGTTTTGAAGTTTTGGTCTTTATAAATGTTTTATTGTTTTAAATTTTTTCAGTTCTTTCCATTTTCAAATGGGCATTTTCTTATGTATCTGGGCTATTTGTCCCTATATAAACCCTCACTCACTAAGTGTTTCTCTCTCTCTTCTCTCTCTCTTCTCTCTCTCTCTCTCTCTCTCTCTCTCTCTCTCTCTCTCTTTTTCCTCTTCTTCTCTATCTCCTCTCGCCTCCCTTTCGTTCCAACCCAAATTCCAACATTCAGATACCTCTGCATGGCTATTTTACTCCTCGCAATGTTAGTGCCTAGTTTCGCCTTTCCACCTACATCGGCTTACCCTTCCCATATATTCCAAGTTATAATGTAAGTGATCAAAATATTCAGAAATAATCTGTTTTTTTAAGGCCTACAGAATTTAATCAACGATCACAGCGGGCATTTTCGGATCCACATGACAGAAATTGTTTCTTCTCTCCAGTTCAGTGCATGTTATTTCGTTACGAAGTTAAGAACGACCCCATTGTAATTGTTGAGTTTTTAGCTAATAACGTTTTTATCGACCAATTAACAATGTTTCTAAAAAATAGCTAAAACGCCTAGGGACCTATTTTTTAAGAAATTAATGACAGCTTTCTTTGAAAGTATATTTTTCGCAAATCCGATCTTTTTATCTGTCTATCGATTCGTACAAAGTCGATGGCTAAAATGGGTGGCGGTACGAACGGACCAACCCGTTGGTCCGTTCGGTCTCGGTTACGCGCTGGTCCGTTCGGCCCAACCAAGCATGGCAACGGGCCGGCCTGTTGCCGGCCCGTTGCCGGCCCGCTCCAAAATTTTTCACGGCCCGGCCCGGCCCGGCCCGACCCGACCCGGCCCGACCCGACCTGGCCCGGCCCGGGCCGGCCCGACTCAACCGAAAATTTATGCGTTTTTTTCAAATTTCTCAATCTTTGATTCTCCCGGGGCGGGATCGAACTTGTGACCCTTCGAGTGGTAGCCGCGCCTTAGACCGCTAGACCACCAAACCCCACTAGTAGCACGGAAGGCAGAAGTTTAAAAAATGTACCTGGAAAACTGGATCATTGACGAATTATCTCAGCTTTCGTGCATTCCCTTTTTAGGTTTGGAAAGTTATGAAAAATATCGAATTTCAATCACTTGTTCGGTTGGTACTGTAATTTTTGTCATCATTTTTCGAAATCAATGGACGTGACTCCAAATAAAACTCAAAGAACGACCTTTTGTTTATTTAAGCATAGGATTAAGATTGGATCCTTGACACATTATTGGCTCAAAATGTGACAAGAACCATTAAATTTTACGTTTTGTTGTGTACTGAATGCATTTCACGCGTTTAAATTTTCTGGATATCTTCTTTGGCACCGAAATTGTAAGAAAACATGGTTTCACGACGGTGCGCGCCTATTTCTATGAAATGTTTTTGTCGAAATAATGAACATGGGGTAAATTGATGCGAGAAAAACATTGGTCATAGTTTCAAGATAAATTATCACCTGCATTTTAGAAAAAACCAACTTTTTTCATGTGTTTGAGCCATAACTTGCAAACCTGGTCTCTGACACCGGATTACTACATACAGGGGCTTTTTTATAACGCATTTGGCAAAGTATAGCAAAAAATGTCGGAAATCGATATTGACCGAAAAAAGTTACATCAAATTTTAACATTTGTGATTATCCGCGTGTGATTATAAAAAATTAGTTTTTTGTTATAATATTGGAAACTTCGACGTCAATTTGTAGCGTGAGACGAAAACGCATGCAGAAATAGAAAACACAGGTGTTCAATAAAAACAGCTTCCACCCACTTAAAAGAGTTTATCGACCTTTAAAACAACATGTAGCACAACACTTGCATAATCTAGAACTTCAACTAGATTTAAAATGCAAATATATAATTTTCACCTGTGTAGTTCTAAAATTTTTTCTGAAAAAGCAATGTAGAGAATTGTAAGTGCAGGAGCAAAAAAAGTTTTAAAAAAGGGGGGGGGGGCTGTGTTAGTGCATAGTTCTCATGAGAAGGGTCGGGCGAAAAAGGCCGGGCTCTACCGGGCTGAGAAAAGTATGCCCTGCTCGTTTCGGCCCAGTTTGTAAACTAGTCAAAATAAAATTTCTTTAAATCGATATTTCAGCTTACACAAACCTTTTAAGACCTTCCAAACTTTTTTGTAATACTTCTATTACATAGTTGAACTAGTTATACGTTGGCGAACATTTAGTGCTCCGACCGGGATCGAACCATAATCGCGTGGGTGACAGTTTGCCTAGGTGGACCGAGTAGATGGCCGGGATTGTTTTTTAATCGGCCCTGCTTGCTTTAAAAACTTTGTAGTGTGTGTTTGTATTGGTACGGCCGCAGGCCACTTAACTGAGCTGCCGAAGGCTGATTCTCTTTGCTGCCATAATTCGCCTGATTAAGGGGCCGACGGCTGCGTACAGGTCAATTTTTATCTAGGATCGCCTATGTCTGCTTTTTTAAGAAAACAACTGTTTTAACCAGACTCTTGAAAAAAGATGGTTTTCAATCGTTTTACATATTGATAATTGAAAATTGTAATTCTAACAAACCTTGACAGAACGCCTTCTTGCTAATTTTGGTTTCAACGCAGATGAGTTTGAACTGTTGTAGTCAATGACGTCCCAAAAACTCGTTATCCCAAATTCGAATAGGGAACCATACTCAATCCTTGAAGGGGCAGTAAGGAGGGTTTTTCATTTCGTTTTCGATCGGATACGGTCGGAAACTATGCGAATCAACTGTGCTAAACTGTTTCGCACCCTTCTCATTTCCTGAGCTATCTCATTCAATTAGAGTGACTTCATAGCATGCTTTGTAAAAGACGGACATACAGGCCGTACTGGCCATCCGCACCATCTGCGGATGGTCGGTCGTTTTCGGGGACTTTGGAGTGTATTTTCACGAAAACGGTAAATTTGCGACCGATATCCATATACATTTTCATGATCAGCGAATTTTTCTCTCTTAATCTAGCCAAAGTTGTAAAACCCGGCATATTGTCCCTTTAAGTGGCAACTTGCATTTTAACAAAAACTGAGGGTATTCGAAAGCAAAAACTGATCCAGTGACACCATTAGAGCAAACAAAAACAAATATGTGTTGGGAAGAGAAGAGCACATGAGAGATAGAGATATAGAGAGAGAAAGAGAGAGAGAGAGAGAGAGAGAGAGAGAGAGAGAGAGAAAACAAGGTGAATAAAGTTTCTCAAACTCAAAAAGTATACGTCTTTCTAAACCAGTCACCTTAAATTGAATTCTTTTTTCTGCTGTTAAACGAACAAAAGTTTCCTGTTCGGCGGGAACAGTGATTAAATCGGCGGCGCTGGGTTCGATGACTTTCACCTTGACTTCATGGTCGCTGTTGACTCGTCTGCAGCACTCGCCGTTTTTCCGAATTTCGCCTTCTTTTCAGCTCTTTTAAAAATTATTCAATTTCAGAATGACAGTTTCTTACATGTACGATGTTCATTCCGCTTCCTGTTTCAACTTTTTCAAAATAGTTTTTCGTTGGAAAGGATCGATTTTCAAAAATGTTCGCTACGGCATTTTCGTATGGGTGATTTCTTATATATTAGTGAATACATTCTACAATTACATAATTGACGAAGATTATAAAGTGTCAGTTTTGTTTGTAAAATGTAGAAATTAGTATTGTAATTTTCAGATTTTTCAATAAACTGGCGAAATTTTGCGATGAACATTTGAATTATATTCCATTGCAATTCATGCTGGGTTTCTTTGTTTCTGTGGTTATTGATCGATGGAAGCAGATTTTCTATAATATGGGCTACATTGAAACGTGAGTTGCATTTTTATAGCTTCTTTTAAAATTAAGTTTTAATTAATGTTTTAATTGTTCACTCACTGATCGACACAAAACCGTTTTTAGTTTGGTCTCTTATCGTTAACCTTGATTCTGCGGTCACCTTTAATGGACATGGCGCATTTGCCCCAATTTTAGATCGCCTGAGGCACTTTTTTAAAAATCTTTTACATAAATCACAGAATCTATGAATCACTGAGAATCACAGAAGACAATCTTTTCGCAAAAGTTTGGCTTTGACTGAAAACATTTTTTTACCAAACTCCCAATGATGAAACGATTTGTTGTGATGCATACAAAAAACTTCTCAAAATTTCGTAAATGCGCATTTCACTACAATCAATGTTTTCAGACAAAGCCAAACTTTTGCGAAAAGATTGTCTCCTGTGATTCTCAGTGATTCATAGATTCTGTGATTTATGTGAAAAAAGATTTTTAAAAAAGTGCCCCATGCAGTCTAAAATTGGGGCAAATGCGCCATGCCCATTAAATGTGACCGCAGACTTAACTTTCCCTTAATTTGGTTAATTGGTCCAAATTTGGTCCAGCTGGTTTCAAACAAAAAACCGCAAAAACATTATGCGAAAAGTTGAACGTCTTGAATCTGATGATCCAACGAGGGAGCCCGTTTTGGTCAGTGTGGTTTTGTTTTAAGTTGCCTTACACTTTTCTTTTGAAAAATCTGTTTGAAAATTTGTTGGACTCTTCTGATAATTGAAACATTTGTTTTCTTAAACCGGAATACAGAGTTTTGTAGCAACCGCAGGTAAATTTTGCGACATAAACGGTCATAACTTGAGAATTAGATGGACTCAGCAGTTTTTGAGAAATAGTTAGAAAATAGGTACCAACATAAGTAATTGTCATATACTGGTGAATAAAAGCTGTTAGCGGTAATAAAATGTAACTGTGAGGAAAAACGTGAAAATGAAAGCAAAATAGTTTGTGAAAATTGTTTTCGTACAATACAAATAATACTTATAGAGTTGCTCTTACGATAAGTGGTAATTTATGGGGTCAAGACACTGTGTCAAAGTTGCAACGCCGATCAATCGTCAGATATCTTGTCTTAACACAGGTAATTCTTGTCTTTTAAGAAATTTATGAGAATTCAGATTCTCATATTCCGTAATATTTCAATGAGTGTGCGTCGTCGCTTCCCCAACTTGAGGTCCATCGTTGCCGCAGGTACGATGAATAATATGTTTAAGACGTCGTCTCTGTAAAAGTCGAGTATGCCACTGTCTTAGAATTTCAAAGTGCTTCGATTGGGCTGAATTTTTATGTACAACCTTCCTATGGCCTAAAAACCTTATGCTGAAGGGCTTGGCTCGACAAAAAATTTTAGACCCGGGTTACGGTAGGTGCCCAAAAGGTACTGTAAAAATTTCAACGTTGACCAAATTTCAATTTGAAAATTGCATTCTGTAGCAAATTCAAATTCCAAAAACGTTAATTTTTGGACACACGATTTCTTATTCCATAAAAAATTAACTTTAAAAAACCGGTTCAAAAAGAGGTTTTTTTTGGGTTTTTGACCTTCCATTATAAAAGCCAAGAGAAAATACGCAGCAGATTCAAAATCTACGTCAAATTTGGCATCGGATAAGATTTAGAAAATATCGACGACTATTTTTGTTGAAAATTCACTTGAAAGCGAAAAAATGGCCAAAAATAGCCCAAAATTATTATCTGAAAAAGCGAATCGCAATAGAAGGGGTGGTTTGGGCAAAGGATGGATAAAAAGAGAACAAAATGTTTGTGCAGCTTTAAATTGAATTCTTGAAAATCGAACAAGAAATCTTTTTCAAAATACATTATTTTAAATGGACAGCTATTTTGTCAGAAACAAACACATAACCAAACCACCTCAGCCTTCCCCGAATTATATGTCTCCCGTTTAAGTATTGAATGATCTACAAAACATCTCTTCTTTTGAAAGATATTTTTTTGTAGAATGGCAGCATTGGATCCTGTTGCCCTTCTAACATTTTTTAAAGGAAGATATTTTATGGAAAGAAAATTGTGTCAATAATAGAATGCGAAACTTCCACAATTTTCGACATATTTCAAAATTTTCTTAGACATATTAAAAAAAAAAACAAAAAAAACGTCAAGCATATCACAGCACATATGTCAGGAATTAGAACATTTATATAACAATAGTTTCCTGGATGCACGAACATAACTCCAGTTGGGTCGAAACAGAAAGAGCACATAGAATCACCAACAAAAGCAAACAAATTTTAGCTTGTTCAAAAATTAGAATATATACCGGCAAAAGTGGTAACTTCGGAAAAAGGCTGAGGTGGTTTGGTTATGTGTTTGTTTCTGACAAAATAGCTGTCAATTTAAAATATTGTATTTTGAAAGTGATTTCTTGTTCGATTATCAAGAAATCAATTTAAAGCTGCACAAACATTTTGTTCTCTTTTTATCCATCCTTTGCCCAAACCACCCCTTCTATTGCGATTCGCTTTTTCAGATAATAATTGTTCTCTTTTTTTTATCAGTATTTTCTGAATACTTTGTCTACACCTATTTTTCTAACGCCTGCCAATAACAAGAACCACCAAAGCCCTGATTGTTAACGTCTGGCCGTCCTTCATTCAATTCGGCCGACGGCCGTATTGAATGAAGGATGCTAAACCGCCGCAGGCCGCCTTGTTAATCGGCTGAAGGCCGTTATGATCAGCTGCCGTAGGTTGCTTTGATCGGTGATCGGTCGCATACAAGTCCCCACTGTACACCGCTAGGCCACACGGGTCACACTAATTGGGATACGCGGCGCCGTTTTGAGAGCATGCTGCATACCTGCAAACAAATTCAAACATGACGTCATTTCCCGGCAATGGGTAATGAATGTTTTTGTCTGAGTACTTCTTCTAGACTGAAATTCTGCGTTCTTTCCACTGGTCAAATCTGTTTCCGGAATTTTTTCACGGTTTAGACCGTGGCGGCATAAAGCAAGGTTTTTCACCCACATTTTAGGGTGGGGTAAGAAAACCAGTCAGCGAAACCGGTTCGAAGTTTACGCCCACCGAACTGCAACGGGTTCCGACCTGTATCCAAAATTTCAGCTGAATAGCTCAAGCCGTTCGCACATTCGCACGTAAAAATCAAGTACAAATGCCGTAGGGGTAGTGACATTCCAAATATTCCGCCAGGATTTCATTTTCGATAAATATAGCTCTTGCCGGTAAGTTTGCCTGCCCAAAGCATTTGTACTTGATTTTTACAATTTTTTAAAGTAATTTTCGAAATCAGCCCAAAAAATTACCTAGAAATGCCCATTTGCAGACTCATAAATTGCCTCTGAAACATTGAAACGCAGGGACCGAAAAAATCCAACTTTTGCTCAATTTTGGGCTATTTTTGGCCATTTTTTCGCTTTCTTTTCAAGTGAATTTTTAACAAAAATTGTCGTCGATATTTTTTATTTTTAAAATCTTATTCGATGCCAAATTTGACTTGGATTTTGAATCTGCTGCTTATTTTTTCTTGGCTTCTATAATGGAAGGTCGAAAACCCAAAAAAAACCTCTTTTTAAACCGGTTTTTTAAGGTTAATTTTTTATGGAATAAGAAATCGTGGTGTGTCCAAAAGTTAATGTTTTTGGAGATTGAATTTGCTACAAAATGCAATTTTCAAATCTCAGTACCTTTTGGGTACCTACCGTAACCCGGGTCTAAAATTTTTTGTCGAGCCAAGCCCTTCAGCATAAGGTTTTTAGGCCATAGGAAGGTTGTACAAAAAATTTCAGCAAAATCGAAGCACTTTGAAATTCTAAGACAGTGTATATATATAACCAATTTATAGATTAATTTATTGTGCAAATTATAAAAAACCAAATCTTTGTTTATTTTTTCATAAGTATTTTTCAATTTTGAAATTTTACAGGCTTTGCCCACCAACATGAAATCGACAAGTTGGAAAGTTTCAAATTCGACCATGAGCGTTACTGGGTTCCCATTAATTGGGCCATGACCATACTGAAAACAGCAGAAGACCAAGGGAAATTCGATGCCTCTTCGTTCAAAAACGCAATTATTGTTGTAAGAATCCAACTTATTTCAGAATTTTTTTATCTTTCCAGGATATCTGCAAATTCCGAACCTGTCTGAACACCCTCTGTGTATTCGACTGGGTTCCCATTCCCCTGAGCTACGTTCAGGTGAAAATTCCCAAATCGGTTCAATATATTTCTTTCCTTTAGGTTGTATTCGTAGCTGTTCGTGTTTACTTTTTGATGTGCTTGTTATCGCGGCAGTTTATAAATATCGACAAGCCAGAGCTAAATGATATTGTGAGTTTTAAATGCAGGAGTTTTTTGTTTACAGAAATACTTTAGTACGAACACTACTTTCCTTACATGACGCTGTTTCAATTTATTTGTCTATTCGGCTGGCTGAAAGTCGCAGAAGATGTACTCTCACCGATGGGAGGAGATAAGGATGAGTCAGTTACTTATGTTTTTTATTGAAAATGCTTCAGTTTTATAATGATCAAAGTTGAACACAACAAACTCTTGTGAAAAGTGTCTACATTCCGTTAAAAATTATCATTTAGAGCCTTGTAAACTCTCGACCAAGTCGATGGCTAATTAGGCCACGCCCACGTAGCGCAGCCTTTTATTAGTTGTGTTTGGTTTCAATGCAAACGTTGATGACAGTTATATGATTTGAAAAAAAATCGTGAATAGTCAAACTGATTGGAAAAATTGAATGCTATGTTATGTATAATTAGGCCACGCCCACTTAAAACTCCGGCGACGAAAAAAGGATCGAGCCCGACAGGCAAACAAATTTAATTCGTCAACAACCACATGGATCAACAAAATAGGCCTCGCCCCAATGTTTTAGGTGACACAGCTTGCTCACGACCTACTCTCATTAGGCTTAATTCATCAACGATATAATTAGGCCACGCCCACGTAACGTTGCTTTTTTTGTTGTGTTTGGTTTCAACGCACATCTTTCTGATCTTTCTGATTCTAACATCGTTCGATTTACTACGATGAATTGACGAAAAGTGGAAAAACAAAAATCGGGTAAACACATGCCTGAAAAATTCAAAGCTGGGTCAAAATTAGGCCACGTCCACGTAAAACTCGCGATCAGGTGACCAAAAACTGGTCGAGCCCATTAGGCGGTAAAATTTTAAAAAGCCGAAATTTTGAGAATAGAAGGTTTGCCAGACGCATAATGCAGGACCCCACTTGAAAGCGTCGAACGTCAAAATAGGCCACACCCCCATGGGAGAGGGGAAACCTCAGATCATCGAAATCTTTATAACATTCTGTCGCATTTTCGCCGATATTGAAAAAGAAGCAAAAAGTAATCTGCATGAATTCTTTTCAACACAATACAAAACATTTCAACCTTTAATAAAAACCAATTATGAAATTTAAATTAAACAGCTACAGACTCCTATTATTTCCAATTTTCAGTGACTTCGACCTCAACCACCTGATTGACAAGAACATGGCTGTGAGTTTTAAAGAAGCTTTCTGAATTTTATTTTCATTTACAGATCGGCTTGGAAATCGTTGACAAGACTTGTCACAATGCACCTCCAATGGAAGAGGACATTTTCATGGACAAGGGATTCGTACCAATTTATTCAATGGATACTGTAAAACAATCTACAAGAAATTATACTGGATCTGCCCAAAACGTCGAGTAAGAATCTCCCTCCTTTAATTTTTTTTTCTCTCTCCCGGTCTCTCACTCACTCACTCATGCGCCTTCTCAAACATTCCCATTTCAGACTCGCCGCTCCTGAGAAAATCGTCCAAATGGTAGAAATCCTTCCAAACAATCCCAGTCAAGGTGCAATTTCTCTCATTTCTTTGTTAAACTTCATTGTTTTTCAGGTCCTAAACGGGCAACTACCCTGAAAAGAAGATTGACTTCTGCGATAATGGGAAACAGGTTGTTCTTTGGGAAAATGGAGATTCAAAACAGGGGCTGATTTAGACTAAATCATGTACAAACTCGTCCCGTGAATCTTGGAGCGTCTTTGCCACCGAGGATTAATTTGTTCCCGGACCGGCCTAGTTTGTTTGATACAGTTGAAGTGAAAAGAGTGAATTTCAGCTTTCCAGGAAGAGGATGAAGACAAAGAAGACTACCTGGACATGGATACAACAAGAAAAATGAGTGATGCAAAAGCTGAAACCAGTTTGTAGTTAATAAATCTTTTAGCCTATTTGAGTGTCAGCCTCTGTTTATCTCTCTCTCTCTCCCTCTCTCTCTCTCTCTCTCTCTCTCTCTCTCTCTCTCTCTCTCTGACTCTCTTTATGTCTCTGTCATGGGGTTTGTTTCTATCTCTGTTTAACTCCAACTATGACTATCTTTCTGTCTTTACCTTTGTCTCTGAAACTTTCTCTTCCTTTTTCTCACTCGCTGCATCTACCCTTACCTGTGCCTCAGTCTCTATCTCTCTCCTCTCTCTCTCTCTCTCTCTCTCTCTCTCTCTCTCTCTATCTCTGTCTTGCTTTCTTTCACTATATGTATCTCACTATATGTATCTGCCATGCCTGTATCTCACTCATGTCTCTATATTACTTTCTCTCTCCCAATGCCTCCTCTCTCTCTCTCTCTCTCTCTCTCTCTCTCTCTCTCTCTCTCTCTCTCTTACTCAGTCTGTCTCTGCCTCTCTCTCTATCTCTTTCTATCTAAATCTTTGTCTCTAAACCCGCTCCCCCATATGTTTTGAATCATAGTACACTTAGCTAGAACGTGAAGTGCATTTCTCCCTCAAAGCACCCTCATCCGGATTTACAACCCCCTTTCAAAGCAGACTTTTTTATTATCCATCCTTTTTCGAACACTATTTCCGTGTTTCCTGTAATTATCCCTCCATTCTTTCAGCCGTCCTTTGAAATCAGACTTTAATCTGAAAACGAGTTCGTGGCTTCTCCGGGGACGTTCCCGTTCACTTAGTCGCCTAGTATTTGTTCTCGCAGTTAATTCCCTCGCTTGTCGGCTGGCAGTATTTCAGCTGCAAACAGATGCAGGCTACCGACAGAAAACGTGAGTTCCGTTTAAATTAAATTGACATTGATCTTATCATCTCGGCGAACTAACTGGCCGAGAACGCCATGAATTTGAACTACTTTGAAGGGGAAAAATTGAGCCCAAATTTTGGAAGCCGCTAATGGGTATCTGTCGGACATTTATGATCGTCCTCAAAAAGTGTGCACATGATGTGCCCGTGGTTTGGTTTTATTTCCGTAACGCAATCCCCTGTGTCAACTACGAAACGTGAGCAGACATCGAAATGCGAATTAAAGTCACTGAGTATCATGGGAGTGACTTGAGTGGGGTTTTCGAGTCATTGACAAAAAATTGAGTACAGCTTATGCCAAAACTTATTCATCACAAAGTTCCAGTGTGATCATGTTGTTCCTAGAGTAATGTGTCCGGTAAATGTTACTCAGATGGTTAGGCAGCCATAAAAAATATATACAAAATACAACCCGAAAAAAAGCGAAAGATGGGGCAGTGTAAACTGCTGATTTACTGAAACTTGGCAGTTTGCCTAAAAATTTAACAATATTGTTCCGAAACTTTAAGAAATGTTTTCTTGATTTCGAAAGCAGTTCAAAAGCAAACCTATGAAATTGTGATGTTAAAACAGTTTTGAAAAGGCGCGATTACCACGACCCATACTTTTGCTGTAGTCTTGAAAATTGTATTCAGTCCTGAAAAAAATGCTTTCATTGGACTTTTTCAGCGAACAGACAAAATTTGAAAAATCCAAATATGTTGTCTTTCTGCTATAAAATTGGATTTCTTTTTAAAAAAAATTCCCATTCAAATACGAGAGCAATTCGTTTTCACAGCTTGGCTGGTCAAAAAAATTTCCAAAGATTATTTCAACCAAGGGCAGTCCCGACAGCCCAAAAAATTTCTTGTAAAAATGGGCATACCCAATTTTTGGGGTCCCGTCCTTTTGGGGGGCCCTATTTTTTGAGACCCTTCTGTGTCGTGGACTTTCGGTTAAAACCCCGAGAAGTCAGAAACCAGAGTGGGCTCAAAAATTAGGGTCCCTCAAAAGGAGGGGGACCCAAAAAACTGGGTATGCCCATTTTTCCAAGGTCTCCCAGCAAAACAACCCACAACGATGTTGAAATCGGAAATTATTTAAAAACAATTTCGGATTTCAACATCCGAATCTATGCATAAAAGCTATACAAGTTAGCCCCTATCACTCCTGATGAAATCCAATGATTATCACATCAGCAATAAGTGGTCCCTATAGATTCAGGATAGACCCGCAACATTTCAGTTTCTATAAATTTTGGAACCACTTTTAAATATGCTTCCAAAACATTTGCTCGTTTGAGTTGTGCTGCTGACACAAAGTTTTGGTTGGCATTGGAATAAACAAAATATGAAAATTTTTCATGTTCCGCGGCATGCTTTCTGGGACTTAAGACGCGCTTTCTCTAGTGTTGGAATAGTCGTGCGACATGATGTCTTGGATTTTGCCCAAACTTTGTCGAAAACGTTTATTTGGTCTTAAAACACTATTCTGAAGTATTTAAAACATTATCGAATTTTTGGTCCTGGCTTACGGTAGGTCACCCCTGGTTACTGTAGTTTTGCTCAAAATGGTTGAAATAAGCTAATCTACATTGTAATCAACTTCTCTTGGTCTGAGGACAATTTTTTGTTTTTACAGCGTTGAAAAATAATTATGTTGAAGAAAGTTAGAAATTTTCAAATACCAAAAATGGTCTTTTTCGAGGTTTTTTTTTAAGTTTTCACTATGAAGAAGTGATATGTGAGCAAAAGCACTAATATCACCGAATTGTGCACAATTTGCTACAAAATATGTTTTTTAGGTTATAATATTTCGACGCCCTTCATTCTCTAACAACGCGAAGTTGCCGCTAAAAAGCGCAAAATCAAAGAAAAAGTACACATCAACCCCCCAAAACACCCAGAAATAGCAGAGTCTTAAATACTTCAGAATAGTGTTTTAAGACCAAATAAACGTTTTTGACAAAGTTTGGGCAAAATCCAAAACATCATGTCGCATGGTCTTCCAAACCGCTCGACTTATACAGACATCGCGTCTTAAGTACCTTTCTCCAAGAAAAAGAGAAAATGCAATTCGCCGATGCTGTAAAAACAACAAAATTTCAAAAAAAAAAAAAAAAAAAAAAAAAAAAAAAAAAAAAACTTTTAAAAGTACATTTCAGGAAAGCGAAAGTACTCGCTAGCCAGCGACATCACCGAGGAGAACCCGTTCACCGCAAAAGAACTCCTTCTGATGGGAACCATCTACATCAGCTGCGTTATGTTCCTAATCATCGCCTACGAGTACCTTATGCCGGTCTTCAACAACCCCCACTACCCCTACTACAACCATGTTTTCGACTACACGGCCAATGTTCCCATGAGGAACGGCACCGTCGTCAGCCACACAAATTCAACTAAATAAACACATTTCAAACAAAAACAATTTCTTATTATTTACACGCCTAGCGACCTGTGAAGAGCTCTATTGAGAATCATTGGGGAGGATGGTGTCGACCAGTTCCACGACGTGTTTCTCGCCGTGGGGAGGAGGGCCGATCAACTTCTTCACGTCGTCGTAGTTCAAAACTTCGCGTTTCAAGAGAGCCTGGGCGACCTGAAACAGAGGGATTCAAGGTTGTGAGAGAAAGAGAGAGAGAGAGAGAGAGAGAGAGAGAGAGAGACGTAGCGAAAGAGAGAACCCACCGTCTCCAGTTTATCCGCATGTTTCCTAATCAATTCATCCGTGAAGTTATACGCTTTTCCAACCAAAGTGGAAGCCTCCTAAAAAGCCAAAATTTGTTCCGAATTACCGTAATCCCACCTGATCCAACGCAGCTCCCAATTTCTTACTGTAGGGCTTGATTTGGAAATCGTCTCCTGTGGGAAACGACAACGGCCCGATGTTACTGCTCATTCCGTACACCTTGATCTGGGCAAAGGCCGAGCGCGTAACCTAAAATGTCGTGTTGAAAACAAAAACGAAGAATTACGTACCCTTTGGAGATCGTCGTGGGCGCCGGTGGTAATTCGGCCGAACTTGATATTTTCGGCGCAACGCCCTCCCAACATCATGCACATTCGGTCGAAAAGCTCCTCTTGGTTGTAGAGCTTCTTGTCGCGAGGACTGTACTGAGCGAAGCCGAGGGCCGCCGAGGTTCGTGGAATGATTGTGACCTGGAAAAAGTGATTGTAAAATAAAAAGTTTGGGTGCAATTTTTGTAAAACGGGACCGTAGATTCCAAAGGTAACGGAGGGTTAATAATTTTCAGCCCAAAATCAAGAGTGGGTACGTCAAAATATATCGGTAGAGCGCAATTGCGGTACCCGTCCGATGTTATAGTTTTCGGGAGCAAAAATAAGGCAGCCCTCCTTAATTTGGTGCTGCCCCCAACATACATGCCTAGCCCCCCAGCAAACCTCGGGAAACCCTGACAATTGACAGACCCACCCGTAACTTTTGGGGATAAAAATGGGGTAACCCCCTTAACTTTTGAACTTCCGAGCTGAATTTTACGCAAAAATGCCTTAATCCCCCTTAACTCCACCGTTTTGGGGCCTAGACCCCCCTTAAAGGCACCGCCTTTTCGGATTGGAAATGAATGGTATGCTAATCAACTCATTTCCATTGAAAGCATTTTCCCTAACACCGCTCCAGCCAACGGCCGTGCGCAAAATGCTTGCCAAGTCTTCATTAGCATATGATTTGGAAAAGGCCCCTTACGAGCCCTTTAACTTGGGGTAAGCTGACTGTACCCTTCCGAGGAATGGCCCCCAGCATGCGTAGGTTCCGTACACTTGTGGAATTTGAAACAAACGAGTATGGCCCTCAGGGTTGATTTAAAAAAAAAAGTACCTAACACACGTTAGCTTCTGTATTTTCTGCCCATTTTTTTCGGGCCGGCCCGGCATCAGTTTTTGCCACCCTTGCATCCATAGCTCACTAACTTGTTTTCTATTCAGATAAAAAGCTTTCGCATACATTTAAGCCAGAAAAAAATTGACCTACCAAAGTCGAAATTTTTCCTGATCAAATAAATCGATGGACAAAATCATTTTCAAATTCAATTTTCGTCCTGATGGGGACGCTACGCGCAAACAGGTCAAGTTTTTGAATATTAAATGCAAAGCATTCCCGCGAATTGAAAAATTTTCAGGAGCCCTTTCTAGGTTGCAAAACGTTAAAAAATGGTTTTTTGAACTTTTCGAAACTGTTGTCACAAGATGTCCAGTTTTGGTCAATTACAATGTTTGTCAGCAGGCAAACGGATATCGAAAACACACACTAACTTCGACTTTTGGTCAAGGTTCATCCGAGTTACAGTAACCTATCGTCACATACACTCAGAAAAAGACCCTCCCCAACAATCACGCGGAACCCCATTAGCCCTACAAACGTTTAAAAGTGGATGTCTTACTTTCAGAAGAGCATCGGTGTGTTCCAACATCCATCCCACCAGGGCGTGTCCCGCCTCGTGGTAGGCCACAACTTCCCTCTCCTCTTCAACCAGCGTCCTAGACCTCTTCTCAGCTCCTAAAACCCTGTTATACCTTAGATTTTTAAACTCCCTAACCGGCCAAAACCCTGTCTAGGGCGTATTCCAACTCCTTAATCGTGACAATCTTCTTTCCCGTGGAAGCCGCCCGGATGGCCGCCTCGTTGACCACATTCGAAATATCGGCTCCCGAGAATCCCGGAGTCATTTGGGCCAGACGCTGCGAGTACTCGGTGAAGTAGTGGTCCAATTTAATTCTAAAACCGATAAAAAACCTATTAAAAATGTAAAAATCCCACTTTTTGAGGTACAATTCGAACATTTCCTTCCTCTCGGACACGGTGGGGAGGTCGATAGCCACGTGGCGGTCGAACCTACCCGGCCTGAGCAGGGCCTAAAAAGAGTTCATAAGGGAAAAAGAAAAGAAAATACCTTATCGAGGATGTCCGGGCGATTCGTGCTGGCGATTACGATAATCCCTTGGCCACTGCCCATTCCGTCCATTTCCACGAGCAGTTGGTTCAGAGTCTGTTCCTCTTCGTTCGAGCCTCCGCCTCAAATTTCCGAGTTATTAAAAAGCTATTTTGGAGGTCGTCTGACAGATCAGGCCCGATTCGTAAATAACAATTTTAACAAACCCGGACTTACAAAATCAGCTAAATGTGAGGTTGTAAGCAATAATAAAGTCGTCAAATCCGGAGCATAAGCCCTCGAGTTAATCCATAATTTAGCCCCCCCCCCAAATAGGCTTTGATAGGTTTTGTCGGAACGAGCTGGATTCGGTAATTTGCAAACTGAGATCGGCTTTTCTTATCACTGATCTGCGCACTCCAATTGTCAAAGGGAGGAATACGCTTCCATAACTCGGGAGACCCTGAGAGTTGACGGACCTCCCTTAACTTTTGGGGGCACAAATGGGGTAGCCCTGATTAACTCTTGACCTACTGAGCTGAATTTTCAACAACAAAAAATAGTGCCTAACCCGCCTTAACTTCTGTGCGTTTTTGGGCCTATATCCCATTTAACCTGTGGGTAAGCTGACTACCCCCCCCCCCGAGGTACGTACGCTCACGAAAAGTCGTCAGCACATCTTTGTTACAAGTGACTAAAAATTCGATCAGTTAAAATCAGTTACCCCATTTTGTGAAGGTGCGGAATTCAATATTCATTCCCTCCTACCCTGGGAAGATCCGCCTTTTCGAGTAGCAACAAGAGCGAAGAAAATTGTTTATCCATACAAAATTGAGCGCCCCAAAGTTGTGGGCATCAATTTTTCGGATTTCCCGTGCTCGCCTACAGCGCCCCATTTTTTCAGGCGTCCACTGGACGTCGACCCAAATTTAGGGTATGAGCAGAAATTTAGTGTATGGGCCATACATGAACGGAAGCCCGACTACGACGGCGTTGGGGTCTCGCCTAGACGGATTTTTCTTAATACGGGGGTTTCGCTAAGCTTGCCATAGGTCATTTTTTAAACGGAGGGGGTCTCGCCGCGACCGAAGCGACGGAGTTATGTCCATATATGGTATGGGCAGATATTGCACATTGACTTAAAACCATGAACTGACCCATGCCTCCTCCTTTTCCCTCACTGCGCTTCCTTCCAATCGCGTCGATCTCATCGATGTAGACAATGCAGGGGGCTCGGGAGCGAGCCTCTTTGAACAAACTGCGAATCCTCGAAGCGCCAAGACCTGAAATTAGTATTTTATTGCTCATACTACGTAAATTACGGCTATCCGGTTACAAATAAGAAATAGAATGGATCCAAATGGCAAAAAAAATGAAGAATCAGCTCACCTCCTATGACTTCAACAAACTCCGATCCATTCATCGAAATGAAGGGAGCCGTGGACTCGGCGGCCAGCGCCTTGGCGAGCAGCGTTTTTCCGCAGCCGGGAGGACCGGTGAGCAGGGCTCCGCGGGGCAGTTTGGCGCCCAGTTTCTGAAAATTACATTGTAAATTCGGTTATTAGACCTAAAATAAGGGTGCCGTGGTAAAAAAAAAAAGGGTGGGCAATAAAAAGCGTTTACCGTGTATCTGGTAGGGTGCTTCAGGTAGTCCACAAACTCCCGGATCTCCTGCTTCGGTTCGTGGCAACCGGCGACGTCCTGGAAAAAAAGGGATTGTCTCTGCCTCTCTCTCCCTCTCTTACCTTAAACTTAATCTTCAGCTTCTGCTTTCCCTCGACACTGTGAGGGTCGATAATCGTGAATTTCCCCTTCGTTACACTCGACATCATGTCGGACATGTTGAAGGATCCCTTGAATTTTCGGAAGAGAAGGAAGGCTCCCAGAGCGAGACCGGATACCAGAATCAAGGTGAGCCATTGGTTCCTGAAAATGGCAATTCATCTCTATCTCTATGAGTTCTCTTTCACTCTCCCTCTCTTTCTTTTTCTCTCTAACTCACACAGCCTCCATTCTCCTAAATTGCACGGGAGTCCAGTGCTCCGGCGGCAGTCCTATGGCCATCTCAGCGGCGCGGACCTCCGTCTCGAAGCGGGGAACCGAAGGGATCCCCATTTTGTAGATGTTCTCCATCTGAAAAGGTTTCAGTGAGGCAATCGAAACCATATAATAACGTCGAGTGACCGGCCGACCTACCGAAATTGTATATTTTGCGATAGCCAGTCTATTAAACGGCAGTTCCAAAATTTTCGGCCGGCCCATAGCTGGGCAGTACATAACGCCGATCGTTTACGGATCCACAGCCGATTTGAAATTCCGGTCGTTTCACCGGTCCAAACCCCGAAAAAAAAATAGCCGAATCACTACCGTACCGAAAAATTCCGGCTTCGCGCGTTAAAAATGCCTTTCCCACAACCGAGTTCCCAAAAACCCCTTCACTCCGGGGAATCCCCGCCCAACTATGGGCCGGCCCTCTCTTCACAAAAAATCATCCCCATCATGAAAACTATGGGTTGGGTACATCTTATTGAAAAAATGGGCTCGTAAATAAAATTCTTCCCAACGAGACAAACCACGCCATTATTGTCGTGGTAGCGCCCATGTAAGATTGGGTACGACGGGTTCCATCTTCCAACCGCCATCAGTCCACATACTGATTGTTTTTAAAAACAAAATAACAAAAAAAAACTAAACTCACAGCCTCACCCTTGACGTTCTTGGCTCCGGCGTACATGTAGACGAAGGCCTGGTCCTTCTCCGGGAAAACCACTATTTTGTGGACCTGGAATTAAAAAACAAAGTAAAAAAAAAATAGACTTTTACGGTTTTTTTTCAAACAAGCAAGCAATTTCGGGGGGGGGGGGGCATTCAGGATATAGTGCATACTTATGGTCCACCATAAGTAGCAATTTCGGGGGGGGGGCCATTCAGCTAAATCTTCATTCACGCTAAATCTTCACCATTCACGCTAAATCTTCACCACCGAGCGGTCGGTTCACAATTCGCTCCGCCGACTAGTTGAATCCGTCCCAGAACCTCGTCAAGGAGGGACCGTCATCGACACTACTCCCAGTTGATGTGAGGGATCGACTACTGAAGCTCCTGCTCAATGTCTACCTACACAAGAAAGCACTGGGATCCGCCGGCAGAGCAATAATACCCGCTCAAGATCTACTCTGGTGATCCAGCCGTGATTCGAGAGTAAATATTGTATATTGTATGGTCCTATGGCTGGTGCTGTTTACATAGTAAAACAATCTGACAGAGCGGTTCAATTTTGAGGACCACAAACGAACCAGCCGGCTTGCGTTCAGTACATATATTATCAAGCCGGGGTTCTCAAATGACGGGCCGGCCCGCCGGGTAGAAGGCATACCTCGGGAGAGTATAGTCAGCGTTCCCCAGGTTAAGGGGGGTAGAGGCCCCAAAAACGCAGAAGTTAAGGGGGTTTAGACACTATTATGGCAAAATTCAGCTCAGAAGACCAAAAGTTAAGGGGGCTACCCCAGTTTTGGCCCCAAAAGTTACGTGTGGGTCCGTCAAAGCCTTTGGTCAAAGGTCACAGTCTCCCGAGGTATGGTAGAAGGATTTTTTGGGACGGCCCGGCTCGGTCGGCCCGGGTATGAAAAACTAAGTTTCAAATTTTGTATAAATCGGTACAATAATTTTTAAACTGTTTTAAATTACTTAATAATGTTTGTTACTAACATATACGTCAAACAAGAATGTTACCGACCGGAATCGAACTCTGGTCGTGTGGGTGGCAATCTGACTGGGTGGCCAAGGAAAAGTATGGTTCAGTGGGAAGGCTCTATTACAGCCAAATTTTCCGGGTTTCCAGCAACAATGCGGCAGTACTAACGCAGTGCTTTCAGGGTTTCCACAAAGAATGTGTAAATTTAAATTTCAGACATGCCCGGGGATAAAGGACTGGAAAACGCCGTATGCTACAGTTTAAAATATTGAAAATCGGCGCTTCAAACGCAAATACACGCGCCAAGTCGTACAACGGCAAGATAGAGCCGTACATTGCTCTTCATTATGTTGAACCTCGCTTCTTTTCATAAAATGTACGTAAACAAATAAAAAATCTTCGAAACACACCTGTCCTGTAGGTAGAATATTGTTCACAAAGTCACTCCAAGTCGTCGGCACGACGCCGGATGGCCCGTCCTTGCCAGGGCTGAAATTCGCTTATTTTTTAGGCACTTCTGGGTAAAAATAAGTAAGAAATTTGGTAAAATAACAATTTGCAACCACGAAATGGGAAAACCAACCTGATCATGAACAGAACTCCATAGGCGAAGAGGGAAATTGCGAAGAATTTCTTCATTTTCGCCACCATTTCCTGCCTTTTCTCCTCATCCGACTGCTCTTCATTACCATTGCTACTCGCTAAAATGGGTAAATTACCCAACACCCCAAAGAAAAACCCACATTGCTCGGAATTTTCACCTCGGGAACTGCTGGATTTCGAAGAACTGACCGATTTCTGGTGCTTGGGAGGACTTCTACGTATCTTACGGGCTAAAAAAGATAAATAAAGTTAAAAGAGTTAAAACCCACCGAATAGAAAATTATCTAGCTGCTCTGAGAGTTTTAAAGTGGAAAATGAGGCGACTGAAGAACTGGGAACGAGAGGGCGGCATCTGGACAATAAAAGGAGCCTCTGACTACATGATGCTATGCGAATCATCTGAAATATTACTGTTATATAGAAGAAAGAATTAAAATTTGAAAAGTAAACAAGAAAACAACAAATACTCAACAAAAATAAAAAAATACTTTCAAAAATGACGTAAATGCTGCAGAGTTTACAGCTGCAATTGCCATTGTGGGCGCAAAGAAGAGTTGAAATCGTTACGGGACCCAACATCTAGCAGAAGTTGCGAAAGAAGGGCAAAAAGGCGTTTTGACACAGTGAGCCTACTTCTCAATGAATTTATGTGTGAAATCTAAAATAATAACCTGTTTGAGGAACTTAAGGACAGAACAATTAGGTAGATAACCGCCTGTCGGCAGAGGAAAAGGAGAAATGAGCCAGAGAAAAAAACCTAAAGGGAGACGTCTAATGAGCGTACGCTAATACTGCGGTAGGTTAAGGCTTTACGATTTAAGCCTTCACATTTCATTTTGGTGAAGACGTATTTTTGAAGTGTTACTTGGAGTAGCATTCAGAAAAATCAAATGTACCCGCCGGCCCTCACGTCTTCTTTCATCCTGGTGTCACCAATCCCTCTTCGTCCTTGGGGTGGCTACGTCTAGCCATGTCTCCTGCTTCTCTCTCTCTCTCTCTCACTCTCTATCTCTCTCTCTGTCTCTCTTTATTTCTCTCGCCTTGGAGACAGAGCGTGTTGTTTTGGGGTATGGAAAAAAACTAGCCTAAAGACAGTCTAATTGCGTTTAACGGTTCCTAAAATGAAGATTAAAAATGTCTGAACATGTTTCTTTATTGCGCGTGACACAAGCTTTCTCCAAATAAGAGAAAAATGAATATCGTCATCGTTAACCATTTTCCACTCAGAATTTCCCTTTTCGTCCGAACAGACAAAGAAATTTTCAAGTTTGTAACACACTTAAGTGTTATCAAAAATTTTAGTCTGGAAAGCCAAAACAGGAATAAGAACAACTCAAAAGAATTTCTTTCGACGTCGTTTGATTTAGAAATCCGCACGGGTTTCCTTGCCAACATGGCCAATCAGCCTGCATTTTTAAAACTCAACGGATAGACCCAGCTTTTGATGGTATTACCACAAACCCGCCAGGAATTTCAGGCTTTGGTCCCGTAGCGAAAGGTGTAGGTCTTTAGCCCCCTCTCCCCCCCAATGAGGGGACCGATGCTGAGAAACAGTTTTCTATTGATTTGAAAAGGGGACTACAGCGCGGTGCAAAATTATAGAGACCCCCCGCCCTAAATATCACCGTATGACAGTCGTTAGCATTTTTCACGGCATGGGACCCTGCCAGATCGATTCCCCTTACCCGAAAACTTCACAAAATTTTCTTTAGTTTTCAATATTCTTATTTTTCAGTTTTTTGACCGGTGCAAATTTATAGACACCCCATTCGAAATCGCTTTTTAACATAGGACTATAGTCCGTTTCCAAAGAATGGTTCTCGTACCAACACTCAAGGTTTGGAACACATTTGGAGACTGATATGAATTACAAAATGGCTCCTGGAGGTTTCCACCCACGAGGAAACTAATGGCGTAAACCATATGAAGCCCAGACCAACAGATTTTTCAAAATCTTGCAAATTCGAAATGAATATTGTTCTCTGTAGAACAAGCTTTCCGTCTTTAAAAGCCGCTTGCCTTTGTGGAAAAGTATGCGCCGGTGTCTGTGCATTCAAATGATGTTTTGGCGGGAACAGCTGTTGACCTGATGGCTGCGGGGCGCCGCAACTCAGTCATCCACCGCTGTTTACCCGTTATTTCAATTCGAACACTTTTTATTGCTCTTACCGCATAGACTAGATTTACAAAGGAGCAGACAAAATAACAAGGAACATTCTTTAAAAATTGCCATTTTTAATTCCATCGTTTTGGTTCCATTCCATCGTTTTGGATCTTCACTATCAATTTCTTTCTTTATGTTTAAAAAAAATTTTTTTTCAATCAATCCTTTTTAGGCTGGACCATAAATGTCTGTCCGAACAACTGATATTCATTGCAATTCTTAGGAGAATAGAAAGACGAATTAATAAGGAGGAGGGCAAATGAGAAGGTAAAAATTTTATGTTTGGAAAATAAAAAAATAGATTTTTTCTTTTAACGCAAGTTAAGCTTTTAACAAAAGTTTAAAATTTCGCCATGCCCAATTTTTAAATTTATTAACTTTGCAGATTTTGATTGAAAAACACACATATAGAAATAAATTTCCTTTAAAATGACGATTACCGAAAAAAGCTGATTTTTCATAGCTTTGATAATTTTTTCATTTATATTTTTTAATGTCACCAGGGTTTCCATGCAACTCAAAGAACGCCTAAACTTTCAGTTGATTCCTTAATGGAAGCAAAAATTTTCTTATTCGAAATCCCAAAATTTCTGCGCAGTCCCATAAAAAGCTTAAAGATAAGCTTACCAATTTTTCAATTAATTAAGTGCTTGTCTGTGCTTTAAAAAAAGCCTAGCTTTGTTTTTTTACGATCAAGTTTCCACCCAAATAAAACGTTAAAATTCCATTTCGGTTTCAGTTTATTGAGGACTCAATGGAAAAATTCTTCTCCTATAAAATAGGATACAGACAGGGAAAAATTCATGACCTAACCGTGAAAGTCCTTGTTGCTGAAAACAACGATGATTCTTTCGATATCACCGAAGTGCGATACGAATCAGCCACAGATGTCCAATTGGACATGGGTTCGTGGTAATTCTATCTGGGACACGTAACTTTCATTGTAGCCGTGGATTGCATTTCGCCTCTACAACTTGCCTCCGATGGTAGGTAGACCTGTGGTTAGCAAAGCAATGAATTTGACACATATTCAAACTTTTCAGAGAACTTGGCAAAGTGAACTCCAGAAGCAGAGATTTTGGCTTGATTATGAGGGATAGAGATGGCAAAACGCTAGTCTGGAGCAGTGACAGCGGCCAGATCCTTGTTAACACACCCCACAACTTAAAAGTAAGTGGTTTTTTTATTTTTATTTTTTCACTTTTTCCTTCTCTAAAGTGCTCGCAAAAAGTATAGGGGCACTCCATTTTTTCAATATATTGGAAAACCGGTTAGCCTGAGATTTCTGGGATTATCACCACTCGGTTGCTCGTGGTCGAAAACGCCGGCAGCCATCTTGTCATTAAAATTAATTTGTATATGCTAATGGAAAACAAGAGAGATAGAGAGAGGATATAAAACAACGGCTTTGTTGTCAAATGTGGCTAACTCAGTAGAAAAATGTTACAAGATGTTCCAAATGTAGTGCAATCGAGATGTCCGCAAATTACTATGTTGAAACTCACCCAAACCAATGGTTTTTATTCACATGATCAATGTTTGGTCGATTGGTTACTGTAGCGCAAGATAGCGATCACTTTTTATGTTTTTGAACTTTTTTTTCTAATGCAAGTAGGGTTAACACACAACACCTACACGTGCAAATGGAACACTTTGTTCTTGATAACCCCAAGATAATATTATCAGACTTTAGTACTTTAGTTAACACGTATATTTTAGTTTCTTGACGATTCGCAAGAGAAGTTCTCATATAAACGAGGATACCGAAAGGGCCCCATGCACGACCTCACTGTGAAAGTAGTCGTAAACAAGGACGATGTTTCCTTTGACATCACCCAAGTCGAATACGAATCACCCACAGAAATACAGCTCGAAATGGGCTACTATACGGTATGCCTGTCTTTGGGTATGTAAGATATTTCCTATTTCAGCCTTGGATTTATTATCGACCCTTCAATTTATCACCGAGGGAGGATACCATGGAGGATAGAAAGTCGCTTGTCGTGAGGAATTTAAAGCTTATGGCACTTATTAAAATTATTCAGAGAAACCGACAACTGGGCAAAGTGCACGAGAAAAGTAAAGATTTCGGGATGCTGGTGAGGGAGGCTAACGGCGAGGCGTTTGTCTGGAGAAACGATAGCGGCATTCTTTATGTTGAGGAAGACCGCAACTTTCAAGTCAGGTAATTTTAAATTACAATTCTTTTTTTTAAAATTTCATTTACAATTTTTGATCTTAGGTTGGCGAGTTTGTTCAATTCTGAAGATTCGTCAGGAAGGTGATGCGCACAATGGTGGCTGTTGTGGCGCGCACCAGGGAGTTCTCGAGATGGGATGGGTTTTGGAGGCTCTTGTGGAGATTAGACTGCTAGAGCCCAAAAGGCAAGATTTCTACAAGAGCTCCGTTGTCGCTCAATCCGACCCCTTGGGAAAGGCAAGAAAATCATTATTTCGCAGATATGCTTTATTTTTTTTAGGTCACGATTCCTGTTGTTCAACTTCGTCGGATGCTACAAGAGAAAAATGTGTTTTATTCCCTAACTGATGCCACGAGCACCATCAACTGATCCGCCAAACGCAATCAATACCTCAATCCTTGATAATACCGATCTCAACTATAAACTGCTCGGGCAACGTGTTTGGGTGAGAGTTCATATCGAAATGATTTCATTTTTTCAAAAATTAAGCCAAGCCCCCTTTTCTGTGACAACGTCAATTTGGGATTTGGATAAGCCGTGGTATTGATAAATACCAAGTAGGTATAGGAGTAGCAAATATGATATCAACTTCAAACCTTCAAATTATTTTTACAAAGTGGACTTATACTTTTGTCTCACAACTTGGAGATAGTATTCTGGATACAACCGTTTCAAACTTAGACCCTAGAAATCACTAATTACACCGATTAACGATAACTTCAGGTTGTTTGGCTGCGCACATGTTCTGGAAAGGAAGTTCTTAATGAGCTGCTTACATACTTGCCAATTGCGCTTTCTGTTCGTTCGACCCATCTACAAGGTGGGCATACTTTGTGTATTTATTTAAGTTTTCTTTTAGACACCGTCCTTAGTATCGTCGACTCTTTCCCAATTGTGAGGTGTTTTATCCTCCTCGGCCAACATCGCGAAGAAGGGGGAGTATCGAGAAAATCCTGGAAGAAGTATTGAGAAGCTCATCGAGAAAATGGGTATTCGTGCCATATATTGATACCGTTATCCGACTTACCCAAAATGAAAAGATAATTTTGTATATTACACATTGTCTTCTGCTGAGGTTTAGAGATAAAGATACAAATAGAAAGAGGAAACGAGAGAGAAAGAGAGAACAGAGAGTAAGAATAAGCAAAAAGAGGAGCAAGTACTTTTCTTTTCGTTCCGGGTTAATTCTCGCTTCACTGCACCCGTCACATCCCCGAATTCTCTTTTGTTGATTTCCACGTTGCTTGTGTTGTTTATGTCTCATTTCTTTGTTCCACCTCCAGAATGCAAAGAATGACTATTGTTGTGATCTAGAAAGCCGTACGGACTTGAGTAATTCCGTGCAGTCACCGCCTGGCTCCTGATCGGATTTGTTTCGATCGCTTCCTTTCCGCCCACCACATTTGTCTCATCCACTTTGCAGCTGCAGCTTCCTACGCTTGGATTCATTTAATTATACGGACACAACTGCTGGACACAACAACTGGAAGTCACTCTCACTCACTCACTCACTCACTCACTCACTCACTCACTCACTCACTCACTCACTCACTCACTCACTCACTCACTCACTCACTCACTCACTCACTCACTCACTCACTCACTCACTCACTCACTCACTCACTCACTCACTCACTCACTCACTCACTCACTCACTCACTCACTCACTCACTCACTCACTCACTCACTCACTCACTCACTCACTCACTCACTCACTCACTCACTCACTCACTCACTCACTCACTCACTCACTCACTCACTCACTCACTCACTCACTCACTCACTCACTCACTCACTCACTCACTCACTCACTCACTCACTCACTCACTCACTCACTCACTCACTCACTCACTCACTCACTCACTCACTCACTCACTCACTCACTCACTCACTCACTCACTCACTCACTCACTCACTCACTCACTCACTCACTCACTCACTCACTCACTCACTCACTCACTCACTCACTCACTCACTCACTCACTCACTCACTCACTCACTCACTCACTCACTCACTCACTCACTCACTCACTCACTCACTCACTCACTCACTCACTCACTCACTCACTCACTCACTCACTCACTCACTCACTCACTCACTCACTCACTCACTCACTCACTCACTCACTCACTCACTCACTCACTCACTCACTCACTCACTCACTCACTCACTCACTCACTCACTCACTCACTCACTCACTCACTCACTCACTCACTCACTCACTCACTCACTCACTCACTCACTCACTCACTCACTCACTCACTCACTCACTCACTCACTCACTCACTCACTCACTCACTCACTCACTCACTCACTCACTCACTCACTCACTCACTCACTCACTCACTCACTCACTCACTCACTCACTCACTCACTCACTCACTCACTCACTCACTCACTCACTCACTCACTCACTCACTCACTCACTCACTCACTCACTCACTCACTCACTCACTCACTCACTCACTCACTCACTCACTCACTCACTCACTCACTCACTCACTCACTCACTCACTCACTCACTCACTCACTCACTCACTCACTCACTCACTCACTCACTCACTCACTCACTCACTCACTCACTCACTCACTCACTCACTCACTCACTCACTCACTCACTCACTCACTCACTCACTCACTCACTCACTCACTCACTCACTCACTCACTCACTCACTCACTCACTCACTCACTCACTCACTCACTCACTCACTCACTCACTCACTCACTCACTCACTCACTCACTCTCCTTGTGTACCTAATTCAGTCTCAGATCATTTGGCTATTTAGAGAAGTGCCCGAGGCTAGAGCTTATCCGATGTGCCGTTCCGTAGCAGCCTACTAACCGCCTCCGCTCATCACTCAGCCAATGTGACCTTTTCCTTTCACGTGTACACTTTCTAGCTGAATGGCTCGTTTCTCTCTGGCTACATACTCACAATGTAGCAATTTTGGGAATATTCTCCATAAACATGTGCGTTTGACCCTGGTCTTATACATATTCGAGTTGTTTTGCACCCACAAAAGAATACGTGATACTTGGCACTATAAAAACGGACAAAAAGTTGTCTCTCTGTCTTTTTGTCTATTTGTATCAACCCCTCGATATGTTTACTGTTTTCCTACTCTACGATCTCGTTGACCACTTACCGCCGCCATTCTCAGAAAACCCCCGCTGGTAATCAAGAATGCAATAATCGTTCTGTTTTCCTACTACCCGCTTGATATATCCCGCAATCAGCATAAAAGCCGCCCGTGCGTTCATTTCATTAGTGCAAGGGCTAATCTCATTGTCTCTGGGCGTTCTTGCACGTCTGAAGAGCCCGCCCCGGTCTTCCCCTTCCAGTTGAACTCCTGAGCTTTTCGCTTCCCAAAATTTGCAAATCTACTTTTTTCTCGTTGATTAAACAGTTTCCAATGATTACTAGACACATATAAGTTTCAGATTCAAGTGAATGCTATAAAATCGCAACCATAATGATTCTGCACATATCTTTTCTAAGGAGGTTTATCAGTTTTGAGAGAGACAAGTAAGTTCATTAACTCATTTGGTTATAACTTACAACTACTGTCATTTTTAATAAACTGTTTTTTGTAAACTTGTAATAGAAAGCCGTAGTAAATCTTTATAAAAGAAAGTTTTCAGCGCAACAAATGAGAAACGGGAAAACAAGGCGGTGAAATCGGACGGGAAAAAGAAGCAGAAGCCTGTAAAGGCTAAGGAGGCGAAGGCGGATAAACATAAATAAACATTGCCTACAACATTTAAGTTCAATGTGAAAGGTTAAAGTTTTGTAAAGCTAAAGTTTCGCTTGAAACGGGTGGCGAACAATTTTGTCGCAGAAATTGTCTATGAGAGCCCGGTACTGTTTTGGATACTTTCGAAGGTGTTGGATGTGAGCTGAGTCCTGGAAAACATTATTTCGCAAATGTTTCGCCGCGCGAGCGTGTGAGTGTGTGTGTAAGAATAAGGCAGATCCTACCTTCAAATGAAGAATTTCTACCTTCTTTCCAATCTTTATCTGATGCTCCGCGAACAGTTTGGTTGTTCTGAATACAGTTTTCACTATTCGATTTTGCTTAAAAACTTACTCAAATTCACAAACCCGGTCAGCTTCTGAAAATACAAAGAACATGAACTTTGGTAGGTCGACATGTTCAAGAAGAAAATGGTTTGCACTCCACTTAGAAACATCTAATCCTAGGATTTTTCGAGCAGCAATCTGAAACAAAATTTCGAATTCTATATAGGGGGGTTTGTCAAAATTCCAGTTCTCCTTTTGCCGTCGGTTAATTTTTACACTGGGAGCCCCAGACCGAATCACTTGAATTCGCATTGGGAATGGGAATAGGTTCCGCCACTAACACCCACGCAAGTTCTAGCAAATTACCAGCGATTTTCGTGGCGGGACTCTAATTCTAAATAGGGGGTTTGTCAAAATTCCAGTTCTCCTTTTGAAGTGGTACAACACACTTCGTGTTCAAGATTTACATTTCCTTCAAAACTCACACTGGAATAGAGTTTCACGAGCTTCGAAATCTCCACAATCATCTGTAGCCTATATTTTGCCTTCTGAAGGAAATTAGCGGTTCTCAACATGTCAACATTGGCATCATCCCAGACATAGAAGAATTTTGAAATTGAGGCGAATCCCAGATCAACAGGACAAATAAATAAACGTTTCAAGTAGTTTCAGAGAATGTTTACCTGTCAAAGAACACTCCTCGTGATCTGGCGAAAAAGTTCAGTTCTGGATACTGCAGTTGAATGGAGCACATTGTGAAGATCCCATTCATACTGAAGACGTGAATTGAAATATCCTTGGTTAGCAAGGCTTTTTGAAGATCTTCAAATATCCCAGAGACGTTCTTTCTTTTCTGAACAAGCAGTTATACGAAAATGTGAAATAGTAATGGGAAAGCAAAAGATTTGCCGCCAGCAGGGGTCGAACCTGCGACCTTGGGCTTATTAGACCCACGCTCTAACCGACTGAGCTATGGCGGCCACATGCCTGCCGCTCCGCAGGCGCCTTTTCGTTGGCCGCGGCATCGGCGGGTATACACTGCTACTTACCTCCAGAAGCATTGATGGATCCTCTTCCGGCGATGCGGCAAAGCAAATAGTGTCAAATCCCTTTTTCTGATAAATTTCTGCAAATTTTCGAAGGTGGTTGAGTTTGGCGCCGACCCAGCCAAGAAAAACGACAACAACATCGGTGCCGCCATTGACCACTGTGTATTCACTTTTAGCTTCCATGTTGACTGGAAAAATAGAAAATATATAACTGTAAAGGCTCAAAATACTATTGAGTTAAACTGTAAAAGAAATTGAATTGAAAGTAGCGGTTTATCAAAATAAGAACAAGGAAATCAATAGTTCGTGATAAGCATCGCAACATGGGTCGGCCGAGGACTACAAATAGTGTACTTTATCACACAAACACGTTCGTTTTCAAACGGCAGTCTAGCAAAGAGATACGATATCGAATGGAACGGGAACAACAAATAAGACAGCTGTCACTAAAGTAATGTAAGGAAATCGAAAAAGAAAAAAAAAAATGAAAAAAATGTACAGAAAAAGTAAAAACTTTGAAAATACGAAAGCAAAAAACGAGCGTAAAATTGTGACATTAATGGAGCCGTCACGGGGGTTTAATCGGAAATGAGCCGTTCGCTTGATTTCGCCGTAGAATTCCGCAATTACAATTAAAGGGACAGTCAGGCGGGTTTCACAACATTGGCTAAAATAGGAGAGAAAATTTCGCTGATCATGAAAATGTATATAACTTCGGGTCGCAAATTTACCGTTTTCGAGAAAAACCGCTCCAAAGTTGCCAAAAACGACCGACCATCCGCAGATTGTGCGGATGGCCACAACGCTTTTGTGTCCGGCTTTTACAAGGTATGCTAATGAGCCAACTTTCATTCTAATTAAATGAGACATCTCTGGAAATGGTAAGGCGCGAGACAATTTAATAAATTAGCAAATTTCCGACAGTATCTCATTGAAAATGAAATGAAAACCCCCTTACTGGCCCTTTAAATTCATTTTATCCTACACCGACACAATAAACGGTTGTAGCGCACTTTGTCTCGCCAAGTTTTCCCTTAAAAAATCGTTAGGAAGGGGGGGGGGGTGGTTGCAGAATAAACACTACTGAAAAATTTGAATGGCTTTCGTTATCCACTTTCCTGTAGCTGTTTTGGGTAGAATCATTTCATATTTTAATTTCGAGATTTTGTAAATTGCATGTGATTTATTTCCATTACCCCCTAACGGTTCCTTTAACAACATTGTTTGAGAGGTATTGGGGGAAGTTCATTTAATTTGAATGACACTTTTGTAAAAGTGTTATTTGCTTATTTTTAAGAAGAAAAAGTCTGTTTCAAATGAGTTCTTACGCAAAGTTGCATCCAAAACCGAACCTATCTTATTCCAATGTCAGGACTTTTTTTTATGGTTTTTTTAAGTGTATTTCTTTTTAAACCAAACACTGTATTTCTTTTTAAAGCTAGGTCAGTCCAATAGAAAAAAAGAACATTCGAAGTAAAATTAATTTTCCAACATCCAGGAAATGTTTGTTCTCAGAATGTTCTCAGACAGCAAGTCTTCCTCCTATAAATAAACGTGAAAAATCTTCCTGGTGCTCTTTGACTATAACCAGGTAATAATCATTTTTAGCTGAGAAAAGAATAAAAGTGCTTTTTAAATGGACCGTCAGTGTGCTTTTCTGATTGGCAATGAACCGTATGCATATGTCGCTGTTTCGATTGAAAATTTTATTTCCGAACACTGCTCCAGCCTACGATTGTGCATAAAATGCTCACCAAATCTTCATTAGCATGTCATTCTGAAAAAGGCACGTGACGGTTCCTTTAATGACCCTAAGGTACCTACATAAGGTCAAGTGACTTGTAGTGTTTGCAATTATCTGGGTTCTAAACTGCAAATTATTTATTGGCTGACGTTGAAATTAGCCAAAAACAAGAAAAGTTTTCCCCAAAAGTGTTACAGTTTTCGTGGGTTTGTGTTCTTTTCTTTTTTTATAAAAGTTCACTTGAAGGGGCCGTCAGGGGTCTTTTCTGATTAAAAATGAATAGTATGCTAATTGCGCCATTCCAATTGAATTTTCCCCGAACACTGCTTCAGACAACGGTTGTGCGGAAAATGCTTTTAAAAATAGACGGAAGCCAGGAAACGTTTCCTTTCCAGTTTTCCCCGTTTGGCAGCAAAAAAGACGAACCCGAGAAGTTTTCACCCTTCAACGCCCTTTTTCAGTATGTTTTCTGTTTTCTTTCCAGGGAACACCTTCCATTCCCGTGCCTTCCTCAATAAATCACCTCTCTTGGGCGTCGGTCTTGGCACCTCCAGGACCTGTTCTCCGCCTTGTTACAACGCCTGCTTCTTCGCATAGTCGTAGGTATTTAGTTGATGACAATAGCACGCATCAGACAATGACTCGCTGTTTCTTCGTGGTCGGCTTTGTAATTCTTTTATCGACCTCATGGGGCAAGTTTTTCTGTTTCTAACTACCCAAAATCACCCAATTAGCATGGTTTCAGCGGGCGCGGAAATGATGGACGCCATTCTTTTTCTACCATCTCAGATTCCGGTACAAGTGAAATTCCCTAATAGTCCTCCACCGCCGCCCCCGCCTCCGCTTCCTTATCCCGATTGTCAAAATCAACAAGTTGGACGATTAATAGCTATTGTAAGTTTGCGTGAAGTTTTTTTTTTTTAAAAAGTAGGATGAAAAAAACTTTTGTGAGCCTATGTGAGTATTACCATTGATTCGCGCCATTTGGGAATGGGGCGACACTAGGAAAACATATTTGGCTGGAACTTTGAAATATTTTTTGACTATGACCCAAATAGTTGCAAAACAAAAATTTTCGCATGCTGATGCCTCAAGAACCTAAAGTGATCTTTGAGGTCTAAATTTCGTAGGCAAAAAATATTTCAAGAAAAACATGTTTAGCATTTCACGAAAATGATTCCACCGAGCATCTGGAGAGACTGACATTTTCGTTTTCTCCAGTTATTTCGGAGTGAGTTAAAATTTTAGATATCAATTTTTGGGACCCATTTGTGCTTGATAGAGGTGCAAAACTGAATTTTTTTAAAAAGAATATTGGTGTACATCTTTGTTTCTCAGAAACAAAATTTGTTTGGGGGTGGGTGGGGTTTTGAATTTTGGAGTTTTACCTTGTTGAGGCTATTTTGCGCGATTCTCCCGAATGAAGAATGAAGATACTACATTCAATAAAATTTTACATTAGTGTTAAGAAATTAGGAATCTAAACACTTTGCTTCAAAATTTCTCTTAGAAAACGAAATTAGCAGTCCCACATGACGAATTGGGGAAGGTAAATATTGACTCATAGAGGAATAGTACTGCAAGTTTGAAAACTAAGCTTATTTAAGACGCAGTTTTTATAGGACTCGAGCTAGAACTGTTGTGGTTGTGACATAGGAAATAACGCAAAAGTGCCTTTAACGACCTGTGTCATTCGAGTCTACACATTTTTTGCTACATTTTTTCTTCAGACACCAAAAAATTTTAGGACACACATCATCTTGAAAAAACGCATTAAAGGCGCGCACTCGGGCGCTGGAACCACAATTGGCGACGCGCGCGGGTTTTGCCTACTTCTACAAGTCTTAGCGCTCTTTAGACGTTCGTTTTCTATCACAATTGTTTTTTACTTGGTTTAACTAGTATTGAAACCACGTTTCTCCCCAAATTCTGTTAAAAAAACTGTCGATTCTCTACATCGCAACTTACGTTAGGGTGAACGTAGTGTTTACATTGAAAAAACAGGCCGAATTCTCGGTTTTCAGACAATTTTAACCACATTTATCACTCCAGTTTTGTTTTAATATGTTTCTTTGTCACTTTAAACTAACAATACAAGAATTTGAAAGCCCCAGGAGCGTGTAAAATTGGGATGGAGAGCGAAACAAGGTGCCGGGGACCGAGTTCTTGCCATTCAAGGCGTTTTTTCATGATGATGTGTGTCCTAAAAAATTTTGGTCGAAAAAGAAAAAAGATGACAAGCATTGCGAGAAATTATAAAAAAAATATCACTAGTGACACTTTTGCGTTTTGCATGTGCTACAACCGAAAAAGTCGCTTTTCATGTATTCCGTCCACTTTTTCATAACGAAAACATGAATTTTTTGCTTTTACTAAAATTATAAACTTTTTTATAAAATAAGTATCTATCTTTTTTGAATTGACCATTTTTTAAATGGTCCACGTTGAAGCGAGATATAGAGAAGCAGGTACGACATTGCTAGCCTAGGCTACAGTAACCCGAACAAGCAAAAAACGATTTTAAGCGTCCCTTTCGGTCATACTAAAGTTAATTTATTAGTATAAGGCAAATCCCAAGCAAAAAATTTCCTGTGTCACTCATGTCTCGAGTCTTATAAAAATCGCGTCTTAAGAGCGCAACTTCAAGTGAATAAACATTGAAAAACTATGTATGCGAATAACACCATTTTGGACCTTTCCAAAAATAAACATAATTTATCCTTAATTGTGCATGCTTTCTAACGATATTTTTTCATTTCATCCTTGTCTCACCGAATATCGCTTAGGGAATGCATATTTAAATCTGAATCTGAAATTGTTTGGAGAATTCTTTTGTTCCCCGGCGTTCTCTCTGTAAGAATCACGGCTTTCCGGTTGCGTTCGGATAACATTTTTTGTGGCAAAACATACGCACTTCCTGTCAGATAAGAGACACAAAATTGACAACCAATTTTTGTTCTGACGCAAGAATTCTCGTGGTTTGGTAGATGATTTCTGACTAATTGGTTTTTAGTTGTTCCACGCATTTGTTACATTCCAAGGAAAAAAAACGATACAAAAATCATATACAGGCATGTACATGTATATTCACCCTTTTAAACAAAAGTTTCGCCCACGTTACTACAGTGCCCGCAAAAAGTATAGGGCACCCCCCTTTTTCAAGATTTTGAAAAATTGGTTAGCCTTGGGTTTCCGGGGCTTACGCCATCAGATTCCTGGTGGGCGAAAACCCCGGGCGCCATGTTGTCATTAAAATTACTTTGCATATGCAAATGAGAGCCCAGATAATCCAAAATATACCATCGGAATAAGTATAGGGACACCCCAAAAAGTGACGGAAAAACCGGCCTAAAGCCAATGGAATGGGGTTTTATGATGTTGAAGTGGAAGATTAGGCATGTCTGAAGATGTTCCTCCATGCTGTGTGATATGCACTTTCTCAAATTCGAGAAAAATGGCGATAACCCTCTTGAACGAGTTTGCGCACAAAATTTCAAAATCGAAGCCTGCTTCGGCCGATCCTACAAAGAAATATTCAGATTTGTAGCATGATTGGGTTTGTTCTAACATAAATGTCCGCCAGAAACGGTGAAAACGCAAAAATAACGGCACAAAAGGTGTCACATGTCGTTTCACTTTGAAATTCTCACGGTATTCCACGCTAATTCGGGTACCATTTCATTGTGGCGCCTTTGGCAAGATCAACAAAAGATTTCTGAGGATAGCGGAAACTGTTTCTGTTCGCTGGGATTAAAAAAATGCGGCTGATTTGCTGATATCATTCACCAACCATAAAAGCTACCCGAATTAGCGGGGTTTAAGGGCTTCGGCCACATCATGAAACGATCCTAATCGTTATTGGACAGACTGCGGCCACAGAAAGCCGCTCGGAGCCGCTTCGAGGTCTAAATTTGAGGGGAAAAGTGCTAGAAATGAGATTTATCTTTATTGAAAAAAAAAGAAAACGTAAATGTATGTATCCCCTTTTTTCAGAACATTCGCCAAGACGCCCATCTCTCACAGAAGGCCGTTGAAGTAGCCGTCCGTGACAAGTACTCTGGCTCCTGGTATGTCTCCTGTGGCTACGAACCTGTAGCCTTCTCCAAATCCAGTCCCAACTACTGCCAGTATAGCAACGGTCATGTGTGGTGTTATGTTTTCCAACCATATCAATAAAGAAACGCCCTTGGATGTTATCTTGATTCGTTCATATTGTGTTCCCCCACGTGGGCGATCCGGGCAGGGTCTAGCCAGACCTTTGGATATCGGCGGATCTGGTTCTTTGTTGCAACGCATGATAAATAAGTCCAGCGGGACGGGATACTGTACGTTTCTCTCCAGCCAATGTCTTTTCAAGTTTAAACTCAATCGCACATCTCGATGACAACATTAGCTATTTGCACCTGGCTTTCGAATTATTTGAATAGCCCAAAAACAAAATAGGATACACAAAATAGGATCATAGGATACAAAAATCCAATGACTATTCAAACATCTCCAAAAAATGTTTGCTTAATTTAAAAAAAAGAACGTCTACATACTTATGCTTATGCAACGGAGTGAATAACTTGGAACTCGAGTGTTTTTCACACATGTTTTTGTTTGGGCGCCTGCGGTCATATCTTGCAACTGAAATCACATATTCAGCTTTCCTTTAAACAGTGGAAACGCAAATTGCAAAATATACATCTAACGTCCCTAAACATATTGCGGACTACTTTCGCGAAGAGACCACATACTGGGCGTAAAATATTTCATAACTGTTTTCGCAGCTTTAGCTACCAAATGAGTTAGTGTATGAATAGAAACTTGGAAAAATCTCCTCTCTCCTTCTAACATTTTTGCTTTTTTTTTTCAGAAAACCTACTTTAAATGTTTTTCAAAAACGACAAAAATCTTTTTTTTACCATATTTTTGATAGAAACTTGATAAATATCCTGCCTAAAATTCCTGATATCGGATAGTTGGTAACTTTAAACAAGCTATTTTTCATGGTCTTTTCACCAAAGCTGACAATACGTAACTTGAGATGATTTTTTTTTCTTTTCTCTTTCAGCTTTTTGAAAAATAGTGATTTTTCGATCTCTGGCACATGCCTTTGAAATCTGTCAACGGTTAATAAAAACTTTATTTGTATGACATGTAAAACTGCTGGTGTGATGGAAAATGCCTAAAAAGATCCTTAGGTTAAAATCACAATGAATTATTATATGATAGTGAGTTTTTAAGAAATCGCAAATTTTTCAAAAATCTGCCAAGCACACGGAACATTTTAGTCTCAAGTGGCGCAATGTTAGTTTTTCTGAAAAGAGTACGAAGAAAGCTAATTTTTTATAGGCGCAGTTTGTCATACACAAAAACTGCAAAACTACTGTTGTTTGAAAAAAAGGTGCTGTGAAAAGAAAATTTTGGTTCTGTTTTATTGAGCACTACTAAACCTGAGATCTTTTAGGTTTCCAAACCGATTGGATACTCTAAATATGCCTGACTCTACCTTCACAATAAATTGTAAAAGATTTAAGATCAAGCTAACTGCGCACGCAACAAGTCCCCCCCAGTTTCCATAGAAAAGCGTGAATTTTCGACGAAAAACATCCACCGGCTACACAGTCTCAATTTGACCAAGGGTCAAGATTAGCACCATGTCTGTGTCTTTTCTCCGCGGTTCCTTGTCACCAGGGCGTATGGGCCCACGTGAGGTCATCTCGCCATCGAGGCCAAACAGGCGCGATAAGATTATTTAGGAGGAATGCTGAGCGAGCAGGCATAAAAATATCGCTCCTCACCTGACATTTGCAAACAAGTTTTGCAAACGGAAAAAAAACCCTCTCAAAATCACTTTACGAGGCTCCATTTCCCTTATACGGAAACCTAAGAATAAATACGTATTCTTTTAGCAATGGAAAACCGGGAAATTCGTCATTGTCCTACTTTCTATCCCACGCATCTTGATCACGATCATTCGCGACCGAAGCCGCCTTTTGTTTACGATTTGCGCAGGCTTACGAAGTTCGCTTTGAGGTCAAACTACACAAACCCATTTACTCTATAGATATGCTAGCAAATCTCCAATTTTCAGAAACAAAATCTGGCAAAAAAGCAACACGAAATTGACCTATGTTTTGTTCGATCTATTGCGTTCTGAAGAATGCCTATCTGTAAACACCGACAAATTTGCGATCCTAAGAAAAATAGATTTAGCTGAAACTGAAAAAAGAATTGTAGAAATGCAATAAACTGTTATTTTATAATGGTGTGTCAACTTTTTCTTAAACTGAACTCAGTGGGTGGCCGAAAATTGTCGGCTTGATTCTCAGAACAAACAAAAATGACGGAGTCGTTCCGAAAGAAAAAGGAAAAAATGAATGTAGTATGTTTCTTTCATTATTATTAAGACTTTTTTTTTTAAAGCTTTTCGAGCCATTGGAAAAAGGGGATCCAAGATTTGATAAAAGTAGATTTGGCTGAAACTTTTAAAACCAGTTGGTTTTAACAGTTAAAAAAACAACTATTTATGTATGTTGATACCTTAAGGTCCTTAAGGGATCCTTAAGGTCTTATTCTCAAATCTTGCTTCGAATAACTTTTTTGACTTTTTAACAACAATCTATAGACAATTTTATAAATGTCATTTTTTGCCCAATCAAAATCATTGCTGTCTTTCCTACCTTTCAAAATATTCACCGAAATCTCAAAAAAATACAAGGATGCAAAAATTATGTATATATAGCTTACTTTAAAAGTCAAAAAGGTGATTTTGAAGCGAGAAATGAAAATAGGACATTTACGATCCCTCAAGGACCTTATGCAAAAAGAAGTGTTTTGCGATTATTTGAGACCTAAAAAACTACTTTTCATATTGTCGGCAAAATCGATTTTTCCTAGGATAACAATATGAAAGTTGCGTTCTAATAATGAAACTATATGAAAAAAAAAACATACTAGATTCATTTCTTTTTGTTTGTTTTCGGAGCGCCCCTGTTTTTCTTTGTTTGTACTGAGAATTAAATCAACATAATGACGATTGTCGGCCACCACTGAGTTCATTTTGAGACCAAATTGACACAACTAACGCAAAAAAGAAATGTTTTTCAATTCATTTTTAAACATTTAGACTTTTATCCATTTTTGTTTAGAAACTACACGTTTGTTTGCAGGATTGACATTTTTTCCAAGCAATTCCGCAAACCCCGTGGAAGGAACACAATTTGTTTCGCTGCCTCGTGCTATTTTTCTAACCCTATCATATCAACGGGCGATTGTCGTTTTTTTGTTATTCGGAGGGGCTTCCCCGGCCGTTTCAATGTCACCATGATGACGTGGAAGGGACACCCTCTAACACACGGGTGAAAGAACTTTGGTGCAAGAACGAGAATTTGGATCGCGGTGATCCATTTTTAGAAAAGGACTTTTTTTCAGAGATCACAGAAAAGAAGTCCCAAAACGAATAGAGCATCGAACATTTTCACCGATATTTCTTTGAAATTTAAAAAAAAACCTAACTATTTTCAAAATGTAACTTACCGCAGCTGATTTTTTTTCGTTTGCTATCAACTCGTATTAAGTTATTGTTACTCCAAAATTTTGAAGCAGAGATTGGTTATCGAAATTTTCATTTTCGAGTTTCTAGTTTCGAGTCTTCAGCAAATTTCTGATGGTCTTTTCAACAACTTGATTGAAATGCAATTACATAAGATTTCAATTACATATGTACTACTGCTCGCGCATTTTGCGATCTACATCTTTCGTGGTGGGACTTGAATTTCATTATTCTGGAACACTAAATGATTTGTCGGTGTCGGTTGGACCAATACTAAAAGTGAAGTGTACTTCCTAACGTCGCCAAAATTAAGCTGCTTTATAAGACATCAGAAAGTTTGTTTAGCCCCACTTCAAAACGCAAACCAAGGAGGCCCAAGGGCACCAAAAGTCAAAACCACATTACGCGTCTTTCCTTTCTAAGTTTTGCGTCATTTGGCCGCTTAGTTTGCATGCATGCAGGCGCCTATTTTGGTGCCCTTGGTCCTCCTTGTTCAGCTTCACGGTCTAACGTCTGCACACAAGCGTGCGTTCGGGTAGGGTTGTCAGAGCGGATACCCTCAGTTTCGCTCTGGGAAATGAAAAAGCGGGCAAATCTTGGCGGCCTATGGTCGCATGATTTACGGCCTTCGGCCGTTGAGGTAGCCGTGTAGGCCTACGGACATAGAAATTATACTGACATTTTAACAAGATAGAGAACCAAGACGCTAGAGAATGAGAAGCAGAAGCAGTAGTGGGAGTGAGAAGAGTCTGTTGACAAACTTACACATTTACAAAAAAGATTGGTCAAATTTATTAAAGGGCTCGTAAGGGGCTTTTTCCAAATCATATGCTAATGAAGACTTGACAAGCATTTTGCGCACGGCCGTTTGCTGGAGCGGTGTTGGGGAAAATGCTTTCAATTGAAATGACTTGATTAGCATACCATTCATTTCCAATCCGAAAAGGCCCCTGACGGTGCCTTTAAGGAGGATAGCATATCAGAATAGCGTGTCAAAATATTTCATCTCTCTTCTACCATTTTAAATTATATTTGCCATTTTCTCTCTCATTCTATTTGAGATAAAGAAACCAATTGGCCTATGTTGTTACGTTCAAAGCTTCCCTGGAACTCTGCCCTTAAGCTCGGTTCGAAAGTATACAATTCTGCCACGTGTCTAGCTACCAGACCAGTCACGAGGGTGTGTTCTTCAATGTGCAGCCAGCCCTTGTACAACTCTCCGAGCGAGTGTAGGGTACATCGAACACGGGATCATCGAACGCTCAAAGCCTCAAAAAGTACGATTTTCCTTTCTTCCTTGGCTATTTTCAGGCAGATAAGAGACACCTGAAACGTGTTTCATCCGAATGGAGATTACTACGCAATAGGACCAAAACGTGACTACCGTTTTGAATCCATTTGAAAAAATCATTTAAATGACGTTCGTTTTTTTGAAATTGGATTTAGCAGACGTTTGACGTAGCAATTCTGGGATTTCCTCAAAACAATGGGATCGGTAAACGACCAATCTTGTTTGTTTGGAGCAATCAAATGGCGTCGGTCGGTACTCGGGTGGTCTCGGCCGAAAAACAATTGTCGCGCGACTTTTGTGCTTTTAACGTGGTTTCCAGGCTAACTAATCTCTGCGAGAAACAAATCGAGGTCCCACAAGGGCGGTAAATAGTGATGCGTAAAAGGGACCTTCAGGGACCGTCACGTGGCATTTGCATTTAGATGAATCTTCTAAAAATCGCTTCATTTGAAATGAAATAATTCTACTTCAGAGGCCGTCAGGGGCGTTTTCAGAGTAACAAAGACTAGTCAAGCATTTTACACACAACCGTTTGGTGGAGCGGTGTTCGAAAAAATGATTTTGTTGGAATTTCCAAACGGTTCATTTCAAGTCAGAAAAGGCAACTGACGGTTCCTTTAACACCGCTCCATAAAAAACAATTGTTCTTTTGAAGACATATCTTATTTAGCATAACTTGAGTAGAAGTAGAAAAAATAGTAGAAAAAAAGTGAACAATTAGACTTTTTTTTACAATTATTAAACCTAAACTATCATTTAATCTATTGGTAGGAAAATAAAACGATAACTATCTTGTTTTTCAATTACGTCCTAATAAACTAAATTACACAGTTTCAGATAAACCCTTTTTTCCTTGGATCGCCCTGTTTCCCAGTGGCTCGAAAAATATAGATATAGCTAAACAAAAGGTATGAATTGAACCTGTATTTGATGAATTTTATCTAGTTGCATTTCATTTCTTTCAAAAGACCACCAGAAGTTTGCTAAAGACTCGAAACTAGAAACTCGATGCCGAATAATTCGAAACCAAATCTCGCGGCATATTTCCCTTTTCTAGTCTATGAAGCTAAATGACATTAGGAAAACTAAAATCAAGACGGGTTCGAACCACGGTCACAAGATTTTCAAGGGAAAAAGGTTTGAGCTATCACCTTGCTCTTTTTGAGTCTGTAAGCCAAAAAGTCCATCTTATCATGAGTTTTTGGTTTTTTTCTCACTAAATGTTATGGATTTCCGTGAAGTTTGAGAATTATTCATTTTATTCACACAAAAATTTAATGTTTCTTGAAAGTTCTCCGCTTTTCTCATGCCTATGTGCAATTTCCAAATCCTTTTCCTGGTAGCACATCTAATTTCGCCAAAAGAATCAGAAATGTGCACGTTTCATATGAAAAAAAGTCAGAGTTTTAGAGAACTGGCCAGGTCATAAAACAAATCACAGATCCAACGTGAAATTTCCCCAAAGTTTCACTTGGTTCCAATGCCTATGTGCAATTTCGAACCCTTTCCACTGCCAGATTTGTTTTGACCACGTGTGATATAAATGCCTACGTGCCTCTAGCCATCTGGGTCTCTTCATCGCTCTCTGTACTTTCTTCTCGGTCTTCCTTCTTCCGCCGGCTGCCTTGTTTTCCCCCCATACGGTGGGTGGACTTTTGTCCCGGACACCACGCCCACAGCACATTAAGTGACGTCGCCGGGGGAACACGCGGCCGTATAAAAGGGGGTAGGGGTGGGGATGAACGGCATCGGGCTTTCCCGGTCTCGAGATAGAGAGAGTGCATCTCTCTCTCTCTCTCTCTCTCTCTCTCTCTCTCTCTCTCTCTCTCTCTTAACCTGTCTCATCAAGGTCTTTTTCTCTTTTCCCAAATTCTCAGTAAAGTTCGGACCCCAAATTTTCGCTTTATTCAAGTCAAAATGTCTTTGACTCTTTTCTCTCTCTCTCTCTATCTGTCTATATCTCTCTAAAATACTCTTTTCCAGAATGTTCGTTTCCCGCCAGCTCAGGAACATCTACGCCGTCACCGAGAAGTGCAACCCCTTCATGACCAAGGGAATGCAGGCCACCCAAGCTATGAAATCTTCCCAGGCCGCCCAAAACATGAAGTGAGTCGTTCTTCAGAAGCATTTGAATCTACCAATTTTGAAAAATCTTTCAAAATCAAAGTTTTCTAAAACCAAATTCATCCACTCATTTTTAGGCCCCAGTCGACCAACGTGAACCAGACGTCCTCGAAATTGTGGGACCGAATTCAGCAGATCTCCCAAACGAAGACTCAGCTTTAAAGCGGAAATCGTTTGTTTATGTATATAGTTGAACATAAGTGAAATGGAAATGAACATCTCAAGGAAATGTGTTAAGTGATTTTCAAAAGAGCAAAGATCCACAGGTGGAATTATAAGCTACTTAAGCGCAACGGCGTCTCGGGGAATGAGGTCGGCTTCGGTCCACTTGCGAGGAGTAGAAGCTGCGAAGAAGGAGAAAAGAACCACCGAGCTGATGATCAAAACAGCGATTCCGGCGAAGAGAGTGGACCACTGAAAATAAGAATGTGATGAGAGTTTTTGCTGTAAAATTTGAAGTCCGAGAAAAAAGTTGAAAAATAGAATCGTCGTCTTTGAATATTTTTTAATATGAAGCTTCAAAAGAGAGAAAACTTTAAGAAAAATGCGCTTTGCACTTACAAAAAACTTACGCTTACGAAAAACTGGCTACGGAAAAATGTTTTTTTTCCAAAAAAATGCAAACTGAGGTTTTTTTTTCTTTAACACAAAAACTCAGAAGTACCCAAACTTTTTTGTGGATATTGTTTATATGAGATATGTATCTCCTTGTACATCCACAAAACTTCAAGAAACATTTCTTCTTTTCAATTTTTTTTCAGATGGTTTCCGCTTATATACTAAATTTGTATTTAAAGAATTGAGCTGCGTTATTGGTTTCAAAACGAACCTTATGAATGTTTTTTTTGTAAAACGAAAAATACTGAGAAATAGGAAAACACGTTCTAACTTCAAGAAGCAACACGAAAGTTTGAAGTTTGAAAATATGTAAAAACCGAATCCACTCTGTTTTCGAATGGAAAAAGGTGGAAAGTTTTTGAATGGAAAAAGGTAGAAAAATCTTAGATTTATTTTTTTTAAATATTCAAAAAAATCAAGTTTACTGTATTATTAGGCTAGACTTAAACATAATTTTCCATTTAAATCTTCTAATGAATACCGACGTACTTGGGGCAAAGCGACTGTCTGGGCCATTTTCTTTACTAATAATTTTTTCCCGGGAAAATTCAATGAATAAAAAACCATTATTTGTCATTATTGGGATGATGTCATAGACCATTGGGATTACATTGACCTGCATTCGTTGCCAGTCACGTTTTTCTGGTTTGTGCGTTGGTGACGCCGCACAAGGTCTAACTACATAATTTTGTCGTTCGGAATTACCACTCTCTTTTCGAAAAAAAAACGTGAGGGAAAAATTAATGGGAGCCAGTCTTTTTATCTTTTTTGGATCTTAAGAAGGCTTTTTTGAACCTTAAGAAGACTTTTTGGACCTTAAGGGACTTTTTTGGACCTTAAAAAAGTCAGTGAGTAGCTTTAAGTAGAAAAGGAATTATGATTTCCTCAAGGGAAAAAACTGCAGCTGTTTCTTACAACTGAGAAAGCATTAATTTCACTCTTTCGCAGTGGGACCCAATTCCCTATTCTCCTAAAATTGTGGAATTGTGGAAAATTGTGCGAATTTTTCAAATTGAAAATTTACTGCTAATCGATATTTAAATTCGTATATTCAAATTTTTTTCAAGCTTGTATTGAACAAAGATTGAAACGTCATGAATTCATTCTCCACATTGCGCTATTTTTATGACGCCACATGAAAAATTCTTGTTTTACTCCCAAAACAAGACTTTGTACGATCAAAATCGTTATCTATAGAGGGCATTAGGCACCAGAAATCACTGTAAAGTTCGAATTTCCCTTTGAACGTAAAGACCTATAAACACATTTGGGGCAAATATATTGTTACCATCGATAAAAGTTCAGTACAAGTAATTTCTGAACGGAGCAGCCCGTTTTGGAACAGTTAAAATTTTGAATCCATATTGTTTTACAAAAATAATTTTACAAAAAAATGAAAGCCTACTTTTTCGTACAGTTGCCATTTCTTTTATCAACCTCATGGCAGTATGTGTTTGTCAGACAACTGGGCACCGATCATTCCTTATCTTTCTCAGTCAAAGCAAGACAATTAGTCGGAGATTCATAAAAGCGTTTACTTTGCGCCGAAAAATCTTAGAGACAAATCGTTAGTAGCTAGACTTGTTATCGAAGTGCAGCCGGTTTTAGAGAGAAAACAAAGCACTTTTGCGTTCGAAAACAACTTTTTGTTTGCAAAGGTGAGACGCGGGTGGTGCGATGGCAACAAAGTGCTCGCGAAGGTTTGTTAGGGAAGATTTACACCCACTTTTAGTGGTTAGATTTCAACTTTTAATCACATGAAAGAAAAAAAGGGTTGATCTGAGCAGTTAGAACAAAATTGCTTGTTTTCGAAATAACCAGTTTCAAGCTGTCGAATAATGCAACCCCTGCCAAAATTGCCTTTCGCTCTCTTCAATTTTTAAGGTGCATGTATATTCAACAATTTTTATGGTGCTTTGAACAACTATGGACCAATTTCAACGTCACAAATTTTTTGACCACCAAATTAAATATATAAACGCCTAAAACTGAGTTTTCAAAAGTAAAATTTTTTCAAAGGTTTAAATTTTTTCAATGTTTTCTGGAAACACACAATCATGTCGCTGTTGATGAATCAGATTTTAGGAATCAAGGACTAAAGCTATTCAAAAAAAAACCACGTGCATTTGTTTCTAAAAAACGGTAACCGAAGTAAAAAATTGATGCAGATTTCAAACTTTCAAATTGGGTTTTACACATCCTAGGAATGTTTTTGACTAATATTGAATTCAATCTAAGACTGCAGTTTTTTTCCAAATAACGTGCCGTCATTGGGTCCGCGCGATTCTTCCAGAGACGGTGTCTTAATGGGAGAATTGGATTCTTGGGAATGTCGAATTTGTTCATTTGAAAAACTATAGATAACACTTTTTCGGACTTGCTAAATTCTTCGCAAAGTTTACAGCCTGTTTTTGGAATTTAAACTAAAAATATTGTTCATCAATATTTTTCAATTTAATGCAAAAGTCGTTTTATTTTAAGACAAGCCTTTACTGAACTTTTTCGACAAAGCTGTGTGTCCAAGAAACGAGGACCGATTTCAGTGTGTTCGAAAATTTAGGGCTGGAAATCCGCTTCCCGTCAACTGATGTTTACTAACCTGTTCGGGAGTGTTATCAGGGACGAACAGATTGATCGCCATGGGGGTGAAGAAAATACAGATGGCCACTATAGCCGTGTTCCCATTGGCGAGGAAGTGGGCATGTTGACGAGCAATCTGAAAGTTAGTTGTGGGGAAAATAGAGAAATTTGGAAAATGACTCAGAATGAAGCTGAGTCAGTGTGAGAGAGAGAGAGACAGAGAGACAGAGAGACAGAGAGACAGAGAGACAGAGAGACAGAGAGACAGAGAGACAGAGAGACAGAGAGACAGAGAGACAGAGAGACAGAGAGACAGAGAGACAGAGAGACAGAGAGACAGAGAGACAGAGAGACAGAGAGACAGAGAGACAGAGAGACAGAAAGACAGAAAGACAGAGAGACAGAGAGACAGAAAGACAGAGAGACAGAGAGACAGAGAGACGGAGATACAGAGATACAGAGAGACAGAGAGACAGAGAGACAGAGAGACAGAGAGACAGAGAGACAGAGAGACAGAGAGACAGAGAGACAGAGAGACAGAGAGACAGAGAGACAGAGAGACAGAGAGACAGAGAGACAGAGAAACAGAGAGACAGAAAGCGTTAGAGAGAGAACTAACCGTTTGAACCTGCTTCATAATCACAACAATAACCAATCCATGGAGCGAGTTAAACAAAAGGTAAACAGAAAGGGCCATATCTTTCGAATCCGTCTGAAAACCTCTTTTTCAGAAATAGCATACATTGCTTACAAAGATGAGCATTCCCAGTAACAAGGCGCAGAAGGTCTCAATGATGGCAAAAGAGCCAACAAGTTTTCTCCTAGGACTGAGGCAAGAAAGCTTATCCAGCAGGGATCCATAACCGAACTTCAAAAGAATAGAAACCACGTACGGAGCAGCTGACCACCATCCGGTTTTGCGGACGTTGAATTTGAGGACCTAAAAACGTTTAATTTTTCCGAGTATGAAGTGCAAACCTGGTTGATGTAGGTGGGACCGTACTGCAGGAAGATGTAGGTGCCCGTAAAGAAAGCAAAGTACATGTACCAAACAAGGTAGACCTGAAACAATCTTTTTTTTTCAATACAAAATGACCTGAAAACTAATTGGAAACATTCTAATCGCTCCCTTTTTGGTATGAAATTTCAGGTCTAAAATAACCTTACAACGGTTTCCTAAAGAAATTTTACTATATTTGATAGAAAGTGGAAACTGAATCAGTGAAATGGTTAAAAGGATCATCAGGGGGCTTCTACACATATGCGAAAAACATAATTTCAGTTACATCATTTCATATTACATATGAGTCATTTTAATGTCGACAAGGCCTCTGACATTGGGTTTAATGGAGCTTGTTGTCAAGAACGCCTACTTTGTGTTACCAGTGGGTTCTTCTTAAGAAGGCCCAGCGAAACCAAAAGTGCATTGAATAGAGGCAAGTGCTTCGACTAGAAACACAAGCAAACACCCACTAAAACCCCTATGTGTTTAAAGACAGGAACGTTAAAAGAGTACCACGGTGACAGACGGCCAGGGTGCCTTTTTTGGTGTTTTTGTCAACTACTACAAGCCATATTTCTTTTTGATTGACAAACCTGCGGATCGGTAAGAGCAGCAACGTACGGCACGGGATTGTGGTGGACCTTTGTTTTTGATTTACCATCCATAATGTATTCAGCCTCCTTTTCGCTGGTGAATCTGAATCATACAGATGTATTAATATCTCCGTAGAATTGAACCTATTTTTCCGGGGAGAATTTGTGTACAAGAAAAAGAAAGCCAGAAAAACCAAAGTCGTCACAGCTCCAAGAACATAGTAGGTGTACTCCCATCCCCACCCAACGCACATCTCACCAGCTGTCAACATAGCGATAAATGGAGCAATCTGAATCAATTTGGTTATATCATATGAAAGATTTTACTTGGTAGACACAGCTAAGAATAGCAATCGCCGTCGAGACTTCACCAGCCGGGGCCCACTCCATTGGAACATTGTTCACCGCCCAGAGAAGAATGGCACCGGGCATACCCTAAAAACCGAGGGGTTGAAATCAGAGATCGGAAAAAAACCTGGATTGTCCTGATGATGAAAGAGGGCCAGAAACCGAGACCGTGGCTCCATGGGTAGAGAAAGCAGGAGACACAGCCGATCACTCCGTAAAGCGAGATAACGTTTCTAAAAGAGTGAATGAATTAGTAAGGGAGGTGAGGTGAGGTGAGGTGAGGTGAGATGAGGTGAGGTGAGGTGAGGTGAGGTGAGGTGAGGTGAGGTGAGGTGAGGTGAGGTGAGGTGAGGTGAGGTGAGGTGAGGTGAGGTGAGGTGAGGTGAGGTGAGGTGAGGTGAGGTGAGGTGAGGTGAGGTGAGGTGAGGTGAGGTGAGGTGAGGTGAGGTGAGGTGAGGTGAGGTGAGGTGAGGTGAGGTGAGGTGAGGTGAGGTGAGGTGAGGTGAGGTGAGGTGAGGTGAGGTGAGGTGAGGTGAGGTGAGGTGAGGTGAGGTGAGGTGAGGTGAGGTGAGGTGAGGAAATGAAAAATATGAATTACCGAGCTCACCTCGTTCCAAACCGATGAAGCGCTGAAAGCGGCAACAAGCCAAGGAAGAGACCGATAGAAACGGAGGAATACTGCCACCCACGCAGATTCGCATCGGCGAGGTAACTCTCTGAAGAAAAAAAAATTGTATTTAAAAAAAGTAGTTTAAAAAACATACCTGTATCATTTCTGTCATACTGGCAAAGAATTGTGGAATGAAAAGCAAGTCGGAGCGCGTAGACAAGCGTAATGGCAGCCGTAGACAGAACTAAGTAATGATTACTAAAACACATTCTAATTGAAGTAACTCACTGTATATGAAGACCCGCATCACGTTTTAGGTAGTACCCAAATTTTCTGAAAGAATTTGCCTTTGAATAAGGAAAACTTTCAAGGAACTCGAATAAACAAAACCACATTTCTTCAAAGATATTAATATTAAAAAAAACATGGAAGAAGACTTTAAAAAATCTTTTTAAACTTATTTGAGGGTTTCTAAGCATTTGAGGGAAGTCAATGGTTTTAATCCCGTTAAATAATTAACCCGCAAAACTTTTACAGCGTTTTCCCACCCTTTTAGAGCAGAAAACGTCTTATAATTTTTCCGTATAAAGAATATAGACCCGGAGAGCGCCTTAAGAATATTTTTCTTATCAGGTGGATTCAGAAAAACCTATATTCAATCGGGTTTGGTTAACGTTGAAGTGAGATATAAACTTAGGGTTAAGGTCTTAATAGTTTGGGGGTTAGGGGTTCCAATTGGGTCATTTAGGTTATATAAATCTCTTTTGGGGTCTATGGACGACATTTTTCAAGGTTTTAAACGATTTGGAAAAAAAAGTTGGGAATGTCTATACCAAACTCGTCTCTTTCACAAATCGCGTCTTAAGCCAAGCATATAAAACAAGCTATTCTGGTTTTAAAAATGGAATACAAACATGGGAAACAAAAATTAATAAAAAATTAAATGTATGCAAAAATGTGAATGCTTTCTTAAAATTAAATTGTTTTGTTTTTTCACATTTCAAGAAAAGATATATGTAAAAGTATTTTTAAAAGTGGATTTAAATCGGACATTTTTGGTTTTCTTTTTTTGAAAACAACAAAATATTAAAACGAAAAATATTTTCAAGTGTCTTTTTTAAAAAAAAAATAACAAAGTGTAGAGCTCAATACCTGACACAATAAAATAATGGTTCCTTCATTTTTTGAATATCTATTTAGACATGTGGATATGGGTGGAAATACATAGAATTTTGCAGAAGGTACGCAACACATCCATTAAAAAGCGTCAATTGTCGGCCGAAGGGATGCAACGGACATGTTGTAATAAAAACATCAAGGAACGATAAGCGGAACAATTTTGTCCGCCGATGAATGAATGAATAAACCTTGACCGCGCTTTTCGAAAAAATCCGGTAGGATTGGTTGAAAAAGTATCCTAAATGTTCTTCGAAGTACTTACAGGAACTTTTATATTGAAAAATTTCCTTTGAAATGGGTATAATTGAAAAGAAAACGCGGCTGACGGGCAAAAAAGGGCAGCTGTGAAAATGATCGAAGACGGTGCGATCGAATCATCGTCTCGGGAAATGGAGAGAGATAGAACACATGGAACAAGTTGTTTCTTTGGACATACATATAGGCAACCTGCTGTTTTTGTGTGTTTCGTACCTTCCTAAATGAAATGAAGGTTTCACACAAATAATAATTTTAGAATTATTATAAAAAAGACCCTAAATAACAATTATGCTATCGTATTTGTTGGTTCATTGTCGTGCGGTGAGAATTTACGATTTGTGAGATTAGAATAATTATGGTCTATCGGCTTTCAATGGGTTAATCCCCAGTCTCGGCCGCAGGCCGTCCATTTGAGCGGCCGAAGGCGGCGAGGAGTGAGGACCGCCAAAGGCGGGCCGTATAGTCTGTGTCCAAATAACAACCGCCCCTTTGGAACCTTAAAGGATTATAGGTATCTGGTCCTGCAGCGATTCGAGTAGATCAGAAAAGGCGCGAATTGCGGGCGCGCGAGAAAGTGCGCTTTCTTAGGAGAGCGCAGAGAAACCAGACAAAATAGCGCCTGAGCAATGTTTCTTTTTGTGCGAAATTTCAGGAAGGCCATTTGTTGTTCGGACACAGACTATAACTCCTGGTTGTACAATAATTAAGCAAGAACATTCCATTTGTTCTTTGTTGACAAGAAATGTGAAAATGATTCCTCAAAAACTAAAAAAAAACTCTCTTTAGAAAAAATCTAAAAAAAATGAAGAAAAAAATCTTATGGGTAAAAAAATCCGCCAATTGTTAATATACTTAGTGCCAACTGTTAATATACTTAGTGTTAAGGCCTTAAGACTAAGGGTCCATGTTGGTTATATGAATCATCTATTTAGGTCTACATATTGGTGACAAAATCCAGAATCGGAGACAAAAAGGTTTAAATGTCTATATTACACTCGTGTCTCTCAGAAATTAGATTTGCAGAATGTATATGCGGAGAGGAAATTAGGAAAATATTTTCCCATTACAATTGGGCTAAATTTAAATTGTGCAATATGGACGAACTAGCACTGCTTTTAAACGGAAATAATTTTTTTTTAAATCTTTGCAAAGTGAAGTAAACAGTAGGCGTTGAAATTTGCTAGATAAAAAGTTAACAAAGGGAAAAATAGGTGCGCGTGAAAAAAAGCACAAAAAATAGCACTTGATTTTAACGTTCCACTAACTTTTTGAAAAGGTAGCCACGGAAAAGTTTTGATTATGTTTGTATATGTTTTTTTATTATATTTTATTTATCTGTGTTAATCTGACCAGCCCGAGGGAAACATACGAAAATTGACGATAAGCGTTAACACGACGGGTAACGAAACGAAAAATTCTCATTAAGGGGCCAAAAAGACAAATTCGATTTGACGGCTTCAGCGGAGTGATTCAAACGTTCAACAATGTAAACAAAGGGTTGGCAAAGAGAATTCAACATGCCTAAATGAAATTAGTTTTAAGTTCGTTTCCTTTCAGGGTTGTTTTTAGTTTTGTGTAAAATTCCTTGAGTTATGGAATCTTGAGGAATATTCACTTCCATTAAATTACAATTCGAAAATGAATAATGTAATTTTTTGGTAAACTGAAGGCGTTCTTGCGAAAGAAATGATTATGGAGGCGTATGAGGTTCAAAGGAGGTTAGTTTTTCCCGTAAGTGCAAATGTGTCCAGTTCACACCGAGGAATTTATACTTCAATTATACTTAACTTAAAAAAGGCATCAAATTTTCGGTAGTTCCGGCAATTTTCTGTAGGATTGCTTGACAGCTCACATGCCAAAACCCTTTATCGCAGTGATAGGACAAAGTCTTTTTCGAGGGATTATTCCTTGTACAAGAACAAAGCTTCTTGAATTTGATAAGACACATTTTAATAGAAAAAGTATATTTATTCTATATAAAACCTGGTTAAAAATATAAAAAACATTGAATTTTTTACTGTTAAATTACGGGGCATCAAGCGGTTTTGGGCTCTTCGGTTTTGGGCTCTTCCTTCGGCAACTTGAAAAGAAAATATGTGAATCAGGGAAAAAAAAAGATTTATTCATTTTTACGTCTGATTTCCTCCGTTTTTGAGATGTTTTGCTTAGAAGTATTCAAAACCTGACGATTAAACAGGGAAAGTTTACGGATTGTCGTGCTTACGTTTTGCACGTATTCCGTTTACAAGCCGCCAAAGTTTTCATTAAAATTTCACGAATTTACTTTGGTTATTCGATTTGCATCATTTGCGTACGTATTCTCTGAAAAGCAAAAAAAAAGCGATGGAACTAGTTAAAAAACAAGTGTACACAGGTAAGAAAACTATAATCAACTGGTTGCATGGTTAGCAGCGAAAACACGGCCGCAGGCAGCCGGACCTTGGTCAATTCCTTAAAATCGATAACTGTGAGATCACCGCTGTTTCGCTGACCACATGCAGCCATTCGGGATGATTTACAAGCTGTCGAAGAGTCGTGGCGCAAATCTTTTCGAATCGAAACTTTTATCATTCGAACTTATAAAAAACTTTACAACAAATAGTGTGTTCAAATGAAATGTTAAAAATGGTCAGTGATGAATCGGCGAGGATGGTTCTTTCAAAGCTTCTTGATGGGCCACTGAAAAAAAGAACATGAGAATCTCTCTCTCTCTATTTTCTATCTTTCTATCTCTCTTTTTCTCTCTCTATATATATATGACAGGTAAAATTGTCGCTCTTTGAGAAACTCACCCATTGTCCGGGACGGCAAGGATTTCTATAATGCAAGTGTTTAATGTTTAAAAATGCAATTACCTGAGAGGCCACCAGTAAGACACAACCATGGTGAGAAGCAGAATCACTTTCTCCTTCCCGTTATCTCAGTGATAACCAATCTTAGGTTGGAAAACAACAACAACGCGCCCGTGGAGGAATTACATAGCAAATCAGCACTTGAAAGTTGAAACGAAGCATCGGTGATTCTCGCGCGTGACCACATCAAGTTTCCCAAACAGGGTAAACAGGGCAGAAATAAGGTACTTAAGAAAATAATCTGGGAATGGGTTGTTGCGGTAAGAAATTGTAAATAAAGACCTTATGTTATACATCCCTGAACCCCTGCAAATAAGGATAGTTCTACGTTTGTTGCTGATTTTAAAGTCATGTTTGTAGCTTTAAGAACTGATTCAGTTAGTGAAAGCAGAAATTGATTGGAAGCGACCAGACAGTCGCCCTTCGTCAAAATACACGAAAATAGGACCATAAAAAAAGTTTGGAACATCGGCAGACACTATTGTGGTGCCCTAAAAAAGTAGGTTTTCGAAATTTTGTTTGTTCAGATTCACAAAATTTCCTACTCGAATAGACACGCTTTGAAAAAAGCCGTTTTTATCGGTATGTAAAAGAAATATAAAACTTTTTTCCAAGGTTTTTTCAAACACTTGTTTTTTATTGCTTTTTTTGCTTGCTTTTTTGATTTTAGATATATTGGTTATGTCCTTTTTTGTTTTAGTGAAGATCATGAGATGTTATTGGTTTTTTTGTGTTTTTCTTAGGAACAACGTCTTTTTGAGGAAAACATCCGTTCCGCGAGTCGTTTTAATTTTTTAAACTTAGCATTTTAACTATTTCTTAAAGGACTCGTCAGGGGCCTTTTCAGGAGCGCATGCTAATGAAGATTTGGTAAGCTTTTTGCGCATGACCGTTGGCTGGAGCGGTGTTTCCTAAAACTAATTTAATTAAGATGACTTGATTGGCATACTTCCCATTCCCAATTCGAAAACGTCCCCTACGGTCCCTTTAAAGGCACCGTCAGGGGCCTTTTCGGATTCGAAATGAATGGTATGCTAATCGAGTCATTTCAATTAAAATCATTTTCCCCAACACCGCTCCAGCCAACGGCCGTGCGCAAAATGCTTGCCAAGTCTTCATTAGCATACGATTTGGAAAAGGTCCCTTACGAGCCCTTTAAATAAAACATCAGTTTGTAATTAGCTTATGCACAGTCAATGAGCTTGAATACCTGACAAAAATGTCGCAAAAAGTCTAATTAGCGATTCCTGAACCGTTCGTTTGATTTGAAAGAAAATTACACAAAGTTCCCCTGTTTACACTCCATTTGGATAATCGTGATTTTCCGGTAAGGAAAATTTGCAGAACTTCAAAAAAAAAAAACAGTACGGAGAACTTCTTTTTCAGTGCCAGCTGCAACTTTTTTGTCCCCTTTTTGTCCGATTTTACTGGAAAATGTGAGTAGTCCAGTTCATCTTCATACTTTATGTCTCGCAGCAATTCCCGCTTTTCTAAGTTTCTTTTTAAGTTTGTTTCTTCAATAAGCGTGTTTATGTATATTTTTTTGCTTCTTTATAAAAACTTTTTTTTTCTACATGCTCGCTCATTGTTCAAAAACTATTTCCCCAATAACTGCCGCCAAAAGTTTCGGGGCTGCGCGATTAGGCGCCAATTTGTTCTACATGGCCTTCCATTGTTTCTGGCTCTCCAGGCGAACAAAGAAATCAAACATGCGCCTGGCTACTGCGGATGTTGGCAAACAAGTACACTCGATGCTCTGTTTGAGCACATCCCCGCTTTTGGGCCATCCTATTTAGCACGTTGCGTAGCACCTCGTATCAGATTACAATATTCCATTCAATCAAGTTCAGTGAAAAGCGTTTACCTCTGTCTCTCTGTCTCTCTGTCTCTCTGTCTCTCTGTCTCCCTGTCTCTCTGTCTCTCTGTCTCTCTGTCTTTCTGTCTCTCTGTCTCTCTGTCTTTCTGTCTTTCTGTCTCTCTGTCTCTATGTCTCTCTGTCTCTCTGTCTCTCTGTATCTCCGTCTCTCTGTCTCTCTGTCTCTCTGTCTCTCTGTCTCTCTGTCTCTCTGTCTCTCTGTCTCTCTGTCTCTCTGTCTCTCTGTCTCTCTGTCTCTCTGTCTCTCTGTCTCTCTGTCTCTCTGTCTCTCTGTCTCTCTGTCTCTCTGTCTCTCTGTCTCTCTGTCTCTCTGTCTCTCTGTCTCTCTGTCTCTCTGTCTCTCTGTCTCTCTGTCTCTCTGTCTCTCTGTCTCTCTGTCTCTCTGTCTCTCTGTCTCTCTGTCTCTCTGTCTCTCTGTCTCTCTGTCTTTCTGTCTCTCTGTCTCTCTGTCTCTCTGTCTCTCTGTCTCTCTGTCTCTCTGTCTCTCTGTCTCTCTGTCTCTCTGTCTTTCTGTCTCTCTGTCTCTCTGTCTCTCTGTCTTTCTGTCTCTCGGTCTTTCTATCTCTCTGTCTCTCTGTCTCTATGTCTCTCTGTCTCTCTGTCTCTCTGTCTTTCTGTCTCTCTGTCTCTCTGTCTCTCTGTCTCTCTGTCTCTCTGTCTCTCTGTCTCTCTGTCTCTCTGTCTCTCTGTCTCTCTGTCTCTCTGTCTCTCTGTCTTTCTGTCTCTCTGTCTCTCTGTCTCTCTGTCTTTCTGTCTCTCGGTCTTTCTATCTCTCTGTCTCTCTGTCTCTATGTCTCTCTGTCTCTCTGTCTCTCTGTCTCTCTGTCTTTCTGTCTCTCTGTCTCTCTGTCTCTCTGTCTTTCTGTCTCTCTGTCTATCTGTCTCTCTGTCTCTCTGTCTCTCTGTCTCTCTGTCTCTCTGTCTCTCTGTCTCTCTGTCTCTCTGTCTCTCTGTCTTTCTGTCTCTCTGTCTATCTGTCTCTCTGTCTCTCTGTCTCTCTGTCTCTCTGTCTCTCTGTCTCTCTGTCTCTCTGTTTCTCTGTCTCTCTGTCTCTCTGTCGCTCTGTCTCTCTGTCTCTCTGTCTCTCTGTCTCTCTGTCTCTCTGTCTCTCTGTCTCTCTGTCTCTCTGTCTCTCTGTCTCTCTGTCTCTCTGTCTTTCTGTCTCTCTGTCTATCTGTCTCTCTGTCTCTCTGTCTCTCTGTCTCTCTGTCTCTCTGTCTCTCTGTCTCTCTGTCTCTCTGTCTTTCTGTCTCTCTGTCTATCTGTCTCTCTGTCTCTCTGTCTCTCTGTCTCTCTGTCTCTGTCTCTCTGTCTCTCTGTCTCTCTGTAATGCGTTTAGAAAATGTTTACCAGTAGTTTGCAAACATGATGAGCTTAACATTACATGTCAAAACAATGTTCGCAGAAGACAAAAGGTTGTTGTTCCTTGCCCCTGGCGCAAATCCTCTGAGGTGACAATGAGCGGAGGCGTTGTGAATGGCAGGTTGACTTCCGTCTTTGGCTCTTTGCCACCCGCTGCGCTGCTCAGCCAACAACACAAAGCCACACTCCCACACGCTGTAAGAAAGTCCTTGCAAGGTTCGGTCCTTTGCAAACTTTGTGGAATTTGTAATTTGTTTGTGGGACTGAGAGTGTATACGATTTTTTGGCTTGCAATGCCAAAGCAATGGTATCCATGCCGACCGGGGGAAGAAGTGACCCTCTCTGTCCCTTTAATGTCGGCCTGGTTTTCCGAGGCAAAGAGGCCGCCAACCCCTCTCGGGGGTGCTAATCCCCTCAAAGGGTCTGGATCTTTGTCGCCTCAACACCACCAGGTGGTCGTTAATACACGTCATATTTGTCGGATTAAACACACCAGAAGGGCGTAAATTGTTCTTTAAAATTTGTTTGTATAAGAATATATAGCTCTCGCCAAAACGAAATCTTATGCTAATTACGTGAACATGCAAAACATGCTCTGTCGATGATTGATTCGACTACGAATATCCGTGTCAGCCAAGCAAGGGATTCTGAATTTTATGGCATGATTTCAAGCTATTTAAATCGTCTGGATTCAACTATTTAACAAATTCTTTGGTCTTTTAAAAAAGATAAATCATTATTTGGCGAAATTCCTATTTTAAATAATGCAAAAAAATTATGCATAATTTTAAAAAAAGCATTCTCTAATGAAGTCCAGGAGTGATCAATTAAATGAACAAAATGTTTTAAAAACACATCACAATCCTTAAGTTTAAACTTTTTTAGCTGGATTCTAAGGCGGGCGAAGAGAAGGGGTTTTAAATTATCTGCGTCCAACTTTCGACTTTTCTGGGTTTCGGGAACAATTTGTTCCTACGCGCTTAGTAAAATTTCATATTTGGGTGATTGAGTTTCCCATTTTCTCCAGAAAATGTAACAACCTAACATTTAGTTAAATGTGTTTTTTTTTCTCAGCAGAATCAATTGATTATACTAGTGTTATACATTTATGTTTTACCCTGTTATTTACCTTTTCGTTATTTATGCCAATCAGTTCCCCTTCAAAATCAAGAAAAAGTGAAATGCTTCTAATGACTTACTCATATGGAAACAACCAATCTGCAAAATTGTGTTATTCATATATGGCATTTGAAAAATGCCATGTTAAACTTTTCCAGCTACCCCCACAATCCAACTCTTTGCAGCCTTGTTGTTTTCCCTAAGCCCAGATTCCTTTCTGATTCTTTTTCTCACACCCGCATTGTTCCTTGGCTTTGAGACGCGTGTGAATGAACACTCACCCCCCACAAACAAGTGGAATCCAGGGAATCTGGGAAAGAATGTGCGAAACCAAAAGAAGATTTTAGAACTCAGCTATGCACGTAAATCTCGTTTCCTGTTTTGGGCGCTATTTGAAGCGACAAAACCATCTTAGCCCGGAACTTTCATTTTTAGCTTTATAGACAGGTTTATCTTATTTTAAATTTTTTTCTAGCAGTTTTTTCTTTCTTAAAGCGACCATCAGCCGGCTTTTCGGAACGGAAATGAACGGTATGCAAATTGCGACATTCCAATTGAAATAATTATCCCCAACACCGCTCCAGGAAACGGTTGTTCACAGAATACTTGCCAAGTCCTCATTAACATACGATTTGCATGAGCGTGGAAAAGGCCCCTGATGTTCCCTTTAAAAGAAAAACTGAAAAAAATGCTTTCACAAATCACAAACACAAACTTTTGTATCCCAGGAAAAGCGTTTGCAACTTTTGGTCCCCGCAGAATTATTAAAGAAACGAAGGAAGTTTTTTCGAACTTTGCCCCATGAATTTCACACAATGGTGAATTGTTTATGTGGCCGTTGACGTGTATATGGACATATGTCACCTTAGTTTCATGATATCACCCAATTGGGCCAAATGTACATATGTAGTGTCATTTTATTTTAGTTACAGCCGCCCGCCCGCCCAAACATGAAACGATAACTTTACTCTATTAATTTCACAAGTTTTTTCAATCACCCAAACTTTAGAACGCAGAAAGAGCTTGTTTTTCAAAACTTTTTTTTCTTTTTTCTGTTATAATAATTTTTATAATTTATTCGTTGTGTACTCTATAGATCAACTATGCAGCGCCACGATTCTCTCCTTCCAAGTCTTCTTGTCACTTGCTGCTCGTAAGAAGTGGGGCCCTATCTTGGTCACGAACTCGTCTCTCCAGCGAACTCTCGACTTTCCTCTTCCTCGCTTCGGTCCGCGTGGGTGCCACTCAGTGAGCACCTTAGCCCATCTCCAGTTCTCCATCTCTGCCAACCGCTGACACCACAACTATTTTCTCTTAATATATTCCGTCACAACGTCCTTTAGCTTTGTTCTCTCTCGAACCCACTCATTCGCGCGACGGTCTAGCAGAGAAACCACAATCATAACCCTCTCCATGCTTCGCTGAGCTACCGCTAAATTGTTAAGAGAGGCCTTGGTTACTGCCCAAGTTTCAGCCGCATATGTAAGCGCAGGGAGGACCAACGAGTGGAATAACTTTTGTTTGACTTGTCGGGGAACAGTCCTGTTTTGGAAGAGATCTCTATATCGGTTGAAAGCGAAGAAACCTGCTCTAATGCGCCTTTGAACTTTCCCCCCCCCCCCCTGTTTACCATCTAAAGTCACTTCTGCTCCAAGGTAGATAACTTTGCTGGCTAGGTTAACGGTTTTACCACCTACTGTGACGTCCCCAGGCTTAGTGGTAGCTTGTTTTGTTATAGACCCGTGTTTTAAACCTGTCTTTTGTGTGTGACAAAGGGAAAAAGAATAAAAAATTGGGGATTTTAGGTATGTGTGTTTTACACATATGTTGTAAATTTCACAAAAATATATTTTCGTTGTTACACAAACACCGAGTTTGCTTCGAAAAAGGTTACTCTTTAAAACTCCAAATGAATGAAAAAAAAGAAAATGTATTGAAGAATTTTCAAAAGTCGACAATGCTGTTTTTGAATAGTGTTTTTACTTTTTTACTACTATTTTTACCGTGTTTTTGTTGAATTTAATTAAAATTAAATTGTTTGAAAAAATTCAATATTGCAGCAAGAACTTAAGTCTCTATGGATAACAAAATTTCCAAGTTGAATGTAGCGATGTTAGACGCCCAACAAATCCGCACTAGTGGTTTGGGCTGTATCAAAATGTTTGTTTTATTCAAGAAAATGCGGTATTACTATAAGGAAAGAGTAAATTAGCAGTTATTAATTTTTCTGACTTGAATTTTATTGGTTTTTTGAAATTGTTTTAAACAACTTTAGCGTTTCCTTAAGGTCTTTAAGGTTAAAACAAATTAAAAAAATATGTGTTTTGCGATTTTTCAGGTCCTAACAAACAAATTCTCACATTTTCGGCAAAATCCGTTTTTCTCAGGTTCGCACCTATTCCAGATGGCTCAAAAAGTAGAGGCAAACCCAAAAAAGACCAAAATAAAATTACATCTTTTTTCAAGGCTTTTATAAGACAAATACTTGCTCTAAATCAATTTAGCAGTTTATTTTGTGCCAATTTTGCAAAAAATCTTTGGAAAAGCAAAAGATCTGTTGGAAAGTGTTTCAGAAACCTTGAGTTCAGAGTGCCCAGTGGCTATTCTTGCAACTTCGTCACGTAATAAATTGGCGCCTGGGGAGCACTTAATTTCTAAATCGTTGCTCTCCCTTCCGTCCGCCGTCAACAACCTCTGCCATCATCGTTTCCCTCAGTCTACTCCACCCAACGCCTGCCCCCACTTGTTTAGACTCCTTTTCTTTGTCAAGTAGCGAGAGGGTACAATCGCCGGCCGTTGTTTGCCCAAGTTGGCGCGAAATCATTGCCCGAACTGGTGTTTTCATGAATACGTTAGGTTTTGCTGGTACACTTGAGCGAGCAGACGTCGGAGAATGTCACGATTCGGACGGAACTCCCTCGGGCACCGTTGACTGCGCGTGAGAAGCTGCCCAGTGGTTTTCATGTTGAAGACATCACTTGTCAAGTTCGTTTGAAACTCCTACTTTCAATTTCAATTTTTCGCCATACGGTAAATTGAAACATTTGACATTTTGAACCTCTCTTCTTTAACTCATGACTAAGACGCCGTTTATGTAAGATTTGAGCAGACTAAGGACATAGAAAAAATCGGATTTGTTTCATAACTCGTTTATGACCTTTCAATAACTCCATTTTGAATTTCTGATGTTTTGGGCAGTGTTAAATTTCGGTATTTTTTTTTCAATTTTCTCGAAACAGTTCCATTGTGGGAAATCTAACAAAATTTTACATTTTTCATGTCCCTATCTATCTTTTTTATTTTGGAAGCTATCTAATCGAGCTATCCCTTTGTTATAAAAATCTGGTTTGAAAAAGTACAAATATTGGCTTAAAATGATCTAAGAGTAACTAGACACTTTTGTCATTACTGATGAAGTTATTTTTGATTAGGCAATTTGAAAAATCGCATGGTGGATCCGAACCCGGGTCGCTAGATTTGCAAGCGAAAACACAGCCACTCGGTCTCCGGTGGCTCGCTTTGTAAGTAATTTACTGAGACCGAGGACCTAATCTGTGATGAAGTGGCAGAATCCTCCCTTGAAAATCTAGCGACCCGTGTTCGAATCCACCTCGCGAAAAATTGGTTTTTGTTTTAGATACAGCTCGTTACATCAAGAGACGAGTCATACACTTAACGAATCTTGCAATATCACATTTTTAAACCCAACTAGGTCGGAAGGTTTTGCAACAACCGAAGTTTGGAACGCAGAAGCCAAACAAACCTTAGACTGGAACAATTTTGGCCATTTGAAAGAAGAAAATAACTGAAAGAACCAATCTAACGAAAAAGCCCAAAGTAAAACTTTTCATTTTCGGTTTCTAGATATCGACTGAATTCGACTCGAAAGCTCAAAATAACAGCCTTTTAAAATGCTTGAAATTTTGAATAAGTGGAAGAAAAACTAATCCAGCATTTAAAACTTTTAAGCTTTTTTAATGTTTTTTATTTTGCGTTTGGTATTTTGCAATATTACACCTACATAGCAGACGCTTTGTTATTTCCCTTTGTAGCAACCGAAAATCTACATACAAAAATGAACAAAAACAATTTTGCATTTGCATTTCAAATGTATGCAAAGCATATTCTTGTCTGGCTTCGTTTGACGGAATTCCATTAATAAAGGAATACTAGGTGTTGATTTACGTCAAAGCTTTGTGTGAGACAAAACAACACAACTCAATTAGACTATTTGTCACATATTATATGAGACAAGTACTGAGAGATTTAACTTTTGGCATTCAGTTATATTTCCGTTTACGCCAGCGGCTGTATGATTGAGAAATTGCGAATGAAATGTGTTCCCACATTATTGAGTTGTAACTTCACTCTACAGCTTCTGTTTCAATTTCTCACATTCAAAACAATGTGACACATGTCTGAGTTGTGTGGAATGTTCTAACACATACGTAAAGGGCACCTCAACCCATGGGAGGGAGGATGATATATAGACCCATCGAAGCACCCATGTCCTTCATGTTCTCTCTCTCTCTCTCTCTCTCTCTCTCTCTCTCCGTAATTTTGTTTTTCTCTTTTATCTTTGCACACAAACATTCACACACCTAAATTCTCACAACCAACACACTCAAAAACCCACTTCTTTTTACCTAAAGTTTGCTAATTTTATTTATTTTTTTGTATGTGTTTCTTTCAATGGCCGATTTTTAAAAAGAAATCTTGAAATTTGCAAATCCTTCGCTTTGTTTTTGTCCCATAGCCTTCGTCTCCTTAATTGCAGAAAGCAATTGAAGAGGTCTCCTGTGATTCTTCCACTAATCGCCGAAAGCATCTTATTAGGTAGGGGTGCGGTCGAGGCGAAGGAGGGGGCGGAGCTCCACAAATAATTCGAGCAAAGGGCGCAATGAGCTCAATTCGCGTAGATGTCTCCGGCAGCAGGCGCTTTTCTCTGCGAATGACAAGCACCCAATTTTCGCCTCACTTGGACGAAGAGAGAACTCTCGGCGATCCCGGATGTGAATGCCCTCGGGTGTTTTGTTATTTGTCTTTCAAAATTCCACTTCCCCCATTTTCTTTGCTGTTTGATGTTTTTGCTACATTTCCGAAAGATTGTGGAAGATTAGTGAAATCCATATCATTCTTGACATTCCGACCGAATCTTGTGATAATTGCTAGAGGATTAGATGAATGACAGTTTTTGGGTTTTTTCTTCAACATATTATGTTGTTTTGCAACGTTCTCTCTCTCTCTCTCTCTCTCTCTCTCTCTCTCCCTCTCTCTCTCTCTCTCTCTCTCTCTCTCTCTCTCTTTCTCTCTCTCTCTCTCTCTCTCTCTCTCTCTGGGCCTTACATTTAGATGTTTACTTTTCACTGATGTCTATATCAATGCCTCTCTTGAAATGTACATTTAATTTTATGATGTTAAGCGATCCCAGATATTCAATGCTGTTAATGCTTTCATTTCTTTTTATAACTGTCTATTTTTTGCTTTGCCGTTTTAATTGTTTAACTTTTCGTTTCAATTTGTATTTGGTTGTCATCTGAAAAAATATTTTTTTTGTAAAGAATTTTAACTAATCTCTTTCGAATTTCGATGTCTCTTGAGCGTGGCTGCTAACAATGCGCATAGCCGGAAAATGGAGAACTGTTTTTTCTAAACATAAATACATTTTTTATCATTACAGTGAAACATTTTTTGCATTTATTTTTAAAATACTTTGCTTGGTATAAGAATCATCTTTTAATTTTATTAACGGGATCGTCAGAGCAGAGGCCGTTTTTCATTCATTGGAAAGGAACTGTAGGTAATCCTGTTTGAAAATAGCGGTTGACAAATGCGTATACCCGCATAAATAGAGAAAACAACATTATTTTCTAAAAATGTATACCTTTTTTATCCTTCGAATGAAAAATCTTTACATGTCGTTTAACACATGGAATAAGATCAAAAACTCTGATTTTGAAAACGAATTGTATGCAAATAGCGTCATTCCAATTGAAGTTAATTTCTCGAACACCGCTCCAGCCAAGTTACATTGCGTAAAATGTTCGCCAATTCCTTATTCGCATACAACTTTGAAATGGCCCCTGACGGCCCCTTTAACTTACATTTTCTTATGTTTTTGTAATTTGCCTAATAATGGGAAACCCTTCATCTAAATATCTCGTCGTGTTTTCTAGTCATCTGCTTTGTTTCTCTTCCTCCAAGTTGCCGTTGGTTTCCCACTCCCCCTTTCTGTTGACGTCCCCGAGCAGATTAGTTTTGCTCATACTAAATCTCAGCAATTACCGTGCCTCCAATAATCGAAATACCTCCCAATTTCCCAGAGCTCATTTGTTTTGTTTTTCCCCTCACAGCAATCCTTTTTTAGTGTGTGGCGGCTCTCGGATGATTCCATGTCCCTGTTGATCTCACTCCTTCTCTTCTTCTCTGCAAATGTACGGGGCATTTGGGCTGTTGCTCGGTTCGAGCCCTCCTCGGTCAGCGACACTTCCCTTGTCATCAAGATGATCAAAGGGAACAATGTCAGCAGTTTCGATATGACTGTTCAGGTAAGAAGTTTTTAATTAGATGTCTAAAACCGTTTTTTTCCTCTTTTACTTTCCGTTGTGATTTTAGTGGGCTACCAAAAGGAGGAACTGGTTGTTGCCAAAATCCAAAAAAAGACTGTACATTCAGGCCCCCTTCGAATCAAAAATTAGCCGTATGCAAATTACGTCATGCCACTTAAAAAATATTTTCTCCAACACCGCTCCAGGAAACGGTTGTTCACAGAATGCTTGCCAGGTCCTCATTAGCATATGATTATACTCGTCGCCCAGCGAGCTTTCCTAGCCGGCAGCGGGAAACAAGCGGCTTTTTGTCTGCGTCTCCGCCACTTGCACACTATTTCGCGCGTTAGATGTGCAGGTCATCGAAACTTTAGGAAAGGTCCGTGGGCGAGGAGTATAGCATGATGGCGGAAAACTTCCACGATGCTCCTTTTAAAGTCGTTGGAGGGTTTCATAATCACCCTCTATATTGTAAGGAAACATTTAAAATTTTCAAAGCTGATTCCATAAAAACGCAATTTTTCTGGTCGAAGGGGAAAAATTTTGAACTTAAAAAAGAAACACTTTCTAAGACAACTTTAGTGGTGTCTCGATGTCCCCAAAAAACGCCCAATCAAATTCTGATTTCATGCAAAATGTGCAATTTTGCAAATTTCATGTAAATTTGGCAGAATGCGCTAGTCTGTATCGTAAACTTAAGAATTTCTGTTTTTTAACACTTGAATATTTTCTTCCTAAGACTATGATTAAACGAATCAGTTATTCAAAATCACTCAAAAATACAATTAAAAGAAAATGTTTTTAGAAAAGCAAAAATAGTGCGTATATTTATAAAACGTTTACACATATTATTTCATCATATATCAGTGCAATGCTAATTGTTTTATACAAAACCAGTATGTTTCATACAGGAGTGACACAAAATCATTGGAAACGTAAAAATAACCTTCACGCGTGAAGGAAGAGTAATCCACTTACGGTGTTATATCTGTCTTATCTTGACAATGAATGCACTTTTGAAATTTGCGGACAACAATGAGTTTCATTTGTGTGATATATTTATCGGTTAATGAGATTTGGATATGACCTCGTGGTTTACTCAAAACAAAGAAATAGTAAGTTAGATTTGTCAGCTAGTCATTGCAACAAAACCACTGTTCCATTGGATAAAACATAACCTCAAACACTAGTTTTTTTTAGATCTTCGACCTCGACCGCTTGATAGAATATCGCAAGACGGAGCTTCGTGGCTCAACGAAAGATCAGGTGGGTCTAATCAAAGGTTCTCCTCTCGATTGGCGCTCTCCAACCACCTGTAATTACAAGTGTGGGGGCGCGCATGTACGCTCACCCTGCGTTATTAATATGCGTGGTGGGAACCAGCAGCGACTGTGGGAATCAGAGCTATGCTGAGAGGGTGGGTAACAACATTGAGTAACCGAAAGGATTGCATAACTCTTACACACTCACACACTCACACACTCACACACTCACACACTCACACACTTACACACTCACACACTCACACACTCACACACTCACACACTCACACACTCACACACTCACACACTCACACACTCACACACTCACACACTCACACACTCACACACTCACACACTTACACACTCACACACTCACACACTCACACACTCACACACTTACACACTCACACACTCACACACTCACACACTCACACACTCACACACTCACACACTCACACACTCACACACTCACACACTCACACACTCACACACTCACACACTCACATACTCACACACTCACACACTTACACACTCACACACTCACACACTCACACACTCACACACTCACACACTCACACACTCACACACTCACACACTCACACACTCACACACTCACACACTCACACACTCACACACTCACACACTCACACACTCACACACTCACATACTCACACACACACTCACACACTCACACACTCACACAGTGTCATTTTTGGTGGGCTACGTGCATTTCTCCTCAGACAAAGACTACTTTCCTCTGCCTCCCATTGTCTCGGCATCCTCAGTCATCATACAGCATCCGCCGGCGCCAATTGGCGCTTCGGTAATTGGCGCAAGACTGCCAGCACTCGCCCTAAAACGATTCGGTTCGCATTGAGTTACAGCTTGTTTGCATCGACCGACGCGTCATTACGATGATTGACGTGTGTGTATGGCACTGGCAGCCACTTGCGGACAGTCTCCCAAGGGGCGGCGGGTCTACAGCGCATGGGAAAGGTAATCGAGTGCCGTTTACCTATATTGATGTGTAGTTTCTTGTTAAAACATAATTACTGCAAAAAGCAAAAAACCAAGTCTATTAAAGGTCTAATAGACTCCCCCGTCTGGGAAATGTCAGCCGGAAATCCGCTCCACGCGTGTTTGCAGACAGGTGCAGCCGGATGGAAAGCGGAAGTTGCCCTTGCGGAAAACCACGTTCTACGATTTTGACATTTAGATTTCAAATTGGTTTTTACCAATTATAGATTAATAGCTGGAATGGCTATTAGAACGGAAAGAAACGGGTTACGGTAGGAAAATAGCGATTGCGTCATTGATGCGACCTCGCAGGGACAATGTAATCGTTTGGTGCTTCGGTTAATGATTGATCGCGTTTTGGTAAGAAGACAAAACGGTGAGAATAGAGATTAGAAACGCGTGTGAGAGGAATGAAGTGTTTGAGTGTAACAGTGAGAGAGGCCAATTCAAACGCAAATAATTAGTTGCTTGGTGTTTTAATATAGAAAAGTTGAAAAAAAAATTTGTTGATAATTTTGTAATTACTATAAAATAGTTTTCTAATTAAGGAAAGTGATCGTAAATATGACTACAAACAGACAGAACAAAAAAATCGCAGGACGGGTTCGAACCCGGGTGGCCATATTTGTGATCGAGAAGAATCTCACTCGGTCGCCGGGACCTGAATCCGTGGTGAAATGGTTGGGCACTTCTTTGCAAACCTAACAACCCGGGTTCGAATCCTCCTTCTGATTTTTTTTTCGTATACTTGCAGTTAGGTTTGTGAACAATGTCAAAATTTCTCAAATTTTTGTCCGTCCAATTTTAAGTCTGAAATTCAAAAAAAAAAGACAGAAAGCAAGGATTTCGAATGCGTATTTGGCAAAAATGGTGACCTTTACTATGTTCTTTATGGGAATTTGGCTTTTCGTCTTTAGAGATTGTTTCGGAAAAAAAGGATTTTCCGGCTCCACTTACCATGTTTGATCAAACTGGCTGTTTAAAAGCTCATTCAAGAAAACAAAGCCATGCTTAAGCACAAAAATTGATGTTTTAACAAAGATAAAAAGTGAAAAAAGCCAGTGCGGACTCGAACCGGGGTCGCAAGAATTACAAGCCAGAAGAACTCGGCCGGCGCGCTTACGAAAAAATACGTAGCGAATTTGCGAATTCGTCGCGAAATGATAAAGATCTCACTTGCAAATCAATTGACCGGGGTCGAATCCGCTCTGCGACATGAACTTGCAAAATCTAAAAGTGATTTTCGATTTCTTCCCCTGACTGCGAATTTTCGAGAAAATACGCCATACCGGATTTAGGGATCCGGCCAATTGAAACGTTTTCTGAAAATTGCATTTTGCACAAAAAAAGTTACGAAATTGTGCGTTTTTCAAAACTTTGAAAATCAAATGTTCCCCGAAACTGAACTTAGCATAAAAGTTTCACAAATTCATAATGGGGCTAGGAAGTTGAAAAGTAAGTTTTGATCTTATTCGGCTATTTTTATTTGTCTCTGGGTTGTTTTTACATCGAAGCTTGTAACTTAAAAAAAAAAAGAAAAATACATTTTGTATTTTTCAACATAGGATTGTAAAAACAATAAAACTTGCGCTGTTCTTTGACCCTGTTCTCCCATCTGTCATCGCTCGTATCTGATTAGTTCCACGACATTTTGGCTCCGGAAATCTCCCATTTTTGCGTTAGTGCGCAGCGTATCGACTTTGTTTTTCGGTTCCCATAAACTTTGGAAATGGCTCGTACCCTTAGTCCCGTGGCTTGTGAGGTACTAATTTGTGCCCAGGTGCTTTCTCCTTAATTCGGGGGACTTTTCCCTTCAAGATCCTTGCTCCACGTAAATCGTTGGTCTGGACGTGAGAAAAAGTTGTTCCTGCTTCTTTGCTGAGTTGCAGAGAAAGAGCAAAAGACAGACAAAGAGCAATGAAGGGAAGTGGGCGACAAAGCCCTAATTCTCGACTTCTTTGTGTGGCGAACAACGATGATTACTCGAGCGGAGGGCGAATAGACCGGTTCAGCACAACTTCCGGCGACCGAGTTAAGAATTTGGGGTTCATTGAAGCCAAAGCAAAAATGGGTCATTTCCGCACTAACGGAGTGAACTAATCCAAGTTAAGTTTGGGGGGCAAACATTTTGTTTGGAGGAATGGGATGGGTAGATTTGAATTTTATTTTTTTTCAGATTTTTTAATGCATTAAAAGGTGCTTAAATTTTACGGTACCGCCCCGGGTTGTTGGAAAATGGGACTTCCTTTGCAAAATTGTAAACTTTTCTGATTCAGGTGCCGTCGGGGATAGTTTGCTTTTTTGTATACTGTTTTCGTTATCTTTGCCTTGTTCATCCCCTGTTTTCAAAATTTTCAAATACTGGAGGGCCTAGAGAACTTAACAAACACACTGCTGGGAATAAGTATAGGCCCTCTTTTTAGCTGCTACAAAAGTCGCTTGAGGGATTCTGTAGAAAGCCAGACACAAATCCAAAGCGCTTGGGAATGTTGACGCAGAAAGTGTTTTTGTAAAGTTCAGAAAAAATTTCCCTTTTCGAGCCAAAAGTGTAAAAAAGCTGTTTCAAAGACAAACGATATTTCTTTTCTCTTTTCGGTTCATTTTATTTCTCTTTTGTTGCTGTTTTCGTATTTCTGGTTGACATTTCTGCTAGAAGGGCTCAAAATTGTTTCAAACCTGAGACCTTTTTTGTCGTATCGGCGGGAAAAGGCTAGGATTGTGAGTTTTCGGTTGCAAACGTTTTGAAGAGGACATTTTTCTAGAATTTAGAGTTTGTTTTTCTCGAATTTGGAATTAATGGCTGGCTGTTTTTGTCATTTTTTCGGTTGGCCCTATACTTTTTGCGACGTTATATTTTCGAATATCTTGGTTTAAATTATCATATGCGAAGTAATTCGATATAAAATGGCGCCGAAGGTTGTTAAAACTAAGAAATCTAATGGCCAAGCTAACCGATTTTTCGAAATCTTGAAAATTCGGGGTGCATGCGTATTTACATAAACAAAAACGCTGATATAACCGTTTTGTTTTCTATTTTTACAAAATCACATCGATGTTTTAACTTTTTACTATTGTAAAAATTTTGTCACTTTGAAACAGTAAAAGGGGAAAAAATAATACTCAGGTATCAGTTTTTTTCTCTCTTAAATGTGTTACTAAATTTATCAAGTCACTACTGAAATTACACGAAACAGAGAAATCATACTTTCCACGTGTTCAAAAGCCGAAAACTGAATTACATACTACTCAAGTGGAAAATGAAGGAAGTGCGCTCAATGAGATAAAACCAGGAGATTTATCAATAAGTATGGGATATTTCATGGAAAAACAGCAAAAGTTGTGGAACTTATGAATACACAAAATGCTTTTGTAAGAAATTTCTAGTTAAACAAGATTTTCTGAGAAAAAAAAACCTTGTTAAACTCTATTTTCAGTTATTTTCCTTCGATGGCTTGACAAAATCTACGTGGTTCGCCTTCCGAATTCATTACCAGTTGTACTACGACAAAGTTATCGACGGAAAGACTCCAAACGACTTGAAAACGAAGCAGGTATTTAAAAAAAATTAGGAAACTTTTCAAATTCCATTTTCAGGAGCTGATTATTAGGACCAAGGATTCTTCTAGAAACGATCCTTATAAAATCAACGACACCATAGCTTATATAGACGATTTGTTCATAACAAAAGATAACGTTTACATTGGAGTGGCTTCAGTCTTTAAGGACACTAAGAAGGTAAGGTTTAGACCTAAGTTTTAAAGTTTCCTAATAGTTAGTCTTTCCCCTTGCATAAGAAAACCTTACGGGTGTAGTAAAACCCACAAACGACCGCCGAATGGCCATCATCTCCCAGTCGTTATGTAAGCAGAGGCACCCCATTCGCCCCGAAACGATACCCCAGGGCCTTATTATTCTTGAGATTATGAGCCATGTTGCGCATATCGGCGGGTTTAGGGCTCTCAAGAAGGAGAGGGATTGTAAAATAAAAAGGTCACAAAACAGAAGTGGGGGTTTAAGCTAAAAACATGACAATAAAAAGAGATATGCAGCGTTAAGGTTTCACAAGTTAAAAAGTTTTTTTGCGTTCTAACCCCGGAAAACCAATGTAATTTTACTTTGTTTTCTACTTTATTTGCTGATTTGAAAGTAATTTTTTAGTCAGCAATGATACGAGAAAATCAACAAAAATATTTTTTGTCCGCTACCAAAATGATAATTTTTTCAATTTTACTTTTGATTACCAAGCGTAAAATCATTTTTAAACGTTTTCTTTCGAAAAGCTTTTTGAATTCTCTGGTGAAACGTTGGGAGTCTCTCACATACAAGAAAAAGTTTAAAAACATTTTTGAGTTTAAAATTAGGCCAAATTTGTTGTTGTTGTTGTTGTAGAATTTTCAGAAATTTATTTTCAATGTGATAGCAGTGGAAAAAATATTTTGAAACTTTTCCTGTTGCAAAAAACAACAATAACAACAACCTTTGGTACAAATGTCTTTCGCCAACACTTTTTCAAACAAAGAGTTTTTTTAATCTTAATTCGGAAATGTTTTAAAGGTTTTCAAAGTTGTTACAAATTTTGAAGAACCCAAATTTAACACGTTTTTTTCAGGTGATAACCGTAATTGTACCAGAACTTCGATGTTCCAAAGGAGTTCTGAAACCGTTGGCACAGCAGGTTTGTTTGTTTGATTTTTTTTTAATTTCTAAATTTTGAAAGAATTTCACATTTGTCGATTCTTAAAAATATTCCAGTCTTAACTATTATTTTATTTCTTGCTATTCCACACCAAACAGATTGTTTTTACATTTCAGTAGATTAGAAAATCATTGAAAAAAAGAGGCAAGATTAATAAAATCCGGGGCCCGAAAAATTTGGGCCCAGCCCAGCACGAGCCTGGCCCGGGTCGGCCCGGGGCAGCTCGTTCCTTAAAAACCGGGCCCGACTTGCCCTTCCAATTTATCAGTCCTGCTGAGAAAGATGTATGAAATACAGTTTTTATATTCCCAAACACCCTTATAAGACATATTAACTTAAAACGTAGTTTATATACAAAATTTTTCATTTTTAGGTCATCCATCACGCTTCATTTCATTTTGATCTCACCCTACTCGGAGATTCCAACAAGTCCTGCAGCAAAATATGCGTCTTTCCATTTGTTCGAGTGAATATTCACAATCGGACGAGTGAGACATTCCGAGGGAAGGAGTGGTGTGGAGGAATTGAAGAGGCAAAGAAACTGGTACAATCGTCAAATTCTCATTTTACGTATTTGTTACTTTCGTTTGCAATCCTCTTTTCATTGTAGTTGCGTCTCTTTGTTTTACGGGTGTTTTTTGACTTTTCTTTATTTTACGTGCACTTTCAGGAAATTAAAGTGATATCAGTTTTTTATGAGACATAGAGTCGGGAAGACTTAGAGACAGAGAGACAGAGAGACAGAGAGACAGAGAGACAGAGAGACAGAGAGACAGAGAGACAGAGAGACAGAGAGACAGAGAGACAGAGAGACAGAGAGACAGAGAGACAGAGAGAGGGTGACCGAGAGAGAGACAGAAAGACAGAGAGACAGAGAGACAGAGAGACAGAGAGACAGAGAGACAGAGAGACAGAGAGAGGGTGACCGAGAGAGAGAGAGAGAGAGAGAGAACTTTATTTTGTTTTTTTTTTGCTTTTTTGCTCTCTGCAATTGCAGACGCACTAACTATCTAAAAGCCAACCGGGAAAATGTTATTATTTGCTTTGTTTAGTCCTTTTTATCAGGAAACAGAAGACCAATGAGCGAAAAGATAAAAACGTAAGAGAGAGCAAGGGAAATACAGAAAGAGAAACGGAAGTAGGAGGGAGAAGATAATTGAGCCAAAATATTTATTAAATAACCTTTTACAAAAGCACATTAACTTAATTAACATTGTCGTTATCTTAAGCAGCGATCTTAGCTTCCTTCTCGGCAAGCTTGATGCGGAGGTTCTGAAGAGAACGGCGCTTCCTTCCTCCTCCTCCGCAACCGCAGCAACCGCAGCCGCATCCGCAGCAGCAGGGGCGACAGCAAGTGCAGCATCTGATTTTAGAAATATGTGATTATTAAAAAAAAAAGGTTTGTACCTAGTACAACAACAAGTTCTGCAGCAGGTGCAGCAACGCTGGCAGCAGCATTTAGGACGGCAGCAACAGCAGCCACATCCTGAAAAATGAGGAGGTTATTAAAATTTGATTATAAGGAAATGTTTCACGCTAACACAACTGCTAAAGGGACAGTCAGGCAGTTTTAAAACATTGGTAAAATTCAGAGAGCAAATTCGCTGATCATAAAAATGAATATGACTGAAGGTCGAAAAGCTACCGTTTTCGAGAAAAAATCTCGAAATTCATAAAAAAGGATCTCCTTCTACAGATCTGTAGACGACCAGTACTTTGATTGGATGAGATAGCTCTAGAACTAGGCGATTACGAGAGTATATGTAGAAGGGTGCGAGATATATATGAATAGTTGTTTTGCATGAATTCCTAACTGTATTCGAGGTAATATGAAATGAAAAACCTCGAATACTACACCCTTTATAAATTTAACCCCAAATATAGTCTGTTACCAAAGAAAGGTCGGCGACTTTTGAGCAGCCTTGATATTTGTTCCTATTCAACCACTGACGATTTGAAACATTCAATTGAATAGAAATAAAGTGAGCGAAAAAGCGCAGTAAAAAAGGAGTGCCCAGACAAATAAGCGATCGCGGCGGGACCTAATGCACCATCCTTTAAGGTTTTTGGCCAAAACCGGTGCCGTTTTTTGGAAACACACAATACTTCGATTTATATTTTTTACTGATTTTGAAATATTTGCCATTTTGGTGTTCAAATCAAATTTTGAAAACACGTATGTGCCACTATAAATTGCTATTGGTTATCGTCGAATTCTATTTGCCTCCACAGGGTCACATTGTGTCACAATGTCACATTTTCTATTTGGCTCCATGTGTAAAATCGAACAGAATGACGGTGTATAGAATAACGATGCAAATGAAAAATTCGGAATGATGTCGCTTTGGGACCTAAAATTGCTAAATTGGGTATTTCCATTTTTTGAAGCTCAAACAAGGTCCGATTTGGGATAATTGTGAAAAATCGCATTCTTTGATTGGGATATCATACATTGGATGATACCTTATGGTAAAACAAGTATGACAATAAATCTTACCTCCACCACCTCCGCAGCATCCGCAGCCACAGCCGCAGCCGCAGCAACCGCATCCTCCTCCCTGACGCTTCACTCTTCCTCCCGATGAGACTTCGACTTCAGTAGATTGGCGGTTTGCGACTTCAGTGGGAGCAGCTTGGGAATAATGCACAACTGAGAGAAAGACGATGAGGCCTAGGACGGAGAGAAGACGGCTGTTCATGGTTGATTGGATATGTTATGCCCCGGAAGCACTGTTTATATACCGAAGCCGCCCGCGGCGGACTTCGCCGGACCTGCACCGCGGTGACAGCTTGCTACACAGAAAAAAACAGTTGGCTGGTTTGGTTTCCGGTGGTCAGCGGACCTGGATCGGAAGATCAAGGTATAAACAGAAAAGCCAGCATTTAGACAATTCAATTCTACAACTCTATTATGATGCTCTAAAACTTTTGACCCATGTTCAGTTTTCAGGGTTGGTGGTCTCTGAACACAGTGGTTTTTCAGAGTATTGTTAGACTTTTCAAAGCAAATAAAGATAAACTCAAAAAATCAGAGCTCGTTTTCAACAAACGGCACCTAATACAAGCAATTAGGCAGATGTTCATGAACAAGTGTAAGCATACAGTGCTTTTTACGGCCCAAAATGATAAAGTCACAATTGGTAAAACAACATGTTTTGTTGACTTTCGACCGGTAGAAACGTAGGACATCTAGAATAAAGAACAGATTTGACATTTATCGGTTGTCTAAGATTACAAACCTTCGAGTTGAAAATGATCATAAATTTTATTTTTGGTAGGTACTTGAAAATATTGTTAACGAGAAGTCAAAGCCTTCGGCAATCTTTGCTTTCTGTTCTGGTTTGGTTTTTTCCTTCTACAACGCCCCGTCTCTCCCACGGACAAACAACTCCTTCGATGTACTACAGTGACTCCCCTAACAACGGACAATTATACCCAGCGCGAAGCGCTGGGTAGATTTGTTTTCAAATTTCCCGTTTGCAAACTGATTTTTTGGCTTTTTAGCGATTGGAAGCTTGAATGTTGTTTTTTTGTAATTTTAACAGTCATATTCTTACTCAGCTACTCAAGACGAATCGATTGGGTTTTTTAAAAGTTGATTTCGACCACTTTGAACCCCCGCCGTGTTAGGGCGCGCTATCAAAAAATGGGCGCCGTTCATGTCCGCCGCCGCCGCCGCCGTAGACAAATTTTCGGTCACGGGTTTTTTGCCTTCAACGTTGCAAAATCTGCACCAAACAAATCTGCACCAAACCGTATAGGTAAAATTTTGCGTACATTCCGGAAATCCAATAATATTCCCAGAATTTCTTTATCTACCTTTAGAAACGAGCGACTTTTGCGAAAGATTGTGAATATTTTTTGAGTTCGTTGCTTATTCTAACGTTTGTCTCACATATAATCATGTCCTTGCACGTTAAACTCCTAAAACGTCAAAAATGTTGTGTTTTAAGAAACACACAGTGAAGACTGGTACGCTTGTGCACCCGAGTGTATGATGGATAGGAATACACTAGCTGGCACTGACACTGTGGTGTAGTGGTTAGAGCGTCTACCCCTTGCCTGAGAGTTCGGGGGTTCAATTCCGCCTTGAGCTCTTTTTTATTGCTTTTTATCTCTCTATTCATAATAGTAAAAAGAAAATGCGCGCAGCGCGAAGAGCTGCGCGGTGGTTTGGTTCCTCTCCTAATTACTACGAGGTCAGTTAAAACCAAATGCTCCACAGTTTCCTTAAAAATCAATATTTTTCAATTCTGAGAAAAGTATAGTTTTCAGCATCAAAAACCACCCCGGAAACTGTTTCAAGAGATAGAAAATTTTAGTATGTACCAAATGGTCTATTCTGATGCGGGGCCTAAAAAGTGTCGATGACTCCCGTATACTGTCGCAAAATTTGCGAACGGGTTGAGCTATTGAGCTGAAATTTTGGGTACAGGTCGGAACCCGTTGCAGTTCGGTGGGTGTAGACTTTGAGCCAGTTTCATCTACAGATTTTCTTACAGTACCCTAAAAAGACGGTCAAAACGGACTTTCAGGCACCACGGTCGAAAACATGAATATTTTTCAAAATAGATTTGTCCATTGAAAAGTACACGCAAAGTTGATCTAGAATAAGTATTCAGCCAAGAATGGCGGATTTCCGTTTTGATCAAATGACGTCATATTTGTTTGCAAAGACATCAGTGCAGCATGCTGTCAAAAAGGGCGCCGCACGCAGCCGTGGGGGTGATCCTTGTGGCTTCGCGGTGTGGCTGGGCGGCCTAGTATACGCGTGGTCTCGGGTTCGAACCCCGATGTACAGCTGTCGCCAAACTGGAATCATGCCAATAACATTAGAATGTCCCAGTGATCCTCTGTTGATATTGAAATTCGTACTCTAATCATTCGTCGACAGAGCATGCTTTGCATGTTTCCGCAATTAGCATATGATTTCATTTTGGCGACAGCTATAGTCATTTTTCTTTTGTTTTACAAGTTCAATTGGATCGAATCAGTTTAAGAGCTTTCTTCTTCTAATAATAAGGCAAACCACAAACTGATATCGATCTTCGCGTGCCAGAAAACAAAACATCCAAATTTGCGCATTATCCCTCTCCCTTACTCCCTCCCTTCCTCCCTCCGGCAACTTGGGATTGCGGCCTTCGGTCGATAATATAGGCGGCCTGCGGCCGCTATCGAAAACGCCTTTCGGCCACCATTGACAGCAGACTTCGGCCGATAAAAAAGACGGCCTTCGGCCGATAAAAAGGCGGCCTGTGGCCGCTAGTAATTACGATCTTCGGCCGATAATAAAAGCGGCCTTCGGCTGATAAAAAAGGCGGGCTGCTGCCGCTAGTAATTACGGCCTTTGGCCGATAATACAGGCGGCCTGCGGCCGATAATAAAGGTGGCCTACGGCCGCTATCGATTACGACCTGCGGCCGCAAGTAATTACGGTTAGAAAAAACTATTAGAAAAAACACTATCTTCGGTGTGATGCATAGCATTTTTCTTTTAAATAAAAGATAGAAAAAAGAAACAATATGTGTGAAAAGACTAACGTAGAAAAAGTAAACGATTTGTTTGAAATGTAGAAAAGAACTTCAATAAATAATGACTTGCCATATGAGATGCCTCTTTTTTCCTAAATGTCTCCGGATCTTATATAAACACCAAAAACAACTGGAGTTGATATCATAGAAAACGAATCTCTGCCTTTTTCAAAAAAACTTTTCAAAATACTTTATTCGGCCCATCAATTGTTTTTGACAGTGCACGTTTTAATACCAGTCTTTAATAAAAAATGTTTCAGATTTCTTTAAATTTTGAGATTGATTTTGGAAAATATTAAGAGATTAGGATTAGAATAAAATAGGCAGAGATTCGTTTTCTATGATATCAACTCCAGTTGTTTTTAGTGTTTATATAAGATCCGGAGACATTTAGGAAAAAAGAGGCATCTCATATTGCAAGTCATTATTTATTGAAGTTCTTTTCTACATTTCAAACAAATCGTTTACTTTTTCTACGTTAGTCTTTTCACACATATCAAATTCTCCTTCGGCCTACTCGAACGCACCGTATTACGAGCAGAGCAATTTTCCGTCGTACTACACCAACGCAAAGCAACGGACAAACGACTCCGTGGTTTTCATGGTCATACTCTAATTCGCCTGACAACGGGCAATCAACCTCTCCTCCGTCTTCCTACTTCAACTCATTTCATGGACAAACGACTTCTTCGATGTGCTACAGTAACTCCCCAGACATTGAACAATCGAACTATCCATCGTTCTATTCCAACGCCCCGGACAATGGACATACGAACTCGCCGTCGTACTACTCCAACTCACCGTACTTTGGTCAAACGACTCCTTCGACCTACTAAAACTTCTCCGACAACAGATAAACCTACCCTCCGTTGTCAACCCTTCGATGTAGACTACCACTATTCAGTTTACCAACGTAATCTTAACACTTTAAAAATAAAGCATTGACCAAAATGACGACTGGATAAAATTGCTTATTAATTTTATAGATCCGATCTTTGTGAGATTGCGAAGTTCGTCAGGTAATTCTCTCCCGCACAAACGTTTTATTTGTACTAGCAGAAATTTTGAACAATATAAAAAAACAAAAAGATAATCAAACCTTTGCAGAGCGCTCCGCGCTCCGCGAAATTACCGGAAAAAGGTGTATTTTGTGGCAAAAAACAGATAATACGTTTGCAAGGTATACTTGAACACAATCTTTGCTAACTTCTGTGAAAAACAGATAATATTAACAAAATTTTTACGTTTCGGATTTTAATATGTGAACACCTAAAGAAGAAGGAAGGAAACACATGGTTTAGCGACTTTTTATAAAACTGAATCAAAGCGATCAAGCTCATCGTTGTGGAAGACTGTATTATAAAGTCAAGATGGGTTTGTTTGTTAATACATAAAGGTCTGTGACAGAACAACGCCAACTTTTTTTTTTAACAATACTTTCACTAGCATTTTCATTTAAATCATTAAAGGTTACTAGACACCAGGCGTCTTAGGTACAATGATTGCACCGCATACACAACATTGTGAATGGTTTTTTGTTTCATTCAAAACGCTAATGATACAACAAGTATGACAACATGTTTATCAAAATTTAATCAAAAAAGGTCAACTGCAACTCAGTACAAACGTAATCGAGAGTTATTACTTTGTGTTTTGCTGATGTTTGACCGTTTTAATGATTGTCTCAAGCATGACAAGTCAAACTGGAAATGATAAAAAAGTGGTGTTCTCGCAACGTAGCTCAAATTCAACCATAGCATCAAAATATTGAGATTTCACAAACAAACAAAATTTTCTTTCTTTATTGTTAAGAGCGCTTTTCAACATTGCAACATTGATTTTCTAAACGGAAAAAAAGTTTGAAAAACCACACGTGGAAAAAAAGCAAAAAAGGCGTTTTTATAAACGTTGTAGTGATTGCCAAGTCGTATGTTCAACCTCAAAGGTTGCGTGTTTTTTTTAAATCAAAAATTTCAAAAAGTTTTTATGCGTACGCGCGACAAACAAATACTGGTTGTTTGTGACAGCAAAACAGGGAACAGCAACAAAAATACGTCAACAAAAGGCAAGCCAGCGGTTTGTTTGAGCTTTTTATTCTTGTGAGTGCTTCTGATGTTGTTATGATAAAAAAGTGTTCGTTCGATCACTGTTTTCGGCAATTAACTTTAACAACGCAGTTACATACGTAACAAAATAAAAGTACTGTAGCGTTTCAAAGACCACATTTGAACAATAAAAACTACTGTTTTTTCTTTATCACATGCGTGTAAACTGATAAGGTTTGAATAAAAAAGGTCGACACAGACAGTAATCATTCTCAGCAATTCTTCCCAGTTTTCTGATTCTGACATTTGCTTTGACCGTTTCAGGCAGAAGTGTTCCAGGTAACTTAAGCAAGTTTTTCTAAAGTTTGATGTCGTTGCAGGAGCACCTGGATTCTACTCAAGCGTCAGCCCGGACAACGGCACACAACGGCACTATACAACACCCCGTGGTACTACTCAGGTGCCCCGGACAACGGTCAGTACAGCTCCCCGTCCTACTACACCAACGCCCCGGACAACGGTCTATATAGCACCCCGTCTTACTACTCCAACGCCCCGGACAACGGTCAGTACAGCTCTCCGTCGTACTACACCAACTCCCCGGACAACGGTCAGTACAGCTCCCCGTCGTACTACACCAACTCCCCGGACAACGGTCAGTACAGCTCCCCGTCCTACTACACCAACGCCCCGGACAACGGTCTATATAGCACCCCGTCTTACTACTCCAACGCCCCGGACAACGGTCAGTACAGCTCTCCGTCGTACTACACCAACTCCCCGGACAACGGTCAGTACAGCTCCCCGTCCTACTACACCAACGCCCCGGACAACGGTCTATATAGCACCCCGTCTTACTACTCCAACGCCCCGGACAACGGTCAGTACAGCTCTCCGTCGTACTACACCAACTCCCCGGACAACGGTCAGTACAGCTCCCCGTCCTACTACACCAACGCCCCGGACAACGGTCTATATAGCACCCCGTCTTACTACTCCAACGCCCCGGACAACGGTCAGTACAGCTCCCCGTCGTACTACACCAACTCCCCGGACAACGGTCAGTACAGCTCCCTGTCGTACTACACCAACTCCCCAGACAACGGTCAGTACAGCACCCCGTCTTACTACTCCAACGCCCCGGACAACGGTCAGTACAGCTCCCCGTCGTACTACACCAACTCCCCGGACAACGGTCAGTACAGCTCCCCGTCCTACTACACCAACGCCCCGGACAACGGTCTATATAGCACCCCGTCTTACTACTCCAACGCCCCGGACAACGGTCAGTACAGCTCCCCGTCGTACTACACCAACTCCCCGGACAACGGTCAGTACAGCTCCCCGTCCTACTACACCAACGCCCCGGACAACGGTCTATATAGCACCCCGTCTTACTACTCCAACGCCCCGGACAACGGTCAGTACAGCTCTCCGTCGTACTACACCAACTCCCCGGACAACGGTCAGTACAGCTCCCCGTCCTACTACACCAACGCCCCGGACAACGGTCTATATAGCACCCCGTCTTACTACTCCAACGCCCCGGACAACGGTCAGTACAGCTCTCCGTCGTACTACACCAACTCCCCGGACAACGGTCAGTACAGCTCCCCGTCCTACTACACCAACGCCCCGGACAACGGTCTATATAGCACCCCGTCTTACTACTCCAACGCCCCGGACAACGGTCAGTACAGCTCCCCGTCGTACTACACCAACTCCCCGGACAACGGTCAGTACAGCTCCCTGTCGTACTACACCAACTCCCCAGACAACGGTCAGTACAGCACCCCGTCTTACTACTCCAACGCCCCGGACAACGGTCAGTACAGCTCCCCGTCGTACTACACCAACTCCCCGGACAACGGTCAGTACAGCTCCCTGTCGTACTACACCAACTCCCCAGACAACGGTCAGTACAGCACTCCTTCGTACTACACCAACGCCCCGGACAACGGTCTATATAGCACCCCGTCTTACTACTCCAACGCCCCGGACAACGGTCAGTACAGCTCCCCGTCGTACTACACCAACTCCCCGGACAACGGTCAGTACAGCTCCCTGTCGTACTACACCAACTCCCCAGACAACGGTCAGTACAGCACCCCTTCGTACTACACCAACGCCCCGGACAACGGTCAGTACAGCACCTCTTCGTACTACACCAACGCCCCGGACAACGGTCTATACAGCAGCCCTTCGTACTACTCCAACTCCCCGGACAACGGTCTATACAGCAATCCTTCGAAATACCCCAACTCTCCCTAAAACGGACAAATTTGTGAATAAACCACGAAAAATTAAGACATTGCTAAAGTTATATTATAAACATTATTGGCGGTTTGCAAAAATTCAGTTCTATGACAAAGCTATGGAGATTTAATGCTGCCTTGACATGTGACGAATGGCGGACGATGGAAGCAAATTTTGTGAACGTTTTTTACCAAGGAGGAGATTTTAAATTGAGTTGCCCTAGCTAAACGGAAAACGCTGTACATAAACTTGAAATTTTGTCTTCAACCGGAGACTTTCTTACCTCGCATTGTCGCTAATTTCAAACATAGTCTTTTCAAGTTTACTCGTTTCTTTAGCTAGGCAAAACTTACTAAGGCCTTAAAATTGTTTCGTAGCAGAAAATATACCAAAAGTGATCATTTTCATGAGAAGAGTAGGGCGCCTGTCAAACTTATATGGCTTAAAGGGACAGTAAGACGGGTTTTACAAGTTTAGCTTATTTGCTTAAGTTCAAAGCGTAGATCAAGAAAACATAGCTATGTTTGGGCTGAAAATTCCTCGTTATCGAGATTTCGAAGCTCAAAGTGGTCAAAAATGGCGTTTGCAGACGACGGTCGTCTTCACTTTCCGAGTGACTTAACGTTGTGGGCGCCCGGCGTTTACGCGGTCAAGACGCAGAGTTTTGACGTTTTGCCAGGATTTTTCTTTGATTTTCTAGTTTTATTTTACTTTTTATTCTAGTTTTTTTGTATCCGCATATATTTTGTTTTTAAACTTAATTACTAAAATATAGGTTAATTTTATTGACCCTTCAGTGTTTATTCCACCGTGAAAACTCCTATATTTGTATCGATACCGCCTCAGATTGGCAAAATTGGATTTTCTACTCATTTAGTCTTGTGTTTTTGTATTTTTCTTATTTATTCATGATTAAAACCATATTTACAGACGAGAATGACAAGAAATAAGGAGAAAGCGGCCGCCTGAGGGAGGGAGGGCGGCTGGCAAAGAAGAAGCAAAAGGAGGACGCAGATAGTGGCGACGGTGGCTCAGGCGGTTGGTTTATTTTTCTAATTATTTATTTTAGGCATGTAAAATGGCATAAACCCACTTGATGCGCTTCCCTTTAAAATGCGACGAAATTTTCGTATTTTTATTCATTTTTGTCGGACAAGAAGTGTAGTCACCGCCGACGGTTTGCGAAATTTTACGTTTTACATGTTTTTTTCTCTTTCTAGTAGGAGCATTTTCTGTCGAATTTGTTTCCTCTGAGTTCCTTTGTTAAATCTGAGGAGTGTGCTGTCCTAGGAGCAGGGCTGGTAAATTTAAGGGCCGGGCCCTATTTTTAAGGAGAGGGCCGGCCCGGTCCTATCGTTTAACAAAGGGCCGGCCCGGCCCAGCCCGGGCCGGGCTCGGGCCGGGCCCAACTTTTCACCGAGCGGGCGGGCCCTGCCCGGCCCTTTGCCAGCCCTGCCTAGGAGACGGGTATTAGCCGAATCTTTGCGATTCCCTTCAAAATGCGCCAATTTTTTTTTAATGAGCTATGATTTCAGTACTTTTTAAGGCATATAGCGGGTATTCCCATCTAGTTTCCATAGCAAGTTTTTTGGAGTCATGAATTTGGCAGGTTTTCTCAAAAATCTCTAATTAGCCCTTTAAAAAAATAGCAAAAGATGCCGCGGCCGGCGCGTTGTGCGTTCCTAAATCCAGAACTGCGTCAAAAATTCCTGCGTTTCACGTGTATTTCCGTCATGGGAGCATTTCTACCTTTTGGTGATCCGCCGAGTCGCGTTGTTCTGGCTCGGGTACGTTTTCCTAGCGGAGGGAGGGCCCAGGAGCCAAAGTCGATTGCATGGGTTTGCTTTTTTTTTATTATGTTTCTGTTACGTATGGTCAGCTGCATGGCTTGGCTTAAATCTATGCGCTTCTAAAAATTGCGAGAGAAAAGTCAATTTTTTAAACTTTCAACAAAAATAAAGCCTTTTCCTTTGGAGAAACGTTATTTTTCAGGACCTGGGCCGTCCATCGTCTGAACCACCGTCGCCGTCATCTGCAGCTGCACTTTATATATTTTTTTGTTTTATAATTGTAAATTTGTGCCATTTCGTGTACAATTGTATTTATTAGTGTTTTATTAATACATAAATCGTTTATATACTGAAATTCCCGCTCCAATCAATGATGTAGTAGTGATGTCAGGCCAGATTTGTGCAACAACGAAAAATGAAAGGCTGCTCTGCTGGAAGCAGGCAAAGTATATGCTCTATGAGTGTAAAATTGGCTATGAAAACAAAATTCTGTGTACTTATGTCCCGACGAATTCGCTGGAATAACAAAATACAAGAGGTACACCCCATTTTTTCGGGGACAACAGCGCAGAACGCTGAACTAGCTTAAAATAGTAAAAAACTTGTTCACTCGATAAATTAATTCGTATTCATGTATAAAATGCGGGTAATAGAATATAAATTGTCGAAATTACCCAGAAAATAGAGAAGTTTGCGCCATCGAAATGGCCGAGTTTGCCGCGGCGGCAGAGTCAAACATACGCCTGCGACTCACACCCGTACAAAATCGTTCACTGCCCGGAACGCCCCCCGCCGCCCACCGTATGGAACAGGGCTGTAATAGTTGACCTCAAGGAAACCCGCCTTACTGTCCCTTTAAACAGAACTGAAGCAAATTGAAATAACTGTTAATTACTTATGTTAAAAGATTTTGAAAGAAAATATTGTTAAGTTACTGTGCATCATTGTGAAATTAGCTAGTATGATAGGAGGTATATAATGTTATCCACACAAATGTGTATTTGTTAATCCATTTCACACTTCTGACAAATTATTTTACCTGTTAAACATTTAGCTGTAATTAAAAACACTCACATAAACGTACGCAAGCTGAATCATAACGTATAGTCTCACTTAAAATATGTTTACATGGGTTTTAATCAAAATGGATGGGCCAGGAATCCGGTTTAATAAACTTTTTTTTTTCGAAATTTTTTTCCAGTGGTTCCTTGTGTACGGATTGCATTGCCAGTCATTTTTCCTCTGGACCAACAAACAATTCTACCAATGTTAGCCGATGTTGAAAATATAATTATCAGAAGGTCTCAAAAGCAGGCTTCTAGTGTTGTGAATACCACTTTTAACAGACATGATGTCATAATAGACTTCGGTCCTTGACTTGTCAAAAAAAACGTTTCTTAAAGTGGTTTAAATAGATTAATAAATTGAAACTTTCTATTGCAGGAAACCGTTCTTACTGTAAAGATAAAAAACAGTAGTAATTTTTCGGCTTTTCAGATTTTATCACGTAAAATCCGTAAGAGTGCACCAATTAACCCACATGCTTGGCTGCGTATTTTCCAGTCTGGATAACATTCATAAAAAAACAAATTTGGTGTGTCTAACGATGAATTTAAAAAATTTCATAAAACGCATGCGTTGTGATCAAGCTTAATTGGCTGATTTAGCTAAGCACATTGACGGAGTATTCCATTGAATGACGTCTTGTAACGAAACAAGAATCGGCCGCTTCAAAGAGATCTTATGACATTCGGCCGCTGAATTTTACGGCCCACAGCCGCTCATTTCTTGTGGCGTTTAGTCGCCTCAGACACCTTTGCGGTCTAGCATAGCACACACGTTTAGACACGTGGAAATCCTTGGAAATGAATATGTGAACAGAAGGAGTTACTCCATTTACCAAGTGTAAAAAAGTATTTTTTCTGTTTCTGTATTTCTGCAATCGTGCACCATTAACTAGAAAACGCCAGGGGATGTATAAAGTTTCTGGCACAGCCTTTTCTTACAGGAATTGCCGCATTTGATATTTTGAGGTGCAGTTTTCTATGTAACACACTATTAAACATCCCGTGCAAAGCTTCCTTGATTTTTGCTTGCATATTTAAGAAACATATAATAGAACAACTGTGTAAAGTTATAGACAGCTACAGGTGATATTCTTGAAAAAAAGCAGATGGTTTAGTTTGTTGACAACTTTTGCACCACTGACAGTCAAAATCATCAAACTTCTCTGTCGATTTCTTACTTTTCGAACTTTCAGTTCGGAAAAAATCTTCCGCAACTTTGACTATTAACAGGTCTTACACATAACAGGACAAAACGAATAATTTAATGTTATTACTCAAGTTTACTGTCAACATGTTGTCTGCATATGAAAAATGTAGAAATCACTGCTTGATGATGTAAAACTTTTGAAAAAAAACTGCTCTTTGTCTGGGGGTTCATTTATGCATCAAAGTATATGGTTTTGATGTTTGGAACTTTTAATTTTCTATTGTGAGAGTAGAACCGAGATTCACTTTTTGTCTGGATTTCAACCTTCATTTCAAGAACTTGCTTTTTTAAAGATAACGAGCCAATTGTGGTTTCTTTAAAATACACCCTTGAAAAATGTCTGCGTCTACAAATTCTAGATCTTTCGATTTACGTTGCCAATAAACTTTGAGTTTCAAATGTATGCTTCCTTTTTTTTCAAAAATGGATGCCACAAGTGAATACTGAATAATAGCAATTACGTGCAAAAAACAAGTCTGATTGCTCACGGCAATTGATTTCCTGTTCTTCACTGGCGGCTTGACTTTGCTAAAAACGACTCCTCTGAATCTAGTCTGAAATTAAAATTTTGATTCCTATAATATTAACTATAATTTAACCGCCCGCTAGAACATAGAACACCCGATCATTTAATGGCCGCTAATACCCTTTCACTGCTTATCATTTTCAATTGATATAATTGTGGTTATTCTTACTATATACCTGCATTGCAGTTATGCTCAGTTTTTGCGATCTCGGTCCGAAAACTGAACAATTTAGGCTTATCGTTAGACCTGTAACTACTTTTTTAGGCGAAGTCGAAAACCATGGAAACTTTATTCCTGGTTTCCGGGGTGATTATGGTAACTTTTATGTGTTTTTAAATTTTTTTTGATGTTTTCAGTTGGCGGCCTCCGGTGTTCTGGTGAACCTTGTAGTGTTATTCGGAATGACAAAGAAATCGCAATTTCAAAAGTCTACTTTCTTTTTGTTTTGCAGGTTAAGTGATAACTGAGAGAAACTAAGGCTGAAGTTGATTTTTTGCAACCACCTTTTTAGGTCTCGTACAGTTCCTCAACCACTTTTATCTACCACCAGTATTTAATGTTTTCTGGGGCCAACTAGCTGGTTGGGGAGCCTACGTTGTTGGAATGGTTGTAACGTGTTGCATAGCTGGAAACCGTTTTGCCGCTACTTATTTTCCAATGCAATTTCGCAACCATGATTTGAAAACTGGATATGTTGGTCTTTTTTCTGTTTGAATTCCTTACGTCACTTTAGATAGTACTCGGAGTTTGTTGGCTAATAGGTAAATCCTACTTTGCCGTTGGTTACCAGGTTTGTCTTTCGATTCATTTGAAATCTGTTTTTAGATAGGTGTGATTACGTATACTACATAGAAGAGTTGTCGTGGAGTCCAACTCACAGTCCGTGTGCTGAGAATCTTGCTCAAGCCATGTTTATAACGATATGTACCTTAACCGCAATATCGTTTTCGTTAAACTTGTGCACTTTTATTAGAATATGTGTAACATCTGTGAGTACTTTGAATCTAATAGAGTTCACCAAAGTTCAGAAAGCAGCGACTAGTCCGAATGGAACACATAGCAGCTGACAAGGGAGACAAGCTAAAAAGCACTTTGCACAGGTGGGGCCACTTCTTTTTAGCGAAAAATAACTAAAAACATTCTTTTTCGACAGGAATTCGTGACTTGTCCAAATACCAGTGGCAATGGAAGAGATTATTTAATCTTAAATGCGCATTTAAGGCAGTGTCACAAAATTCGACCTGGAATTTAAAACGTATATGTTGCAAAAGTGGACCTTTCGAAGACAATTCTAACAATATATATTTTGCTAAAACTACATTTTCGTTGCTTGCATGTGGAGCCAGCCACGAAAGATTTCAATTTTAATTAGCATGTCGTTCTCTCTATTTTCAATTTTGAAATAGGTCTCATCACCTCACACCCGTAAATGCGTTCATTTCCCATGTCTCTGCCTTTAATGGACACTGTGAAAACATTGAAAAATCAACAGTACCCACGGGCTGAAATTTGAAATTAATCCCCTCAATTAATCTAAATTATCTAAATCTAAATTAGTCATCTACATTAGCTAATTTGATTTTGTATTGTCTCGATGCTTTATGATATCCTCTTCAGATTTGAAATTTTTATCCAAAACTCTAATTTACTAACCTTGCATCACGTTCGTTTTTCTGGGGGGAAAATAGTTCAATTGTTGATCCAGTTTCAATTTGCAGGAAAACGGCGCGAAATGTTATTATGACATCAAAAACCTTCGGCATAACATCATTACTTCGTAAAATATATTTTGCGCAAAAAAATCAAAAAAGGACAATATATTTTCAATTGTAGCAAGATGTTTCAGTGTGCTACGCAAGACAGCTTATACATGGTAGATATGGTTTCATGCCAAATTCTCTTTAAACAGTGATCTTTGGTTTCAATTTATTTGTATGTCCCTGGTGTGGCTTGGAATGCATGTGTTAGATGGGTTAGCTCTGTTTCGTTTTATGCTTAATCTGGCGCAACTTCAGAACAGTGATGCTTATCTACAACCGTGGTCACCTTCTCAAGAAGACATCAGCCAATGGAACCAAAAATGTTGTAACATCAGGGCAACACTCAAGATTTTCTTGACGGTTTCTCACATTTGAAAAATGTCTGTTGATAATATCTTTGTGTGGATCTTTTCGTTAAACTCCTTTTGCTAGATTTCATTCTGTATTTGCGCGTTCATCTCCCATAGGAAGTAGAATGTACTTATGCGGCCTGGAGTTGCTATAAAGATCTATGCGCCACGCGGACAAGGGGGTTAACCTCAAGATGATGGAAGACGGCGCTGCACTCCTGGTAGGACCGAAGTAAGCGCAGCGATTTTCCCAGCGACCGACAAAATATAACTCCAAACAAGAACAGTTTACTTAGAGGTATTGTGATGCGAAAGAACTAGTGGCACACGTAACAACACGTACAGGATTATTAAATTGTGGTAACAGCGTACCGACAACAATGTTTTCAGATAAACAGGAAAAACAGTATCACTGGCACACTGGCAGTTAAGCATCGGAGAAGAAATCCTGTAATCTAAACGTAATAATAAGTTCAAAGTAGAAAAAAGTACCTTCGAAAAGAATCACACAAATAGAACGCACGCAAGGAGATGCGTGTCATCAGCGTCTCGACGGCATATGCTCCTGGATGATACAATATCACGGGCAGTTACAAAAAGCTTCAAAACAAAAATCATGCAATAATAATGTAGTTAAAAGTTCCAAGTAAGACAAATCCCTTCCAGGTATGTTAAAAGTGAAAAACAAAACCTAAACTTGTATAAATGTAAAATCCCGCTGGTTATTTATATTTTACAGCTACATTATAACAAAATTAATATCAACAATGTAATAAATACCAACCTTACCATTGACGGGGACGCAGTATAAACACATCCAGTATCGAAAAACCTCCCGGCAAAGCTGAGCATCGACTAGGCGCTATTTTGGGATAAGCGCGGCTGTGTCCAGGCGAGATTACGGTAACCGTTTGCAATAGGGCGCGCCTGAATCTCCCACCTTTTACCAGTGCCTTTTAACTGAGCTCAACCCAAAGACCATAATCGGTGTGTTAACGCCATCTTCGACACATTATATCTAGGATAACTTAAATGCAACAAGAGATGTGTTGGAATAAATTATTTCAATTTGAACGACGCATTTTTTTACGATTCATCTCCAAATGAGTTGTTCCAAAAACGTTTGTTCTATTTAAAATTGTCACGATTGGCAAAATCACCACCATTTGTTGTTGTTGTTACCCAAAAGAAGAACCTCTCCTTAGAACATGTACTCTGTTTCTTTTCTAATTACCCACTGTCTGATTCTAATCAGAGCATTTATAAGTGCGTTTCCAACAACAAAACCCATCTAAAGTCAAGATATCGTGTGTTTTTACATTTCCCAGCAGCTGGTTTTTTTTAACATTTCTGGTTATAAACCAAGGAAAGCATTTTCATCCAAGCTGAAATCTATTGGGTAACCATGATTAAATGCCCAGACTTTTTCAACGATTCGGTCATTTTCACTTTCTCACTCATCTTGGATTCGTCGTGCGCAATGAGTGTTTTAATAAATATTTATGTTATTTACTGCATAATATTTCGTTCAACTGCTCAAATGATTCGATATAAATGGCACCTTTTGTGGCATCAACTTATCGCTTTTACAACAGACTTTTCAGTACAAATTAATTAAAAATTTCATAAAACTCGTTTCATTTGACTTTTCTTGTTCAACCAGTAATCTTACTTCCTTTTACGATTGGTTATCCAAATGGCATTTTTCGAGGTGTTTGGAAATCTTTTCATATGCTTATTGTTTGTGCATTACTGCTTGGTACATCTTGTACAACTGTCGTACATTTATTCTGTTTTCGCTAATTGACCGCACTTGGATACACTAAATTTCCATGGAAGTCTGTGATTCTCCTGATTTTCTATTATTTCCTGGGTTGCATTCCTTCACTTGGATCTGTGCTAGCATACGAAGATGATACATCATGTTTGATAGATTTCACAAAGGTGGGAAAGACGAATCTTCTCATGTTTTAAAATGTAAAAAAAATCAAAATTGATTGTGCATTATCAATTTTTGTTACCGGTTTACAGTAGGTCACCCTAGGCTACGTGAGCCACGCTAAATCCAAATCAATTTGTCCTAATTTGGGACAAATTTTTGTGTTAACCGTCTTGAAGAAAAATAACCGTGTTGAAGAAAGTTAGTAATTTTTGAATGACAATTAAATTTTTCAAGGTTTTTTTTAAGAATGTTTAGCCACTGCCGCGACCAAATTCTGTACAACATTTGCACAAAAAAGTGTATAAAGTATTAACATTTCAAAACCTATTTAACTCATACAATACGAAGGTGATGCCTAAAATGAGCAAATTTAAGAACGCCAAACACCCAGAAATCGCAGTGTTCCCTCCTTTTTGCCTTTTTTGAGTTAAATGAGTTTGCAAAGATTTATACTTTAAAAAAGTTTTTTTTGGCAAATTGTGTGCATTTAACGAATTCAAAGTTTGGTTATTATAAAATGTTTCTGAAAATTAATTTTCCAACAAAAATATATTTTATGTTTGTACCTTTGAAAAAAACACAGTTTTCAAGACTCCAATTTGGTTTCGTTATGTAACGTTACTTACGCTCACAAATGTTTGAGCTTGCTGACACATAAAGTAAAAAAAAAAGAGTGTCTGTTTAGAATTATTCCTGCGTATCTACGGAGTTTCTGAATATACCCGGTATTTGTTCCATTAAACCACGTAGCGTGATTTATTACATTGCCATACCTGCAGTTGTCCTTATGTTCGTTGCAACAATTTCTGTTATTTGTTTAATAATTGTGACACGCCGTGCACTGATTAAAGCATTTATGTCACATAAGGCAATGCAACTTCAGAAGAAATTTCTATATCAACTCATTTTACAAGCCAGTTATCCATTTACGGCGGTTTTTGTGCCAATCTTGGCAGTTTGCTCCGTGGTGATTTTCGACATTTTTGGTTTAGCTTGTAAATCATATTTCACTTTTAATAAAAACAGCTAACATTTTAGACTTTGGACTGGTATTAATTTGGAGTATTTCGATTTTTAGTGCTACCGGTGGTATTGTTCTTGTATGCACAATTCAGAATTACCACGTCATGTTCACACGTCCACTCAGCCGGCTGTTTGCCTCACCGAAATTGTTCTTTGTAACGTCTTCTCAAAAATAAACTGTTTTTCTGTTGTTTCAAAATAGTCTCTGGAAGAAGCGAGCTGCCCATTACTTACAAAAAATATTCAAGTCTCCGAGTTGGCTAACATTTTGCCTAAAACTTTTCAATTGCGTTCGTACGCTTTCCGAAACGTTGCCATTCAAATAAAATTTTTGACACTCACACACTCACACACACACTCACGCGCACACATACGCACGCACACACACACATCTCTCTGTCTTTTTGTATTTTTTTGTATTTTGATTGCACATGTCCAGTTATGTGTTTTTCTATGTGTGACGGTCTCTCTCTCTCTCTCTCTCTCTCTCTCTCACAACTCTCACTCTGGTGGTCTCACGTTTCCTTCTCATTCCGACTTCTTCTGCGAAATGTAGGTGTTTTGTATAAGAAATGTAGGAGCTACAAATCAGTTGTAAAGCAAAAAAAAAAACAAGGAAACCACTCGAGTAACAACCGTTATATATATATTTCTGAAGCAGAATGATGTATTGCCCAGAGTTCTTTGATGAAACAGTGAAATCCGTCTTTCATTTCTTTGTTGATAAATCATTTCTGATTGGTGTTATAATAAATTTTTATGTATTCTATTGCATTATTTTCCATTCAACTAAACACATGGAAGTATATAAATGGCATCTGCTATGGCACCAACTGATTACATTTACGACAGACGTTTTCATGTCTTTTCTACTACAGCCCATATTTTTGCTCCCGTTTATGATTTTTTATCCAAATGGAGTCCTCAATACCATTTTTCCTTCTTTGTTATATGGTGTAGTTGCCTTGATACTGATGGGAATTTCTTACATATCGGTGATACAGTTATTCGGATATCGTTACTTATCGTCCATTGGGTGTAAACGGATTTCATTTCGATGGACATGTCTAATTTTACTATGTTATGCTCTTTCTTTAATTCCTTCTGTTGGATTGTTTTTGAGCCACGAAGATGAGAACAAGCAGTTAGAAGAGCTTTCGAAGGTTAGTGTCAGTCAGAGAGAAAACAGCGAAAAAGGAGCGGGAAACTTTCAAGGAATAAAGAAAAACAGAAAAACAACATGAAAACAACAACGCAAAGAAGGTGAGAGACGCCTTTTAAATTGAGAGAGATAAAGAGAAATAGAGGGAAAAAGAGAGAGAGAGAGAGAACGAGAGAGACAATAAAAACATATACAGAGAGAATGAGAGAGGAGATCAGAGACAGACAATTGAAATGATCGAAGGGAAACAGAAAAAAGGTAAAAAGAGAGAAACAGAGAGAGAGAGGGAGAAAGTAAAAAAGTGATAGAAAGAGACAGAGTGAGACAGAAAGAGAGAGCGAGAGAGAAAAAGGGGAGAGAGAGAGAAGGGGGGGGGAGAGAGAGAAGACAGAGAGCTAAAGAGAAAGGGGGAAAAAGGGGATAGAGATACAGAGAGAAGAGAGAAAATAGGAGACAGACAATTGAAAAGAGATGGACTGAGAGAGAGGGAGGGAGAAAGTTGAAGAGTGATAGAGAGAGAGAAAGAAAGAGAGAGAGAAAAAAAGAGAGAGAGAGAAGAGGGGAGACAGATGGAAAAACGCGGAGAAGGTTACTATAATGGATAGACCGAAATGGAGAAAAAAAAGGTGTTTGTAGCCAATATTTTCTGAGTGCCTTTTAGAATTATTCCTGCTTCACATACGACAACATTCACATTCCTGGTTTAATAACATTTGATCATCATACCGCTACAATGTATTGTTTTATTCCAGCCCTCATATCTGTTTTTGTGGCAGTTGTTGTGATTCTGAGCTTTATTTTTGCAATAAGACGTGCTCTTGTAAAAAACCAAATGTCGGCAAAAACTCAGCAGATGCAACAGAAATTCCTCCGACAGTTGATATTACAAGCAACTGTTCCTTTTGCAGTCGTTTTCGCTCCATTTCTGGCATTTTCTTGGATTGTGGTTTTCGAAAAATTTGGTTTTGCATGTAACACCCTTTCAGCTATTTTAATAGTTTGAATTTGTTCAGATGTTGGACTTATTGTTATTTGGAATTTTCAGTCCTTCTGGCGGAATAGTTTTAGTTTGTTCGATTCCTAGTTATCATATCAAATTCACCTGTGCGGTCAATGTTTCACGTGTTAACCAACCACCAAATTCGTCAGCTAATTGTCACAATTAATCAAAAAAGGAGAAAACATTAGCAACTTATTCCACGTAAGATATTCGTCTATTGACTAAGAGTCAAAGTTTCTTGAAATAAAATTCGCTACAAGAATAACACTATCAAAGTTTGCCTTGCTTGAGTTTGGCATGTCTACCGTACACTAGGGATGTTACGTCCCCTCCCGCGCGTCCTCAACTCTGCCCCGCGTGACACGCCCCCCGCAGTCTTAGCGGAAACACCGCGAGAGGAAGGCCGCAACCCCGCCTCTCTCGCCACCGGACTTTCGGGTCCGGGCTGCTTCTCACCACCACCTGTCGCCTGGTTTGGTCTCCATCTTTTTCTTTCTTATTCTTCTATATGTATGTTAGTTAGTCTTGCGTATTGTCTCACATAAAGCCGCTTTTAAGACACATGCTTAGATTAGGACAGGTGGTTCTTAGGCTTGGGGTGGGCCCCCAAATGCACGTCTGAGGCGTCCGAGAGAGGGACGGACCCAGCCTGTAACGGGGGTACCTACCGTAATCCGGGACCCAAAAATGACCTTGGCCCAAAAGTTTCAGAATTTCATCCTAGGGTCATAGTACCTTCAAATTCAACTTTTCATTAAGTCAGTGGCCTTCTCGATTGTTCCAGACATTTCATCTTAATGCAATGTGAGATGATACAATCACGGTTACATTTTCCTTCTTCCATACTGCTTTGATTGGCCTTGTCAACCATTTATGGTAGCTGGGAATTGCACAAATAAGAACAATTCCTCCAGAAGCGCTGAAGAGAGAAATGCACAAAACGAGAATGAGTCCCACGACTGAAAAACATATGTAATGCATAAAACACATAATCTAACAGGCAAATCCAAAAATTTGAAAGAAGATTATTGCGATGAAGCCAGTCAATGGCAGAATAACTATTGTAAATGGAATAGTTGCTTGTAGAAATAGCTGAAGTAGAAACCTTCTCTGTAGCTGACGTGTTTTTTCAGACATCATGGTTTTCCTCAGAGCTCGTTGTGTAGCTATAATAAGCCCAATAACCGCGCTTGCTTCCGAACAAGCTAGGATCGCAAAAGGGATATGAGCGAAATATGCCATTTTTCGAGGTCGTAAGGTGCTAATACCAGGAATGTTGAGAATTTCATCTGTTATGCAAGAGTAGTTCTGAAAAATTAGAGTAGATTTTTTTTTGTATTGCTCAATTATCATTGAACATGGCTCTTTATCCGGCGTGCAATTAGTAGATAAACCTATTTTTGTGTTTGGCATTTATCAAATTTCGGCCTCGGCGCCGGCTACAATTCAAGTTTTTGAACAATCAAACTCAAAAAATAGAGTGGACCAAAAGTTTTGCAACGCACTGTATGCCTTTATTTTTTTGTTAAGGTTGGGCATTGTTATAATTCAATGGCAGCTGCCCGTGCAATTTCCCCCGAATGGCGCGCCGCCCCGATTCGGGGGAGATTGCTCGCTGCCAATGTGAGCTTTATTATTTGCTTTACAACAACACATTTCACACAAACGTGGTGACAAAAAAGTGTTTTCAATTTAGATAATGGCCCAAACTCAAGGGCGCCAAGCGTTGTTTTGGGCACGGTCCCCCGTACTTTTGCACGCTTTCTCGCATTCTTTGATTACTTCATGCCCAAAAAATTGTTTCAAAAAAGTTTTTTTAACACAATTGTTTATGTAAGTTCGTGTAAACTTTTTTTGACACCTCTCTACACGGACGTTCCCACCGTTGGCAAAAACTTTATTTTGAAAATATATAGCTTTCAAAAAATATGACTGTTGTTCTTTCAGTTTTTGCTAAAAATTAACAAAATCAGTGTTCAGGATATTTTCGTTAAGATGGAAAAAATGCAGAGCGGATTCGAACAGGTCGCCGGGTTTGCAAGCGAAAACGCTACCACTCGACCACCGGGAGCGCGCTTTGAAAAGATATTGCTGTGAGCAGAGGGTCAAAACTTCGGAAAGTACATAGTAGCATTCTCGCTTGGAAATTTGATGAGCAGGGTTTGAATCCGCTCTCGGTTTTGTGTTTTTCCTAAACTTTTTCAAAGCAGTAGTTGATTGCAGACCTTTTTAAACTCCTTCAAAACACGCGCATCGTCTTCGTGAGCCAATCCCGTTCCCATCCCGGGAACCGTAGAACAAACATAAAACAGAAAAAGTAAAATTTTCGCTTTCATCGTAAATTGATTGCTTCCAGTCGCCGCATAATAACGAAAGCAGAAAAGATGTAACACAGTGGAATAAGAAATTCCCATCATCATGAATCCATAAACTAGGTAGTAAATGGAAGGTAATATTGCCTTCAGAACCCCATTTGGATACCCAATAATAAATGGCAATAGGAATATCGGTTGAAAAAGAAAAGTGGCTGTAGTATCAGTAACAAAGGAAACTAGTTGATGCCATAATAGATGCAATTTATATCTATTCATTTGAGGCGTTGAACGAAAAATAATAGAGTAGATCACAAAAAAGTTAAAAAAACATACGTCCATTAAAAACAGAAACACTGATTTGGTTGAATCATTGAAGAAAACTGGGCAGCCGATCATTTTCATGTGTTTTCTATGAAAGCTTTGCTGGATAAAAAAATGTAGGCGCTCCATATCAAGAAACAACAAGCTTTGTTCGGATTAAAGAGCAACCTTGAAAGAAATCTAATAACAAGATGTTTTTCCGGACGGTAAACGATGACAAACTTTTAAAAAATGCGAAATATGAAAACACCGTACACGTACACGCACACGAACACGCACACGCACACGCACACGAACACGCACACGCACACGCACACGAACACGCACACGCACACGCACACAAACACGCACACGCACACGCACACGAACACGCACACGCACACGCACACGAACACGCACACGCACACGCACACGCACACGAACACGCACACGCACACGCACACGAACACGCACACGCACACGAACACGCACACGCACACGCACACGAACACGCACACGCGCACGCACACGCACACGAACACGAACACGCACACGAACACGAACACGCACACGCACACGCACACGCACACGCACACGCACACGCACACGCACACGCACACGCACACGCACACGCACACGCACACGCACACGCACACGCACACGCACACGCACACGTACACGCACACGCACACGCACACGCACACGCACACGCACACGCACACGCACACGCACACGCACACGCACACGCACACGCACACGCACACGCACACGCACACGCACACGCACACGCACACGCACACGCACACGCACACGCACACGCACACGCACACGCACACGCACACGCACACGCACACGCACACGCACACGCACACGCACACGCACACGCACACGCACACGCACACGCACACGCACACGCACACGCACACGCACACGCACACGCACACGCACACGCACACGCACACGCACACGCACACGCACACGCACACGCACACGCACACGCACACGCACACGCACACGCACACGCACACGTTTAGGGGAAATGAAGGTATGCACGTATACGCGAATTCCGTTGCGCTGCTAATGGACACACCCCTCAAATGTTATAAAGGATTGCGTCTTAAATGTTTTACGTTATAAATATGTTAGCCTCAATTAGTGATATATTAGGTCTGTACTCTCTCTCTCTCTCTCTCTCTCTGCATCGGTTTCTCACACATCTCTCCCAGATGTTTACTCAATCGACACAGAATGTCTCAAACAATCGCGCTGATTCGGGAACAAGTTGTGCAGCGGTATCCAAGTCGCGATACCAGTTTTGTCGTCTTTCATCCCCGGTAGCACACACGTAACGCTCAACACAATGACATGCTAAACCAGTAGCATAATGCTGGTCATCAGTATAAAAGCCAAGTTGGCCATCGATGGACATCATTCCGTGCTTGGTTTCCCTCTTTCAGCTTCCGAGCTTCTTCTTCAACCAACTTCAAAGTTTCAGATGGGTGGGCCTTCCCAGTACCTCGTGGTCTCGGCTTTTGTGGCTACATCGTTGGTTGTTGGAGGAGCTCTCCTGGCCATTCTTGATGTTGTGAATGACATCAACACCTTCAAGGATCAAATTGAGGGAGACCTCAGTGACTTTAAGGTAAAGCCTAAGGAACTTCCTTAAATGAATCTCGGTATAGAGCATTGCTGATGAAGCTTGGAACACGATGATCAACAACCAGCACAGGGCCACACCGCCGTTTGAGTCCTTCTTCCGTGTGAGACGTGGAGGGGGCTACGCCACAGGAGCTGGAGTTGCTGGAGGCGGCGGAGGTGCTTGCAACTGTGGTCCTTCGGCCACCGGTTGCCCGGCTGGCCCGCCTGGAAAGGCGGGAGAACCGGGCCAGGATGGTGAACCGGGACAGCCCGGTCATCCTGGAAATCAGGGATCTGCCGGAGAGGCGGCACCACCTGCTCATGACACCAAGGAGTGCATCAAGTGCCCGGCTGGGGCGCCTGGACCTGCTGGACCTGACGGACCTCCCGGTCCCGGTGGACCCGACGGCCACCCTGGACAAGACGGACAGAGTGGAGGAAATGGAGCTCCTGGACCCGCAGGACCTGCTGGTCCCCCGGGACCCGATGGCCACCCTGGAGCCCCTGGAGGCGACGGAGCTCCTGGAGCCCCTGGAACCAAGCAGCACAACCAGCCTGGACCTGGTGGACCACCTGGACCTCCAGGACCTCCCGGACCTGCTGGTGGCCCCGCCCCTCCTTCTGGTAAGCTCTCATTTAGTCCAGTCAACTAAGCAAATTTTAGGCCCAGCCCCTGCTGGACCACCCGGACCACCCGGACCTCCCGGACACCCTGGAGGCCCTGGAGGCGATGGACAGCCGGGCCAGCCCGGAACCGACGGAGCTCCCGGATCGGACGCAGCCTACTGCCCCTGCCCTCCACGTTCTTCCTCTCTTCGCAGCTGAAAAAGATGGAGACAAAAACTTTAATAAAGTGGTTTACACAATCATTTGCAATCTTTTCGGCTTACGATTACATTTACATGGATATGGCGTGGAGATAGCCGTCGTGCCTGTTTTCTGCTGTTGACTATGCCGCGAACACCGTAATAGTTTGCTCCTAGATAAACCACAGGATCAACATAGAACCAGAAGCGGAATGCAATCTTCAAAAAAGCGATGAAGGTGAAACTAGCATCCAAGCTAGAAGACATATTATATATGAACAATTCCGCCCAGTTAATGATTTGAAGCCAGATGAGGATCCAAAGACTGATAAAGAGTTTGCGTTGAAGGCGCTTTGTTTGTTGAGACACGGATTCAGCGTGAGAGCGGAATTGTTTTCTCATGAAGTAGGAACAATAAACTCCTACGAAGACGTTGGCAACGCAAAGTGAAGCTGAAAATGAAGTTTAAAAAAAACAAAAATTATAAAATATAGTAAACTATTCAAAGGGACCCTCAGGGGTCTTTTCGGATTAGAAATGGATGGCAAGCAAATCAATTCGTTTCCGTTGAAATCATTTTCTCGAACACCGCTCCAACCAACGGTTGTGCGCCAAATTGTCGCCAAGTTCTCATTAGCATACGATTCTGAAAAGGCCCCTGACGAGCCCGTTAATCAAAAATATAAGCTTTGTCCGAGTTTGAGTCGAATAAAGGCCAAGTGAGTTCCCCCTGGAGAGATTGAAATTTGGTTTCTGATTGAGCGGATATGTTTACTGTAAGTTACCTTAAACTTAAATATTCGAAAGATCACATTACAACGACACTATTGTTTTTCACAGTGTAACACTGGAACTTTTACGTTATTTTGTGCAGTTCGCTTCAACATTGAGCTGATAAATGAGAAAAAACGTCCAAGTCTTTTAACGTTTTGATTGGGAAAAACCTAACGTACCAAGATGTAAGGAAACTGTTAGTGTTATGCTACCACGGTTTCATGTATTAAAGGTTAGAAACTTTCGTTAGGGCTTCTCATTTTTCAGACAATTCTGGGGCAGTATGAAATATTAAAAGGCGAAAAACTCTAATGCCTCTAATGCATTGCAGAGTATGAGCTAAAACCGCGTTTTTGGGCATTATTTCACTACAAAGCGACTGACAAGTAGTTTTCGCACATGGGAGTTTTGATAACATTAGCATTAGAGCTTGTTTACTTTTAATATTGCATTCAGCCCAGGCGTTTCTGGAAAATCCTCTTTAACGTTTCCTTATAACCGGATATAAGCAAAGCCCAAGCGTGTCAAATCCGAATTTTTTTTCCATGTCCCTTACTAGCAGCCTTTTTCGATTCTTGCAGAATCCGTGTCAGAGTTTTTGCAGATTTCACGTCATTTTTTCAGCAAAACAATTTAGAAAATTTAGTAAACCTCAGCAGAAAGGTATATGACTAATTTTGAATGTTTGAATTTCAGAAACAAAATCGAAATTTGGCCGAATGGACCTAGATTCATTTTTTTACTTACCGTTTAAATACGGAATTGCATCGTCAACAGTGGTATCCAGAAGAATCATTTTGTAAAACACTATCTTCTCTTCCATCGATGAACACATTAAATGGCAACTTGGCTCGCTAAGAGGGATTGTAGAGAAGAAGTACGTGGCCAATTCCACAACTGGTGTTACGAAAGCGTAGAAAATGACGCATCCAAATAGAACAACAGCTTTTTTGACGTTGAACAAAGTTTTCATCCGGAAAGTAAAGCCAACAGATACATTGATACTAGACAATTGATGTAGATAGTAATGTGCGTAGACGAAAGTTTGAAGCAAACATTCTGGAAGCCACTGACCACTTGGAAAGATTGTGAAATCTTTGTGATTTCCCAAATCAATCGATAAGAGCTCGGGACTTATCATTCTAATCAAAGTTCGTGCAATATCGATTGAAAACATATATACCAGAAATTTCTTATAGCCTTTGATTTCTCCATTGGCTATGGTTCTTTGAAGTAGGTAACATGATCCAATACAGGCAACAGAATTTCCAAAGAAGTAGAGAATGTAGGAAATCACGGTGAAACATGTGTGGGCGAAAGAGGACATCCTTGTCGTCTACACGCAATGTAGGTGTCAGCTGGATAAACGGGAAATCAAAGAGAGCGGAGGGCAATTACCCGTGATTGAGGCATAATCATGTTTGGTTTCAATAACCAAAGCGATAAAATCCGTGTTCTATAGTTTAGAGGTATTTCCATGACTACAACGCAAAAGTAAAAATATCGCATTGTTTACACAAATGTAGAAAGATAATTGTTTTAAAAATCTAGGCACCCCACCCTTTACACACAGATAAATCAAAATTGGGCTAACGGGGATCACGCCATTAAATTTTGCATCACAAAAGCCCTCTTTCGGCGCAAGGCTCCCAAAAGTTTAGAACGCTGTTCAAAATTTTGCCTTTCCAACATTTTGAACAGCATCCTAAAAAAAGAGAAATTTTCATTATGTTTTTTTGTTGAAATTGTGATCGTCTGGCAATTTATTATTTTTATCTATATCGAAAAATTTTTTTCGACAAGTTTATACTCTTCAAAAACCAAATAAACAGAAAAGCAAATTTGCCCTCGGCCGTGAATTAAGGTAAAAAATATTAATAAAATTGTGCGATAAAGTTACAGAAAGTCTAAGTTACGGTCACCTACAATAGCCCAAAACAAAAAAAATTCGAATATGACCCGTAAGTCTCAGTGTGTCCCATTTAGTTCAAATAATGCCTTTCGACAACTTTTAGGAAAAATTCAAAACAATCGCTAAAATCGAATTACACATGTTTAAGGTGCTCGATAATAAAGAGATCGTGTCGTAAGTTTTCTCATTTTACATTTGGGGCTTGCATCTGACACAAAAATCAAAAAATGATTTTCCGTGTCAGTTTTCATGTTAATGGTTCTTAGATAACTTTTCCACAAAATCGGAGTTCTATTGCACCATGTGTGTGTCATGGCAAGTACGCTGCGCAAGTACATCGCAATGGGCTCGGCGGACCGGCCCCTTCGTGTGAGAGAGTATGGGAAAAGAGGAGGGTGCAGAAAATCACTAACCAGACAGCGACGGAGAGCCAGACAGCGACGCTGCACCCTCCACTTTTGCCATGCTGTTTCAGTTGGATCTTGCCACGCCTGCGAAGGCCGCGTGCGGCTGGTCCTTCCTATGCGTGTGGCTCTTCTTGCGAATGTCCATGGAGCGTGCTTGTCGTGGTGTGTGCGCGCGCGTGTGTCTGTCCTTTGTTATAGTCTGATTCCAAAAAACGGCACCGGTTTTGGCAAAAAACCTTAAAGGATGGTACATTAGGTCCCGCCGCGATCGCTTATTTGTCTGCGCACTCCTCTTTTAGTGTGCTATTTTGCTTATTTTTTGCTATTCACATCAATGTTTCAAATTGTCAGTGGTTAAAAGGGATCAAAACATGAAGGCCGCTCAAAAGTCGCCGATCTTTCTTTGGAAACAGACTATAGTCTTACTATTTTGTTTTAAACAAGATCACAAAGATTTATCAACTTGAGATTTTAATCAGTTAATTATTAGACGATGTAGACATTACAACAACATTGTTGCTCTTCCTCAAAAACTGAATCAGTCGAGTCAACCAAGCGTAATAGTTTGGTATTGTACAAATTAGAACACAACCTCCCAAAGTGCTAAAAAGAGACAAGATTACTTTCAAGATGATAAATTTCTTACAGGCAAACCCAAATACTTCAAAAACAACGACATAAACGAGTACCATTATCGGTAGAACAATAAATGCAACCGGAATAGTTGCTTGAAAAATAAGTTGACGGAGGAATTTGCGCTGTAGCTTTTGAGCTTTTTCTGACATAACAGATTTCATTAAAGCCTGTCGTGTTGCTAAGATAAAACCAATAATTGTGAGAGTTCCTAGGCAAATCAAGACAGTGACAGGCTTGGAAATATAATCTTTCAGCCTTTGCGGCCTTAAAGCCAGAATACCAGGAATCTTTAAGTGTTTTTCCGTGATACATGTGTAATTCTAAAAGAAATGCTTTGCATGTGCCCGTATTGCTTAATCTTGTGTGCAACAAAAGTCAAAGACATGATACAGTGCGGTGCAAAACTTCAGGTCCACACTATTTTTGGGTGTTTTCTCAAAAACAGCAAGTTTCTGCAGTATGTCACCCATACCAATCGATTCCCCATGTAAAATAGCCCCAAGTTTAATTATGTACAAATTTTTAATTAACTCATTAGGATATTCCTGATTTTGTTTCCTGTTTTCATAGTGGTGCAAAACTTTAGGTCCATTCCCCGAAATCGAAGTTTTCGAGCTAAAACAGGTGGTTAAAGAATTCCAAATTGGTTCTAGCCAAACAGGCAACAGAACAAAAAGTGATTCTTATCAAACTCTTTCATGTACCGTTGTTCGTCTGTTGACAATTCCATTTTTAGGAAGCAGGAAAACTGCCTAACACGGATATTTTCATCGAAACACCGTCTCATGTGTCCTATAATAGACGTCTCATGTGTCCTACCGGGGGGTCACACTGGGTTGATGCAACTATTTGCTCACATTTGGGTGGTTGTCGAACACACACGAACACAGGACGCCCTTATTCTATTTATGAAACCAACGTTTTTTGACTAAAATTTCTCCAATGTTGGCTTTCACTCGAAAAAACCAACAAAAACCCAAACAAACCACCCAAATGCGAGGCAATAGTTGTATCAACCCAGTGTGACCCCGTTAGGACACATGAGACGGTGTTTCGTTGAAAATATCCGTGTTAGACAGTTTAAACCTTCCTAAAAATGGAATTGTCAACAGACGAACAACGGTACATAAAAGAGTTTGATAAGACTCACTTTTTGTTCTGTTGCCTGTTTGGCTAGAACCAATTTGGAATTCTTTAACCACCTGTTTTAGCTCGAAAACTTCGATTTTGGGGAGTGGACCTAAAGTTTTGCACCGCTATGAAAACAGGAAATAAAATCAGGAATATTCTAATGAACTAATTAAAAATTTGTACTTAATTAAACTTTTGGCTATTTTACATGGGGAATCGATTGGTATGGGTGGCACACTCCAAAAACTTGCTGTTTTTGAGAAAACACACAAAAATAGGGTGGATCTAAAGTTTTGCACCGCACTGTATATTGCGTTTCCGAAAAAATGGGGAAGTGAAAATAAAGAAACTCAATCTGATAATCTATTTTAAGTATTGGTTCTTGGCACTAAAAGCTGTATATTGACTCTTCGTGATGCATGAACAACTTAAGATTTCGTATTACTAAAACGTAGATCTTTTGGATTTATCAATGGAGAAAAACGCAGAGGTTTAGGATTTCGCTATAGAAGAATGTACAGCTTCCGCTTAGTTAAAGATTTCGTCAGGAGCCTTTTCGGATTGGAAATGAATGGTATGCTAATCGAGTCATTTCAATTGAAATCATTTTCCCCAACACCGCTCCAGCCAACGGCCGTGCGCAAAATGCTTGCCAAGTCTTCATTAGCATACGATTTGGAAAAGGCCCCTTACGAGCCTTTTAAAGTTGAAGGGCGTCTGGGGGCGAAGTCCCCCAGCCAGCGGGGCACACCTGTGACATATTCGATCATGAATCGTTTGCGAACAAAACAAAATCGTATTTTTCTTCTAATAAATCTTACGTTTGCAAAAAATGTCTTTGTTTTTTGGTTCGGCGGTTTTCGCTCACTCGATTTCTGAAGAACGCAATTTGGTAATTACACCAGCTGAGGAACAAAAAGTGGGCCAAAATTTGAAATTATCCCCCGCGCGAACCGGCCGGCAGGCTTATGTTGCCTTAGGAAGCTGGATAGCAGGGAAAATATAATGTGCAGCAAAAGATAAAGGCGTTTCTTTTCTGGGTTTAATTTCGTGGTCTGCGGCCGCTCAAATTTTCGGCATTTGGCCTGCCATGTCACCACTGCAACTTGTATAAAAAACCGAGACGTCCTCTAATGAACCCCAGAATTTTTCCACGATTCACCTGTGACATTTCCATTAAAATTGCAGTTTCGTCGTCATAGATCCATGCTGCTCCAATGGAAGGTATCAAAGAACATGTATAAATTGCAACGACAAAGCACTTTAGTTTCACTGGTATCGTTTTGTAGCCTAAAGCCGTTGTGCAACGGAAACAGAATAGATGTGGAACAGTTGAGTAAGAAATTCCCATTATCACAAATCCGAAAACTACATAGTAAATAGACGGCAGAGCTGTTTTCATAACTGCATTCGGATATGCGATCGTAAACGGAAGAAATGAAATTGGTTGAAAAAGAAAAGTTATTGAAGAATCCGTGGCGAAGGTAACCAGTTGATGCCATAGCAGATACCATTTATAACTACTCATCTGAGGTGTTCACCAAAACACAATACAGAAGATTACATAAGAATTGAACACAACACTAATTCCAAACATGACATCCAAAACATAGAGAAATGTCGATTTCACCGAGTCGTTGAAAAATTCCGGACAAACGATCATTTTCTTTTCGTTTCTTGACCAGAAAACGGTGAGGATTGGCCAAATGTTATTCGCGTTCTGGTAGGCTGTTTTGAAAACACATATTGTATTGAACAGAGACAGAGAGAGAGAAAACAATAAATTGAATTATGAGTGAGAACACAAAGTGAAAAACGTTTTAACACACACACCATCACTATAACGTCTTTGTTTTGTTTTTCAAAAACTTCTTCATTCTTCTTGTTTTAGGCTCTGATGTCCTTGAAAAGGGCCATGGCTGTCTTCGTGCCATTAGTCAACTAAAATGTTTCTTTAGTGATTGTTTCATTGAAATGCTAACCTTGTTTTTCCAGTCGTAGTCCGGAACCGCGACACACTTGAACCCCATTGAAAACAAGAGTTTCTGATTGGGCATGGAGAGTGCTTCGGAGCAGATACCATGGAAGCCTTCTTTGCGCAGTTGGTCGAAATCCAGCCAGAGTTCAGCTATGTGACGGGCGATTCCTTTGCGACAATGTTCGGGTAGAACCAAGCTCACTTCTCGTTGAAGCATCTGAATAGATTTCAATATGACAATGTTGCAACTTAAACGCACACGCACACGCACACGCACACGTACACGCACACGCACACGCACACGCACACGCACACGCACACGCACACGCAAAACTTTTTAACTCTCACCTTTGTCACTTTTGGATCCACTGCGTCCCAGAGCCATTCCTCCGTTTTCATCACCAAATCTTCTATTTTCTTGCAATCTTCCGGTAAATTTGTGATGTCGAGTTCATAGGGTTCATAATTCAGTGACTCATCACGATGAGTAACTGACATTGTTCTTATGGCGATAATTTCGCCACTGCTTTTTTCGATAACTTTGACAGAAAACGGGAAATGAAGGCATTTTGCCATAAGGAAATGGTATACTGGACGCACATCTTCTCCAATGATTCCAAGAGCCTAAATTTAACGTTAATTTCATTCAAATTTTGGAAAATGGGACCTTGTTGTGCGGTTCTAGACGAGAAAAGTGTGCTACACAGAAGTCTGTAAGGGCTTCGAGGTCGGCTTCAGTAGCTTGAAGAAAGTCATAAGCTTGAAGCGCATTAGACTTTAAGTTTTCTGAAAATTCTTTCAACACCTTGAATCTTGTAAAATTCTGTAAAATTCCAAATAAGCAGGCAAAGGACACTCACCTTTCTCCATGACAGTTTAGATGTGAAATGTAGCCCTTTTCTTTTGAGCTTTGCTCGTTCTGTGACGTTTTGTTGCGCAATCTTAGCAAATATGACGCGACGAAAGCGAAAAACACCTGGGATGCGACAACTCAATGAACCAAAAGCGAAACGAAAAGCGAACTGGTGATAGAAAAAAAGCTAATGATAAAAATCAATAAAAGTAGTTTTTTGTTTAACTGGTTAGAGAAGCGATAATTCATTTAATCACATTTTGTAAATAAAAACCCTCGAAACTTATATTAATGCTTGAAAAATTTTGCAAACCTAACAATGCTTTTGACATTTCATTTTTTTTGTATATTCTGAGTAGTTTTCTTAAGACGCGCAAAATCTAAGTTTTCTAACTATTCATGTTTTGGCGGGTAAATAAAAACAATAGAAAATAATTTGAAAAATCTAAAAATTAAAAATAAAAGAAATTGAAAATTCCCATTTTTCTGCAAAAGTACTTTTTTCCTCGAATGGAAACTTGCATCACATTTCTGTCGGTTCGTGTTTTGGAAACAAAACAATAAAAATAAGATAATTATTTTCAGACTGTATCGTAATGATCATTGAAAGCTTCATATTTGTTCAAGTAAAGTTTTATGACATCAAAATTGAAAACTCGGGAATAAAAACAAATTATGAGAAAACTTTCAGAAAAACTTGTTCAATAAAGATATTTGCAAAAATTAACATGTTCTTTATCAAAGAAACATTCTTTCAACAGGTGCACCTATTTTTATAAAGAATTTTATGTCCGCAGAATCAAAAGAATTTTATGTCCGCAGAATCAATGCTGCTCCTTCTTAGACCCTGAAGTCCTTGAACATCGCCATGACCGTCTCGGTGCCATCTGTGAGCTTAAAAAAAATTAAATTTGTTTATAAAAAAGGAAACCTTGTCTTTCCAATCGTACTCCGGAATTGCGACGCACTTGAACCCCATTGAGAACAAAAGTTTTTGATTCGCCATGGAGAAAGCTTGGGAGCAGATTCCGTGGAAGCCTTCTTCGCGCAGTTTCTCGAAATCGAGACCGAGTTCAGCAATGTGGCGGGCGATTCCTCTGCGGCTGTGTTCGGGAAGAACCATGCTAAGGTCACGTGAGAGCATCTGAAAGCTCCAAAAGTTAAAACTGATGGACAACCGATGGAAATGACAGCAGAGGGATTTTTTGTGGTGATTTACCCTGCCCCTTTTGCTACCATTATTTTGATGTTATAGCTGGAATCATGCCGATATTAGAAGCTTCTAGTGATCCTTTGTTGACATTGAAGTTTGTAGTCTAATCAGTAGACGAAAGAGCACGATTTGCACATTTTTGCAATTAGCATATGATTTCATTATGGCGACAGCTATATAGCTGTCGCCAAATTGAAATCGTGCCAATAAATTAAAATATTCAAGTGATGCTCTGTTGATAAAGGAAATGCATATTCTAATCATTGTCGGCAAAGCATTCTTTGCATTATTCCGTAATTAGCATAAGATTTCATTTTGGCGACAGCCATATCATTGAAAGACTCTTTTTGGTGTGTCATTTTAGAAAAATTTTACTAATTTGTGGCTAGGTGAATGACTATTTTGTGGCTGGGTCAATTTCAAAGACTAACGTTCCGAAAAAAAAAATACTGATTTATAAAAATTTTTATAACAGTATTGTCTATCTATTGCTGTTTTCAGAAGACAAAATTGGTGAGTTTCATGTAAGATACAAACGTTAGAGCTTAACGATTCCTTAAGATCCGTAAGGTAACAAAATTCAAAAAGTTTTTTGCTACTTTTCTCCATGCAACTAACTGCTCGTTTAAAAGCCATTGTTGGGATTCATGTGTTTTTAACACATTTTCAGAAACATATTTTTCCTCACGCTTTTTCTAAATAGCTTGATGAATTTTCTAATGACATACTCGTAGACTTTTAATGTTTAGTCAAAAAAACTTTATGAACCATGAAACAAACATACTGACTACGAATATCAAAACATTGGCTCCCTTTAAATGTTTATAACTAATGTATATGAAAACTGATTAAATAATCATGTTGAAGGGACTCAATGGAAGACTTTTGCTTGTTTTTCGATATTGTTCACTTTTTCACTCACCTTCGTCACAGTAGGATCCGCAGCCTCCCATAGTATTTTATCGGTTAGCACGCACAATTCCGCCAATTTCAATGAATTTGCAGCAATATTGCTGGTATCCAGTTCATAAGGCTTCAAGTTCAGTGACGAATCTCGATGGACCACAGACATGGTCTTCAGGCCGATAATTCTTCCACTACTTTTCTCGATGACTTTTATGGAGTAGGGAAACTGAAGACTTGTTGCCAAAACATAGCGAAATAAAGGGCGAGCAACTTTTCCATCAATCCGGAGAGCCTAAAGCTTTTATTTTGTTGAAGTTAAAAAAAACAACCTTGTTGTGCGGCTCTAAACGGGGAAAATGAGTGGCACAAAAGTCGGTAAGAGTTTCCAGATCAGCTTCGGTAGCTGGTAGGAAGTTGTAGAAATTAAGGGCATTTGGCTGTGAATTTTCTGAAAATGTATCATTTCATAACGAACTGAATATGTTTAAGAAACCATTAAAAACAAATTAAAAGAAGCATTCATGTATGTATGTATGTATGTCCCATTTATGAATACAATGAAATGTTATACCAACCTTTCTCCATGTCTTTGCGACTATGAACGGCTGCAGTGTAATTTTTTTTTTGCGACAAACGGTTTAAAGAGACTTTTCGTGATGAGACTGTGATGAATTAGTGCACTTTTCGAAGTGAAGAAACGGTTTGGCGCAAAAAGGAAGCCGATGGAACAAACAGAAAGCACACATCTGTGTTTGCTTCATAAAGTACAATTTTTCGCATCACACTGGTTTAGATCACACTAACAGGTGTTTTGTTTCGTTGCACTTTGGTGAATTCTCAAATTCCTTTCCAATTGGAGCGAAACCAAAAGTCAATTTTGAAAACAATTCTGCGACGAAAGCACTAATAAAGCGCAAAGTGATATATATATATATATATATATATATATATATATATATATATATATATATATATATATATATATATATATATATATATATATATACAGACACACACAGACACACACACAGCACACAGCACACAGCACACAGCACACAGCACACAGCACACATACATTCATACATACATACACACACACTTTAGAAAAGCTTAATTATTATTTCAATCTTTCACAAGGCGTTATCACACGGATTGGTCGATGCGGGTGCGATAAAGCCGAACATGTTTTGAAATAACGGAATTGAGGGTTTACGGCGAGCAGTACACACGACCCCATAAACCCATAGGTGCCAATGCAGGCGAGGAACAAATCACCGACCACTAAAATATTACCATTGTCAAGTTTGACCAATTGGTATTACTGTAGAAACCGAACGTGTTGGTTGCAGAAATATAAATAACAAATATTCCTGGTACACAAACTATAATGGTTGGAATGAGTGCTTGAAGTATCAGTTGAAATAAGAGGCGACGTTGCAAAGCAGCCGTTCGATGAGACAAAGCAACGGAGGAGATGTATTTCATTGTAAGGAAAATCATGATTATGGAACCGATGAGAAAAAAAAAGAAGGGGCAAGCCGGGGAGAATACCAAAATGAAGTACTTTGACTTGTGAATAAAATATTAGGTTTTCTATGGACAGAATGTCATCAGTTACGCAGGAATAGGTCTGAAAGTACGTCATAGAGTGTGTTATTCTCTCTTTCTCACTCTTCTTTGTTTTTGTTTTTACTTTCTCTCTCTCTCTCTCTCTCTCTCTCTCTCTCTATCTCTTTCTTTCTCTCCGTCTCCCGTTCTCTCTCTATCTCTCTCTCTCTCCCGCTCTCTCTCTGAATCTTTGATTATCTCTTTTTCTCTCTGTTTATCTCGTTTTCTCTCTGTATTTCTGTCTACTCTATCTTCATAACTTTCGCTCTCTCTCTCTCTCTCTCTCTCTCTCTCTCTCTCTCTCTCTCTCTCTGCCCCTTTATCTCTATATTTCACTCCCATCTCTCTCGACCTCTCTGTGTGCCTCTCTCAATCGTTCTCTCAACCGTTCTCTTTCTCTCTCTCTCTCTCTCTCTCTCTCTCTCTCTCTCTCTCTCTGTTTCCATTTTTAGCCTAACCTGTTTATACTCAAGTGCTAAAGTTGGCTGATCTTCATATGCTATAATGAAAGCTGTCACTGGATAAACCGACATACTATTAAAGATAAGAATCATCACTTTATCACAAATCGTAAATGTTTTCCCTTGAGAAGCTCTATATCGACAGAAAAATAATTGTAGCACAGTATTCAAAGGAAAACCCATTAACAATGGGAAGAATATTGTCGGTTTTGTGAGAAAGTTAAGCTAAACTTTGCAAAATGGTCATAAATAGTATAAAAAACTTACAAGCAAATCGCTGGAAAGAGCTATTACTTGGTGCCATAACAGGTACCATCTGTACCTTCTCATTTGAGGAGGTGAGCGGAAAATTATGCAGTAACCTGTGTAGATTTCTAGGGCAACGGAGACATACGATACTGCAGTTAGAATTCTGAAGTATAATTCCGGTGATTCTTCAAGCGGCGGACAGATCGTTGTCATTGAGACTGATTTGATGTCCCACCTTCGCGGGCACACCTGCTGTTTTGCAAATTTTTCACCTGCAGAGCTTTTTGTAGAGGAAATTGAGACCATCAACAAGTCTGTAAGGATAATTCAGCGCGTATAATTATGAAATGCATTGTACATGGAACATCACGCGAATAATACGTCTTAAAGGGATAGGGTCGCGTGAAATAGTTTTTCCGGACTTGTGACAAATGAGTAGATCTTATTCTACTAATTCAGAAAAGTGTCCCATTTTCTCTTTTTGGAGCAAAATTAACCCAAATGTGAAATTGTGAAATTTGAAAGTCATCATTAAAAAGTCGTCATTCCTCGTTCTCAGCGTTTGGCACGAAACATTTTTTGCAGATTTTTCACCTGACGTGATAATGGAGAAGGAAATAAACTTTGTCAACATTTCCCACACATTTTCAGTAATCGAACAGTTGGGGACAAAAGTCAAATCACGAAAAACGTTTGAACTGCATGTTTCAAACAACGATTGTTCTTCTCTAATTTCTAAATTTACACAAATTTTGTTGAGTTGTTGAAATTATATGGTGCTGAGGAGCGAAACTCTCGCTGAGAGACCCAGACAGTACAAGATAGGCCACTTTAGGTCAGCTGCTTAGATGAAAGAAGTTGGAACAGCACCTGTTCACCATAAAAAGGTTCTTGCCGATTAAATGCAGGTAAAAATGGCTAATTATGCAATATTATGAATTTAATAAAATATATTGGTCCCTTTGGAATGTCAGCTTTCACAAATACTTAATAACTTTATTATTTCTAAAACACAGAACTTTTAAAAATGGCTGACAGTTATGGAGACAATTTGGGTTTTCCAGACAAAGTTCTTCAGTGGCTTTGAAAAAAAATGAATGATACGCATGCGTAGTGCAAACTAAAACGATTCCACCAGATGAACTAAAGAGAGATGCACTCAATACGAGAACAAAACTCAAATCTAAAATTGGGTTTTGAGCAAATTTAGAAAAAGGTTTTTACTCACACGCTACACCAAAGATTTGGAAAAGAATAACACAGCAGAATGCCGTAATTGGAAGAAAAACGACCATAATTGGGATAAATGCTTGGAGTATCAGTTGATTTAGAAATTGCTTTTGTACGTGGTTAGCTCTTTTTGACAAAACGCGCTTTCGAAGGACTGATTTCGTAGCAAATATGAATAAAACAGTTATGATCATGACAACCATCAATAAAACTATTGCTGGTAAGATCATAAATACTAAGGCGTTGTGGGGATCGTACGCCATTAATCCAGGAATTACTAGCAAGTCTGGAGTGACACACGTGTAGTTCTGAAACGGAAAATCAAGAAAATCAAATAATCAATATATATATTTTCAATTTTATACAGCGGAAAGATAACTTCCGTCACTTCAAGCCGTGATAGATCGATGGCGTCACATTTCTAATTTTAAAAGCCAATGACAGAAATTTTTTCCAACATTTCCTAGTTTCGGTTTTGGTGAAGGTTCATTAAAAGTTTATCCAGAGTTTTCAGTATTTTGTCCACCACCGCATTATTAATAGGCTTGACCTAAAATGTTGAAACGAAAACCGGTTTGAGACGAAACGTTTTCAAAAACAAAAATTCAGGAACAAAACCTTTTCTATACCACAGGTTTTTGCGTGAAACATTAACAAAAAATATAGTGCTGTCTTTGCTAGATTTTGTTTATAAAAAGAGAAAACTCGTTTGGGATTTGGCAAGCCAAAGTGCAACAGAAACCAATACTTTGCCTGTAACACACGCGAAACACAAAAAACACTCGCGCGCGTGTGTTTTGTGTGCGTATGTATGTGTGTACGAAAAGTGGGACAAAACTGAGGAGCGAAAAATTCGTTTACCAAATAAGCATCTTTATAAAGTTTTTTTAAAAGATTTTTTAAAGGGGAAGAACCGCGTAAAAAAAGTTTTTTTCTGGACTTGTATTAAATGAGTAGATCTCAGTTTTATGATTCGGAAAGGTGTTCTGATTACTTTTTGCAAAGTAAACCCAAATTAGGAGCGCTTAAAGTTTTGTCGAAAACATCGTTTGAATTGTTCGCTATCCTGCGTCTTGCCTTTTTCCACGCTCTATCGTTGTTCTCTGCCGTGTACACCTGCACCCTTAGCATTTTTCAACGACTGTTAAAGTCTAAATCATATCACAGGGATATGTTTCAAAATCGTGAAAACGTTATCCATTAATGAAGTTGTTTTTGAAAAAATTCGAAAAATCAATTTTACGAGGTCTTTCCCCTTTAACTTGAGTGTTTTCGGCTGTAGTACCGGTATGATAAGTTTCCAACAACAACAAAAACGGCACCGGAAATTCTGGCATTCAGGCAGGACTCCTATTGTCAGCCGCTATATGTCATCAAGGTGCCGGGATCGGCGGCGGATACGTACTTTTGTTTGTTTTCTAAAGCATTCCAAACTTATCTGTTGGAATGAGGCCCGTCCGTAGGAAACAGGCTATTTACACTCTAAAGTTACCTATACATACCTGTGTAAACTCTAAAAGCAGCTGCTTGTCTCCGTCGAATCCGACAACCACTCCACAAGGCATAGCCGTCGCGAGAAGATATAACACAACAATCAATGCAATATATTTTCTCGGAAAGTGTTTACAACCAAGTGTTGCCAAGTAGCGATAACAGAACAAATGTGGAACATTAGCACAAGCAATTGATATTAGAAACATGCCTCCCACAAGAAAATTGATGGAGTGAACTTTTCCAGACAGGATTCCATTTGGATACCCAACTGTTAGAGGGAGAAGAAAAACAGGCTGGACAAGGAATGTTAGCTAAATTTTTTCATCATATATAAATTTACTAACTCTTACCGTAATATCGAAGCTGACTGTGGAAATTTGATGCCATAGTAGATACCACCGATATCTATGCATATGTGGAGTGGATCGAAAGATAATGCAGAAAATTACATAAGGATTTATTATTACACTTGCAGCAAAAGAAACATCAAGAATTGTTAGAAAAGAAGACATTAACAGAGAATTGTCGAAAAAAAATTGGGCATTCAATCATTTTGAAAGATACTTTAAAGATGGTGCTTCAGTGGCTGCTTTATGACGACTGTTTTGCGTAAAGTTTGTTCATGTGGGATAATTCACTGAAAAAGAAAACAAGAAAATTTTTGAATGCGAAAACAGGAACAAAACAATATTATTCATTTTGTGGCGTTATTATGCTTTTTACTACAAAATCTTTGGACCAGAAAGGGAAAACATGCTTTTGATAAATGCAGTTCAAAGGTTACACTTCGCCTGGCGTGAGATAATTGAGTGAAAAAGGAAACAAAGGAAGCTTTCCATTTTGTTAATGAGAAAACAGGAATAAACAACAATTTTTCCATTGTCAGCTTCAAACAGGATAAACTTCCTTGAAAGTTCAATTTTAAACAAAGACATCTGAAGAACGCTGATCGAAACACAAATCAAGGTTCAGCCCAATATTGCATTAACAAATGTAGCAGCGGAAGTATTTTTCTTCTTAATGCACTGCAAGAAGTAAGGTGAAATCGAAATCTTCCAAGGAAAGAAAAATCTTTCGGTTAAAGGTAGGGATCGCAGAGAAAAAAATTTTATTTGAGCATTTGGGCATTTTATGTTGGCAATGGAGCGCGAAAACCGGATAAAATTCATTAAAAAAACACTTTGAAATTATATTTTGTATATGATTGCGAGAATGAAATTGACTCAATTTTACCTTAAACGAAAAAGAATTAAAAGTCAATTCATAAACACTTTAAGCGCTCCGGGTCCAAATTGCGCACACATATGGGAAATCCAAAAAAAACGCTTGAAAGTTGACATCGTTTCAACTTGTTTCGCTGCTTAAACAAAAGTGGTTTTCTCAAGCATTACTATCTTAAAACAACACATACACTTAAAAAAGTTCATGGTGCACTGATAATGCCAAACGTGATTCTGCGACGAATGGGAGCGCCGCAAATGTGAAAATAATTTTTGCGCTTTTTTCTGTTAAAATTTGGCGTAGGGGGATCGGCCAGTAAGTTGATGAGTGTGTGGGTGTGTGGGTGTGTGCGTGTGTGCGTGTGTGCGTGTGTGCGTGTGTGCGTGTGTGCGTGTGTGCGTGTGTGCGTGTGCGCGTGTGTGCGTGTGTGCGTGTGTGCGTGTGTGCGTGTGTGCGTGTGTGCGTGTGTGCGTGTCTGTGTGTTTACATGTGCGTGTATTGGGTGTCTACGTTCGCATTTTTGGGTGAAAAGCCAACTGCGAAATTGTCAGCAACCAGTAGTTTGCAAAATTGGTGGTCATAAATTCAAATGTTAACTCTTTCTCACACGAAAAGCCAATAACCTCCCCAGTTGAGCGTCCCTCCGGTCGTGGGAAAATTTTCATTTTAAATCGAACTGGAAAAAAAAACCGGATTCCACTATGCCAGGCATAAGTACTAACGCTGTTGCTCCTGTTACCAACCAGCCACAAACAGTTAGTTTGGCTATCGAACCCACTGTGATTCCACCACCTAACGTTGTTCCAGCAAAACATCTTAAGGTAAGCGTTGTTTTTCATTTTATCTAACTATTTTCATTCTTAAGACAGCGTCGAGTTTCACATCCTATCCAGATTTCTGTCCTTATGCAAGACACATGTGAACACAGACGTTGAATACTCAGGTGGCACTTGTTTTTGGCTCTACCTGCTTCTGGGATTTTTCCTCTTCCCTTTCTGTTTCTGCATGTGCTGTAAAGCATCAAAAAATGTGCATCATTTCTGCCCCAACTGTAGAAGAGAAATCAGTTTCAAGCCGAGATTCTGTTTGTAAAACGCGAATATATGCACTTTCATAACCCGTTATTCCGTGAACTGGATTTACAATTGTAAAAACCCAGCTTTTGCAACAACTTGTTCACCTTCTCGTTCTGTTCACACCTTCATATTTAATTGTCACAGCCTATGTTATGTAAAAGTTTTATAATAAAGAAGTGTTTTCACAGTTTACTGCGGTTCTCCGTTGCCTTGTCTCTAAGATCCTTAAAAAGGGCCATCGCTGTCTTTGTTCCGTCGTCAAGCTGAAAATGTCACATCAGTGCTTTTCCATGTTTTCACTCACCATTCCCTTCCAATTGTACTCTGGAACAAATACACACTTGAAACCCAAAGATTTAACCAGGTTCTGGTTTGCAATCGAAAAGGCTTCCGAAACTATTCCTTGAATTCCGTCCCTGCGAAGGGATTCCAAGTCGAAGCCAAATCCACCCAAATGGCGAGATATTCCTCTTCGCTGATGTTCAGGAGCTACCAAACTGATATCTCTGATGATGACCTGAAATCCTTGATTTGCACAATTGTTTATTTAGTAAAAAATATTAGTTTAGAAATCAATTTTTCTGGATTAGAACAGCAAATAGATCATACTGTTTTTGGATTGGCGCATAAAAAGTCTTTTTCCATAAATTAAAAAAAAGTCCTCTCAGGTTTTTTGAGGGTCTTCCAACCCAACAATCATAATTTTCCGTGCCATATTTATAAGTCACTGGTTCCTAGATAGCTTCTACAAAAATCTCTGTTTGATTGAACCATTTCGAAATGCGAAATCGGTCATGTTCGATTCTGTAAGACATCGTGCCCCAATTGACAAAAAGTCACCCCATTCACCAATGATCCAAAGCAATTAAAACAAAGTACCTTGTTCACATCGGGCTCCACTCCTGTCCAAAAGCCAGTCTTGATCTGCGTTAAAACATTTCCCAGCATTTGCATATGTGGTGCACAAGAACTCCAGTCGAATGGAAAAGGCGGCCAATTGAGGGAAACGTCCCTGTTTGCAATGGAAATAGCCCTCATTCCAACAAGTGCTCCACTTCGTTTCTCCAAAACCTTCACACTGTAAGGATAGTGAAGACATTTTTTCAAAATGTAGTGGTACAATGGGCGAATGTCTTTTCCTTGGATTCCCAGAGCCTTAGAGAAGAGAGAATTTTGAGAGGGCACTTAGCAACGATTACCTTGCAATGAGGTTCCAAGTAAGGTAAGTTGTTCGCACTGAAATCCAACAACTGGTCCAAGTCTTCTTCTGTAGCCATCAGAAATTCGTAGTCTTCAAGCACTGTGGTGGCAGCCATAGCTAAAACCATGTTATATTGACCAAATCAAGTTGAATTTTTATCGTTGAAAGGCGAACTGTAAATTCAATTTTTAGAAGCAAAGTGTGTGTAGCAATGTGAACGTGCAGAGGGAAAAAAGAAATGACGAAAACTCGGATTCCCATTGATAAACGCTCCCCGAAAAACTGAAAAAAGTGTTCCTTTTCGAAATAATAGGCGAACGCGCAAAAAGTTGAACATTTTCGGAGATGCCTATTTTCTCGGCGGGATATACAGTTATGGCTAATAACAAATTTTTCAAATCATGAATTTCTCCCAAAAAACGAGACATATTTTTGTATGGATTCAGTAACAACCTACCTTATACCTGGAACCCGAATGAACATGATTGAAAAGTTCCAGTTTTCATTTTGTATTTGCGTGCGTGCGTTCTTGTGAGAAGTCAACTGCGGAATTGCTAACAGCCAGTAGTTTTTGAAATTGACCGTCGTAGATGTTAGCTCTTTCTCACACGAAATGCCAAGAGCATCGCCAGTTGTGCGTTTATTTCAGACCAGGAGGGTAAGCGCGCCACTCATTACTCGGCCTTCGGCCGTGAAATTGGCGTGAAGCACGTGAAAGTCGGCCTACGGCCGATTTCACCCTTTCCTTCTAAGGAAATGAACGCATGGTTTCACGCTGAGAGACCATATACACACACGCACACAGAAACCAGCGTTTTATTATAAGAGATAGGAAAGCCTTATGAAGTTTTCGAGTTCTCCTCTAATTGAAAACCCGTTTTCCAATCTGAAAATTACGGATTTCACATTGTCAAGTGACCAAAATGTTGTCACAACTGTATCATAAGCCTAGGCTTAGTCTAGTAGAATCCAATTAAAGGAACGTTCTGCCTTGCTCATTATCACAGTTATGAAAACTTTTATTTACAAAATTTTTCCCTCCTTAAAGTTTACTTTGATCTACATTTATCATACAGTTCTCAGCTGACTTTTCTCTAATATCCTTGAAAAGCGCCATTGCTGTCTTTGTTCCGTCCTCGAGCTAAAATTTAGACATTTCTGCTTCTAAGTTTTCACTTACCTTCCCCTTCCAATTGTACTCTGGAACAAATACACACTTGAATCCCAAAGATAGAACCAAGTTCTGGTTTGCAATCGAGAAGGCTTCTGATGCGATGCCTTGAACTCCATCACTGCGAAGTTTTTCCAAATCGAAGCCAAATCCAGCCAAATGACGAGCTATTCCTCTTCGTTGATGTTCAGGAGCTACTAGGCTGATGTCTCTTCGGATGACCTGAATTTCTTTGAAAACAAACGAGGTTAAAGCCAACTAACACTCGTACTCATACTAACACACACACACACACACACACACACACACACACACACACACACACACTCATACACAAACACGCACGCAAGCACGCACGCACGCACGCACGCACACCCAAATACGCACGCAAGCACGAACTAAACCTTGTTCACATAGGGATCCACTCCTGTCCAAAAGCCAGCCTTGATCTGAGTTACCACTTTACCAAGCTTTTGCATATATGGAGGAGAAAAACTCCAGTCAAATGGAAAATGCGGCCAATCCAAAGAAGGGTCTCTGTTTGCAATCGAAGTAGCCCTCAGGCCAACAAGCGCACCAGTTCGTTTCTCCACAACTTTTACACTATAAGGGTAGTGAAGACACTTTGTCAGCACGTAGTGGTAATAAGGTCGGGCATCTGCTTCTTGGATTCCTAGAGCCTTCAAGAATTGTGAGAGGGCATTTAGCATCTGATACCTTGCTGTGAGGTTCCAAGTAAGGTAGATGAAGTACACAGAAATCCAGCAACTGATCAAAGTCTTCATCTGTAGCTGTCAGAAATTCGTAGTCTTGAAGCACGGTTGAGTTGGAAACGGCTCAAAGATGCTTGTTTGAACGACAATTAGAACGATTCAAAATGGACTTATTTGGAAAGAAATCGACGCTTTTAGAAATTGTTCAACCTACCGGTCGCCATTTTTCAGGGCCAATGTGGTCGACTGTTTTTCCATCGAAACGTCTGTTTTTGTCTCCAGACACTGTGTAAATAACTTCGTGATACATAACTCGTCAAACAAAAAAATTTCTGGTTCTCAATCAAAGGGGCACCGCCCAAGTTTGCAAGAAACTTTGCAAAACTTCTTCATTTTTTCCAAAGCCCAACAACGTAATAGACAAATCTAGCATTTATTTGATTGCAACGGCAACCGTAGCTATCCTAGAAACTGTAACGGTCGGCTTGGCTCGAAGGAGACCTCGAAGTGACCAAAACGTAAGGCAGCCACTGATTGCTGGACTGAAAATTTGCAAACATCTGATTGACTGAAACTCGAAATTGGTGTTTTTTGCGAAACGCGGAACCTGAACTATGCTCCTTTTCACTATGTAAACACTCATCAGCGCGTTTTCCGATCCACCGGACATTTTTACGGCAAGAGTCGTCAATGGTCTGGCAGGAAGCGTGAAAATGGGAATCAGGCCAATGAGCGTAGCCTGGAATGACGTATTAGGAAGAAAATCGTACGTGCGTGTGTGTTTGCGTCTATGCACGTGTGCACGTGAGTACGTGTATACGTGAGAGCATGTACGCGCTTATATGTCTGTACGTGTGTTCGTTAATACATTGGTGCGTTTGTACGTTTATACGTGTGTACGTTTGGATGCCTGAACGTATGTACATGTACGCGGGTGCCGCGTGTGTCCACGTGAACGTCTACACGTTCGTAGATAAATGCATATGAATATTCAACTTCTTCTAATGAATAAATTTCCGTTTATTTTAATCAGTAATTTATACGTGTGCACATGCGAATATCTGAACGTGGGCACGTGTGTCCGTGTGTTCCTATGTACCTGCGTACCTTTTTTACGTTTGTTTGTGTGTCCGTGTGCCCATGTGTCCGTGTATACATTTGTATCTGTGTAAGTGTGTACGTAGGTACGTGTGTCGGTGTGTACGTGTGTCGGTGTTTACGTGTGTGCACGTGTGTACGGGTCAAAAGGTGTAGATAAAATTCGCTTGTTTTCCAACCAGTTGTTTAGAAAATTGACGGCCATAAATTGAAATGTCAGCTCTTTCTCCCACGAAAAGCCAACTGCCTGGCCAGTTGTGCATTTATACGAACAAAAATGGGGTTAACCTTAGTTCTTACCTTTGCAGCTAAGCAAACCAACATCCTTCTCTTAGCTTGTTGCACAACTTTCGAACTATTAGGTTGCCTGGCGCATAGGCGAAGCAGGTAAAGAGTAAAAATTAACGACAAGATGAAAATCAAACTTCTACTAACAGCCATACCGTAGTTTACAAGTGTCATCTTGAATACTGGAAATTATCGCGATAACTGAAAGTTTACCAAAAAAGCCGGTGCATCATCAAAAACTTGAATACTGACGTACATCCCCATGCAAAGTACAATCGATACAAGGTACATTATGGTTAATGCTATGTAGAAAATGTAGTAGTAAGCTGAGCTTTTGAATGAAAAGTACCAGTGAATGGTACAATCTGCGATCATATAGTCACGCAACATGTCACTGGCGTTCCAGATGCATACTAGTATTAGATCCACCACAGGGGAATACTCAAAGTGCATTATTAAGGTCATCATGTAGGGTGGAACATCACGGAATACCTAAATCAATATCAGTTGCATGCCCTTGACAATGTTTCACAATGTTCAGCAGTTTTGCTTCATTTTTTCGTCGCGGCGCAAAGCTCTGCGTGTGATTTTGGTTTCTACCATTAAGTTAAATTTTCTGACCTAGGGGAAAAACTGAACAATTTAGGATTTGACCTGTAACGCTTGCTCTCCAACCGCTGTGTGTTTATACGAAGTCAATTTTGAAAGTTTTGAACAACATATGAACACCGACCTTTAAATGAAAAACATCTGAAAAAAAAAAATAATATTGTGGGGAAAATGATTCTTAACGAATTTGTGGCGATTTAATTTCCCCTACCTTAACAAATAATGCGCTTCAAAGACGTTTAGAGTTGCACCACAATGTTATATTTTTCCACTCTAAAACTTTTAATATTTTTAAAGAGACCATTTTAACTATATTTGATGAATTGTCTGCTCTTTACAAGGTTTTAGACAATTGAAAAACTGGGTAAATTTTATGCATTCTTACCTGCAATGTGGTCAAATCAATTGTTATGAAAATGATGTCATTTATCGATTGAAACATGACAAAATAGTGATATTTATTATTATTCGTTGGGTTATTTTTGATTCGATAGATGACCATTAGATGAACTGCGTAGCCAATTACGGCAGAAAATGGAAATGAAACAAATTGAGCTAATTCGAATCCACTAAATTTAAACATCTGAAAATACCTCATTGTCAGTTCAGAATGTAGCACAGGTTTGGAGAAATGGAAATGTTCGCTATTAACTTGAGTTACATGTGAAAACATAATACAGTGTTTCAAAAAGAGAACGGAAAAGACAATTGAAACGTAAACATTTCTAGTTCGTCGACAATGAACTGGAGTAATTACAATTTAAAAACATTCAACGGCTTTTAGATAATATGGTTATCAGGTATGAAAATTGAGGGTGTACATGCATGTTTTCAAAGAAGGAAAGATGAAAACAGTTTTTGAAACGCCGTCAAAAGAAGAAAATTAGATCAAACATCGTAAAGACATGTACATGTTCACTATTTGTAAAATTTGGACAAAAGAAAAATGATTACTCTTTCTGAGAATTTTTCATGGTATGTAGCCGTGAATAAGAACTAAAGTCAGTAGCTTTGATTTTCGACGTTGAAGGATACATTCAGGAAGGTTTTGCATCACTGAAAATGTACAAGCAGCTAATCAATAAACCCAAAACTTATGAGACGAATTTTGGGTTTATTGATTGAAACAAAACAGATTGTGCGGGTTTTAAAAAGTATTCCAATTTCCATAATTTCCATCTTTCCATTCGAATCGAGAGAATATCGCCCGGAGAACGGGCGGAAAAGTTATTTCGATTTGAATGGATTTGCATACAACCCATTTCTAATTAGCAAAAACCCCTGACGGCCCCTTTAAATTTGCAGTAAAGGGATTTTATCGTCATTTTCCCTCGGAAACCATCAGAAAGACCGAGAACCACTTTTGGCAACTTTGGAACGTCTTTTCTCGAAAGCTGTAAATTTTCGACCCATAGCCTTATAAATTTTATGATCCGAGATTTTTTCTTTTTCAATTTAGCCAAAGTTGTAAAACCCCTGACTGTCCGTTTAAGAAATGGTGTCAAGTTCTTCATTAACTCGTTGCAAAACCAAAAAACACAACAGTGATCTCTTTTTGTCTAAGGCGAAAACACGTAGCAATGGGTGTTCCGTTCCCCTCCATAACAGTACTCCGATTCGTGGCTGGTCACAAACGAGAACGGCGTGTTCGAACAAATGACCACAAATGGAGGTCCCTTCTTCGGCAAGGCTTTGGCAATAGACATCTTCGCATTTTCAGGTAAGGTTCGAATATTCTGAAGGTAGCTTTGTATTTCTACTTTGAAACCCCTCTACCATCATGATAACATCTCTCAAATGTGGACTGTTGCAAAGTCTGTCTGTACTACTGCCGGAAACTCCATCCACATACTTGGGATGATCAATTGATCTGAAAATTGTCAATGTTTTGATAATCTCTTTGCAATTTTCGGGTTAATTGTGTCACTTTCGCTTCCCGACCTTGTCCACCTTCGCGACTGACAAACCGGTCGGTCGCGGAACAGTGTGTCAACGCGATCCATGCGGTCCACGAATTGGGCGGAAGACGGCGGGAATAGCTCGTATCGGCTTTGAGAAGAAGGCTGTGGGTAGCCTTCAATGCGGCTGGTCGGTGGATTCTGGGCCGCAGGCATTGGGTACATAGAAGGGTCTAGTGAAGGAGCACTAGGATAAGAGCTTCGACTGGGAGGGTCTTGGGATGGCTGAGCTGGGTAAGCGTCGATTCGGCTAGACGGAGGAATTTGAGGAACTACCCTGAAATTTAAATGTTCACAAAACAACAACAGGCTTAAGAAAACTTGGTAAAAAAAACATAAAACATGAGACTTCATATAAAATTTTGCGAAACAAACGTCTGTCATTCAAAAATTGTTTTTTTTTCGACTTTCAATGCATGTTAAAAACTGTCCAAATTTCAGGGAATTTCCTCGAACTCGTCCTCACTTGACTAAGTTTATAATTTCACGAAATAAACGCACAAGCAAAATTGGCGTGGTTTAAAAGCAACATAAAAATGAGAAATACACTCGCAAATGTGCAAAACATTTACGGGGAAAACATAATTACTAGGTTTCACCTTTAGCAAAAATGTGTAATCTGTGTATTTTGGCAATTCTACTTTTAAAGAAATTGCCACAGGTTTTTACAATTCGGTTCCCATGAAATACTGTCGCAAAATTTCCAAATTATTTTTGCTAAAACATATTTTTTATCTTCTTATCCGATTTGAATTAAAACTTCCAAATTGGAAAACATTTTAAACGCCCAAAACGCACGTACTGGCCATCCGTCCAATCTGCGAATTTATGTTTATTTGAAAACAGATATCTCGGAAAAGAGAGTACTTTCTAAATAATGTTTCTTGGAGATTTTGCTCAATTAATTATTATTTTTAACTCAAGTTGCAGAATCCCATGACGGCCACATTAAAATAAAAGATTTGTGTGAAACTGATTCCCCACTAATGCTCTTGAAACAATTATATTTTAAACTGGTTTCTTTCCATCATGTCCACGTAGCCAAAACATTTCTTCCTTTGTTTTTATGGTGCGAAATCTATGGAAACTTACGGATACTGATTATCAGGGCGCTCCGCTGGTGGTGGTTGAGGAGGTTGCACAATGTATACTGGTCGTTCTGCTACAGGACAAGGAGGACAAGCTGCACAGCTGAAGTTTTCGTTTTTTGCCGCTTTTTAAGAAAGAAAAAGATTTTTCCTATTGATACACACAAAAGAGAGTTTTCGACAAATTTCGTGAAAAATAAACCAGAATAGGAAATTTTCCGGTCTCAAACTATGCCTGCGAAAATCTGTCATACAACATTTAAAAAGCTCAGAGCAGCTTCTTTCTAGAAAAAAAACTTACGAGCACTGTCCGAACAAATTCATACATCCCAAATGAGCAGCAACGGAGTTTGTGATCAGAGGCAAAAAGAGTAGCAGTTGAACCATTGGACTCGTCTTTTCACCTCTGTTTTCCCTTATATCAATGTGTTGTTTCAGTTCGATAATGCATGGCATCAGGCTTTCTCCGGGCTTTCTCGCGAGTTTCGAGGCTAATCGAAGCCGAAACCTCGACCTTCCCCCTCGCTGAACCGAAATTCTAAAGTGCTCTCGGTTATAACAAGTTTATTGCACGTGCCGTAGAAAATGTCATATAACTCTTAATAAAAACTTTTTAAAGAAATCTTTGGCTGCTTGGTCCACTTAAGTTAAGAAGACGTAGCAATTGTGGCGTTTGTTTCCTTCCACGCAGTATCTAAAAGTTGAAATTTCAGTTTGAACGGTGGATAACCATACTTCTGGGAATCCGCTTGATAGCTGACGGTACCATCGACGCAAAGGACCGTGAAGGAGTCATCTGGGTAGAGGGCGTCAAGTTCTTCATAGATGGCAGCCTTGGCAGCAGCGGCCGAGTTCAGTTCAACGTGCTGAAACGTATTGTTAAAGCTTACAAGTGATCTTCAAACGACAGCAATTTGTTGAAGCCCCGAAAGTCTTTGGTTTCACAAAGCATTCTAATTTCACAATTACCATTGAAACCGGGCGACAAGAGATGAGAAATGAAGATTGCGCTTGACAATTTTTTTTCAGTGAATATTTAGCGATTTGAACCCGTGGAAAAACATTAATATCCCACTGACTAACCCTTGTAAAATCTCTAACTGCACGGATTGCTCTTTTTCTTAAAAGTTTTTTATTTTGATTTTTAGCTGAATACAAACTTTTGTGACACCATGAAATGGGTGCATTAGCTTTCCATCTGTTTATGTGGAAATTGGTTATAGTCCGTTTCCAAGAACGGTTTTCCACTTTCGGGCAATTTTGAAAAACTACACGTATTTAACCTAAAAGAATTCGAAACATTGAAGTGGACAAAGTAATAATAAACGAAAAAGCATTGTACAAGAGGAGTGCGCAGACAATTAACTAAGATCGTTTCGGGACCAAAGTAGTCCTTTAAAAATTGGGAAAATCCTTGCCCATTCGTTGGAAATGGAGTATAGTATTTTTTTCAGATAAAGTATATCCTGAAAACTAGAAAAAGGGGAAGGGGCTGAACCAAAGAGATATAAATCAAAACATATGCAACTTGAAACAATAGAAAAATGGCAAGGTTTTGGGTTTCTATTGCTTTTTATTTTTTCTGACCAAAATCATGCTAAAAAAAATAAAAAGTGACTTTTTTACAGCAAACCAACAGAATTTTTGTTGAGTTATCACGCAAAAAAAAATATCAAATTTAGGCTCAGATAGAAATAGAAAAATTTTCTAAATTTCCCCCAGGATTTGTTGAGTCTCAACTTTTGTATACGGTTACCGAGATTATCCTATGTACTCGGTTTTTACAAAGAACATTGATTTTGAAGATTGTATTCCGATCGAAGGGGAATAGATAGAAAATGAATGGGCCAGGCAATTTACCATAGTCCTCCTTTTAACAAACACACAGACACTCTTATGGTCTCTGTGTGTCTGTGTGTTTGTTGTCCCGCCGTTCCGTTACCCTGGGTCGGTCACGTGATCTGCACTCTCTCTATTAACGAAGTCTTTCGTCAAAGCGGGTTGTAACTTTACGTAAATATGACGGAATCTGGCCGTTTTCACCGGTCATTTCGGGGGCGCAGCCCCCGGCGAGCGGCCGGAGGCCGCGAGCAGCCAGAATATTCAGGACCGCCGCAGGCGGGCCGGAATATTCTGGTTTTTAACATTTGGCAACCATAACCCATAGAAAACCCTGAGATTCCCTTTAAAAAACTTTTTGAAAGTTCAAGAATCTTATAGGGGAGAGACACAAAAAACACGAGAGAGAGTTACAAATCGATTAAAAACTCACCTTCTTAATGAGTTCACTGAGCTGCATACTGTTGCACTGTCCTTCAATCGGCCCATTCGAATCAGCGTTGGAAATCGTTCCTCTCACATGATCCATCTCTCCGATTTCACGTTTCTTTCTCCTACCACAGCCTCCTCCACAACCTCCGCCACCGCCACAGCAGCACCTGTAATCAGGCTAACTTTAAATAACGAAATTCCAACTCACGGTGGTGGCGGTGGTGGAGCACAGCAGCAACCACCACCCCCTCCGCCTCCACAGCCGCAGCCGCAGCCACCGCCGCCGCCGGACATGGGGAAGAAAAGGGCTTCGGCTAGGGAGAGGGAGAGAAGAAGTAATACAACGGGATGCATTCTGAAACAAGCAGCTGTCGATTGGCAATGGTTATAAGATTAAAGCTGGGGGTTCAGACCTTGCTACTTTTATAGACTTGAACCTGTAGTGGCGATCGCAGACACCCGTTTGTCACAAAGGGTTATCTACATTTGGATGTGCGCGTAACTGGTAAATGCTTCCGTATGAGACAATCGGATTACGCTTATCTTTAGACAAAATACTGGGCTAAACTTGAGGAAAAAAAACTCTGAAAAAGTGACAGTCTCTGGAAGCGACCCTCGTGAGGCACAGTTCTTAGAAATCTTGTTACTTCTCAGAATCGGCTGTAATATAACCTTTATAGAAGCAAAATTATCTATTTTGTTTTAACTCAATATAGATTATGACCTGGATTACGGTAACGTACTGTAATTTTGTAAAGCTTGTCGAAATCATAGTAAGTGGTATTTTTCCAATGTCTATGAAAATGTGCAAGCATAACTTATGAAACAATGGAAAACTACAATTTCCAAGAAAAAAAAGTAGAATTCAGTGGGTTAGGTCACTGAATTTGCTCGTCTGCTCGTCTTTTGAGTCAAATTTGCTCGTCTGCTCGTCTTTTGAGTCAATTGGAAAAACTGCTTTTTCGAAAACAAAATTTGAGGCTTTTTAACGTTGGAAAAACACCACTTCCAATGTTTTCAACCAATGTTGACTAGAGCTCGCAGGCTCGCTTCGCTCGCCTGCTCGCCCTAGCCAGGGCCTAACGGCCCTGGGGTTACTTGAAGAAACATTTGTTTCCAAAGGGAAACTTTTTGTTTGCAGTTTGCATACTTTTCCAAAAGATACGCTTAATTTTCCAAAAGGTATACATATGTTTTTGTTTGTAGTTTGCATACTTTTCCAAAAGATACGCTTATTTTTTAAAAGGTTTACATAATATTTTGTTTGTAGTTTGGATAAATTTCCAAAAGATACGCTTAATTTTCCAAATGGTATACATATGTTTTTGTTTGTAGTTTGCATACTTTTCCAAAAGATACGCTTAATTTTCCAGAAGGTATACATATGTTTTTGTTTGTAGTTTGCATACTTTTCCTAAAGATACGCTTAATTTTCCAAAAGGTATACATATGTTTTTGTTTGTAGTTTGCATACTTTTCCAAAAGATACGCTTATTTTTTAAAAGGTTTACATAATATTTTGTTTGTAGTTTGGATAAATTTCCAAAAGATACGCTTAATTTTCCAAATGGTATACATATGTTTTTGTTTGTAGTTTGCATACTTTTCCAAAAGATACGCTTAATTTTCCAGAAGGTATACATATGTTTTTGTTTGTAGTTTGCATACTTTTCCTAAAGATACGCTTAATTTTCCAAAAGGTTTACATATTATTTTGTTTGTAGTTTGCATACTTTTCCAAAAGATACGCCTAATTTTCCAGAAGGTATAAATATGTTTTTGTTTGTAGTTTGCATACTTTTCCAAAAGATACGCACATTTTTCCAAAAGGTATACATATGTTTTTGTTTGTAGTTTGCATACTTTTCCAAAAGATACGCTTATTTTTCCAAAAGGTATACATATGTTTTTGTTTGTAGTTTGCATGCTTTTCCAAAAAAAAAAAACGCCTTATTTTCCAAAAGATATACATATGTTTTTGTTTGTAGTTTGCATACTTTTCCAAAAGATACGCACATTTTTCCAAAAGGTATACATATGTTTTTGTTTGTAGTTTGCATACTTTTCCAAAAGATACGCATATTTTTCCAAAAGATATACATATGTTTTTGTTTGTAGTTTGCATACTTTTCCAAAAAATACGCATATTTTTCCAAAAGATATACATATGTTTTTGTTTGTAGTTTGCATACTTTTCCAAAAGATACGCATATTTTTCCAAAAGATATACATATGTTTTTGTTTGTAGTTTGCATACTTTTCCAAAAGATACGCTTATTTTTCCAAAAGGTTTACATATTATTTTGTTTGTAGTTTGGATACTTTTCCAAAAGATACGCTTATTTTTCCAAAAGGTTTACATATTATTTTGTTTCTAGTTTGCATACTTTTCCAAAAGATACGCTTATTTTTCCAAAAGGTATACATATGTTTTTGTTTGTAGTTTGCATACTTTTCCAAAAGATACGCTTAATTTTCCAAAAGGTATACATATGTTTTTGTTTGTAGTTTGCATACTTTTCCAAAAGATACGCTTATTTTTCCAAAAGGTATACATATGTTTTTGTTTGTAGTTTGCATACTTTTCCAAAAGATACGCTTAATTTTCCAAAAGGTATACATATGTTTTTGTTTGTAGTTTGCATACTTTTCCAAAAGATACGCACATTTTTCCAAAAGGTATACATATGTTTTTGTTTGTAGTTTGCATACTTTTCCAAAAGATACGCACATTTTTCCAAAAGGTATACATATGTTTTTGTTTGTAGTTTGCATGCTTTTCCAAAAAAAAAAACGCCTTATTTTCCAAAAGATATACATATGTTTTTGTTTGTAGTTTGCATACTTTTCCAAAAGATACGCACATTTTTCCAAAAGGTATACATATGTTTTTGTTTGTAGTTTGCATACTTTTCCAAAAGATACGCATATTTTTCCAAAAGATATACATATGTTTTTGTTTGTAGTTTGCATACTTTTCCAAAAGATACGCACATTTTTCCAAAAGGTATACATATGTTTTTGTTTGTAGTTTGCATACTTTTCCAAAAGATACGCACATTTTTCCAAAAGGTATACATATGTTTTTGTTTGTAGTTTGCATGCTTTTCCAAAAAAAAAAACGCCTTATTTTCCAAAAGATATACATATGTTTTTGTTTGTAGTTTGCATACTTTTCCAAAAGATACGCACATTTTTCCAAAAGGTATACATATGTTTTTGTTTGTAGTTTGCATACTTTTCCAAAAGATACGCATATTTTTCCAAAAGATATACATATGTTTTTGTTTGTAGTTTGCATACTTTTCCAAAAAATACGCATATTTTTCCAAAAGATATACATATGTTTTTGTTTGTAGTTTGCATACTTTTCCAAAAGATACGCATATTTTTCCAAAAGATATACATATGTTTTTGTTTGTAGTTTGCATACTTTTCCAAAAGATACGCTTATTTTTCCAAAAGGTTTACATATTATTTTGTTTGTAGTTTGGATACTTTTCCAAAAGATACGCTTATTTTTCCAAAAGGTTTACATATTATTTTGTTTCTAGTTTGCATACTTTTCCAAAAGATACGCTTATTTTTCCAAAAGGTATACATATGTTTTTGTTTGTAGTTTGCATACTTTTCCAAAAGATACGCTTAATTTTCCAAAAGGTATACATATGTTTTTGTTTGTAGTTTGCATACTTTTCCAAAAGATACGCTTATTTTTCCAAAAGGTATACATATGTTTTTGTTTGTAGTTTGCATACTTTTCCAAAAGATACGCTTAATTTTCCAAAAGGTATACATATGTTTTTGTTTGTAGTTTGCATACTTTTCCAAAAGATACGCTTAATTTTCCAAAACAAAATTTGAGGCTTTTTAACGTTGGAAAAACACCACTTCCAATGTTTTCAACCAATGTTGAAAACCTCGTTAATAAAACTTTCAAAATTTTTTATATTCATTCTATGAATGTTTTGTACGAAACCTGACCGGATTCTGAGACTATGGCCGAATTTCTAAGACGTTGTCTGCTCGATTTTCTCAGAGAGTGAACTTTCTCAGAGACAGAAAAAAACACTTTGACATAATACAGTTTCCTAACGTTGACAAAACTTTATTCAAATGCATGTTAAACGACAGAAGTTTTTTTGTACCAAATTCTCATCTTTGTTAGTTCTCGTTTTCAACACTGAAGTGTACATCGAAGGCCTTCAAGTAGTCGTAAATCTTGGTGTCTCTGAAAGCTGCAGCCGGGGAAAATACTCCACCCCTAAAGAGTCAAAATCAACAGCAGCAAAAATAGCTTACGTTTTTGGCAGCTTATCTTCGTCTTTCAGCAGTGCAAGAGCTGAGGAGATAATGCAACCGCTGGTGCAAACGTACGCCATGTCAGGACCAGAGCAGGTTACCAGCATCTGAACATTTTCAGTGTGTGATTGTGTGATTGTGTGAGTGTGGGAGTGTGTGACTGTTTATATCTTTTGATACCTTCTTATTTGGCTGCTCAGTGTGTTCTTGGTCCTGAGGTAGTTTTGTTTGATAACCAGCACCTTGGAAGTAGTATGTAAAACCAGCTCCAGCTATTTGCTCTTCAGAAGGACCGTTTTTCTGAATCAGGAGCATCCAACTTAACAATTATTGGATACTTACGGCGAACATGCCAAAACTGCACGCATCAGGGTACTTCTGAAGCAGTTTACGGGTTGGTGGAATCTGAGAGAAGATGAAGAAGATAGATAGCCAGGTAGTCATGGCGAGAGCCCAGAAGAGGGTTGAAATGCGGATGTAGGTTTCCATGTGGATCTGAATATTGAATTAATACGCACAATGACGTGTTCACTCACACACTCACACTCACACACATAAACTCACTGGACGATCGCCCTTCACATTGTAACCATAATACTGTGATCGTTCTACAACCGAAGCATCACATCCCATGAATGGGATACACCACCCTCCAGGCACTTTTTCGTGAATGTTTGACAAAAAGAATCTGAAATATATCTTTGCTCGAGAAAACCTTTAGGTGACCTCCATGGTGCTTTGCTGCGCTCTTTCTTGAGTGGCGTATCGAACAAAGCCCTCCTGTTCCGCTTAAATTCAGCAGTTTCTCCTTCAGCCATGTTTAAAACAATAGTTTGGTAAGTTCCGTTGTTCACGGGGTAACCCTAATTTAGGTTTTCATATATGGTCTTACGAAGCCTTACCTGGGGAGGATACTTAATTTGGAGAAAAGCTTCCACGTAGTTCAAGTCACCGTCGAACTTGTTTTTCAGATATTGAACTCCGAGATCTGCGGGGATAGAATCCCATCCACAAGCGCCGACAACAAAAACGTTCTAGAGTAAAATTTGTTGTGTTTAATAAAACTCTAGAACCTTCTGCTTAGCAAGCTCATTGTACTTAATGACCATTGCTTCCAGAAACTGAAAAGTTGCGTTGGTTTAAAAAGAAACATTTGGTTTACGTTTGCTTCTCCTGAGATGTCTAGGTGGTGGGCCCCATTTTCAATTGCTGCACGGATAACTGGTTCTCCGTATAACCAATACTAAATGAAGCTGTTTCAGACTCTCATGCTTTCCTATTGTGGCTCATGTGTCGTTTTGTCTTTCATTCTGGCTCTATCTAAATTTCTTAACCAACCGGTCCCACAGCGTTGATTATAACCTTGGCTTGCTTTGCCATCTCCGCCAAACTGTTCGGATCATCCGAGTCGGCTATGATAATCGGAATTTTTCTCACATCCTTACCTAAACATTATTATTTTTGAGTTGGAAAAGCCTAAAAATTCTAACCAAGTCTGTTCGAAACGGTATCCAACGACTTCTCCAATCTTGCTTTGCTACGACCAGCTACAGCCACAGTCACTCCTTCAAAATACGATGACTTTGCCAATGTTCCAATGATGTACATCCCGGCAAAGCCGGACCCTCCATAGATTACAATATCGTAGCGGGACATCTAAATATAATATCTTTGTGAAATGAATTCGTGCAAGAAGAACAATGAAAAGGAAAAAGTGAACACCTGTTTTGAGAACCGATGGTGCCTGAATGGAAAACATGTTTACTGCCAGCGGTGATTGCAAACAAGAGTACAGCCTGGAGAGTTCGCCATTTCGTGAAAATAACAGCTGTGTTAAGTTATGACTGTTTGTGATCGGAGAGGTCGAAGAACACCTTGCAGTGCGTTTCGTAAAAATGGCACCGGTTGACCAAAACTTGTTGACTAATACTATAGAGTAAACGGGCGGTGGATGGAAAATCTGGGTAAAGTTTGACAAAAAACCAAATACGGCCGGGAATCGCTCTGCCGCAAAGTTGACACCCTTAGACACACGAAGACAGCCGAAAATTATCGCAAAAAAGGTGTTTTCGATAAAAACCGAAGAGGTAAAACGTTTTTGGAGGCAGATACTGAGCGTTCATGAAATTTGGTGTTTAGTCACCAGGTGGTACAAATTGGCATTTGCCAATGCGAAAACATGATTAAAACTGGCCTGAAAAGCGATTGTGTTGTTTCGCAGGTCTTGAAAACACAATTATCCACATTGCATCAAAGAAAATTATTACGATACGGGGAATTGTTTATCAAAACAAAGTTTTCGACCACGAGAAAACAATGGCAATTAAAGAGTTAATGTTGCGAAAAACGTAAATATTCTGAATTTTCCAAACCGAGCTCGTCTTTTATTGGTTCTGGCAGCCTCGACTCTAGCTAGGATGACATCAACCCAAAGATTGCTATCAGAACCTTTGAGCGAAAGATCAACAACAAAAGTTTCATTAGTTTGTTCAGTTTCTTCCTAAGCTGCAGATTAAGGACAAAAAACTTAAAAGTGAACGTTTTGGTGAAGGAAGGAAATTTGTAAAAGATAAAAAGATTCTTTCTCAGTCACTAAAAAAAATTAAAACGATTTTTAAAAAGAATACAATGAAATTTCGATTGAGAAAGAAAATTGAGAAACTCTCAAGGATTAGGAAGGTCTTTCATGAAATCCTTTGTAAACGAATGTGTTATCTAAACAGTGCACGGCTCTAGTCTAGTGGTGATGAAATAAACAAAGTCGACCACAGATCGTTATCAATGCAGACCACTGTAGACGGAAGCTGAAGAGTTTCGCAGCGATTTCTTATCTAGCGGAACATATCTTAGAGTTGAGTTCTATCAGACTTCCAGTAAGGTGAAAGCTTTCTGGAAACTAGGTGACTTATGTTTTCAACCGCTCCGTGAATTCTGCAATATGACTATTGGAAGTATGATTGACAAAAGAATCTGATTGTAGTATATCCAACTAAAGGTTGGTGACTGTGATGCCTTGATTTCCATACGGCGGGACCGAACGTGCCTAGTCCTAGACAGGGGTGGCTACGGGCCGGGCCGGGCCGGCTCGCTCTCCAAAAACTCACAGCTCGGCCCGGCCCGACCCGGCCCGCGGCCCGAGGTCAAACATTCCAAAAGTTGAAAAATGGTTTTTAACGATTGATGTGCAGGAATTACGTTTCTATTGTACCTAATGTATAAAACAACTATGGAAAAAAAGTTTTGCCGGCGGGGGATCGAACTGGGGCACCTTCGGATTACCATTCCGATCTTTTAGCCACTCGGCCATGAAAAACATACAAAATTTATATAGGGTAGGTCGAATCCTCCTTCATACAGTATGTTTTGCACAATTAGAACTATGTTTTGCAACAAACAGAACTTAAAAATAATGACTTTGAAAAGAGATACATTTAAAAATAGATTTTCAAAAAAGGTGGGGCCGGCCCGTTCCTCAGATTTTCTCGGCCCGGGCCGGACCGGGCCGGCCCGCTGATGAGCCACCCCTGGTCCTAGAGGTAACCACCGTTTCCCTATCCTCTTTTTCGGCAACGCGCTATCATGGGATAGAAAAAAAAACAAGAAAAAAATTACAGGGACTAGATAAATAATGACAAAATGCATCTATTGAATTCGTTGTTTTCACGATTTCTCCGACAAGGAGTATAAACAATACTATAATTCCATTAGCGTCTTCAAGAGGACAAAATATTGAAATTGTTCCTCTAATGTTGTATGTGCATATCGTTTGAATTATAGTTTGTACACAATTGTCATGAATTATGTATTATGTTCATTATGCGAAATTTAGCTACTGTTTGTGTTTTAGTTGTTGTTTTTACTATCAGCGAGAGTGTAGTAATAAACTACAAATGCAAATCGGTTGGCACGGACTCAAAAAGCCATACTTGAGCCATAGTGTGCCCGAAATCATAAACGTTGAATTAAAAATGGTAGGCAAACTCTCGTGTACCTGCCTTCTGGCTATTTTGACTTTTTGGACTCCTAGCTCTTTGCAACTCCGGAAGCTTCAATTCATCAGTTTGCGAACTGAGTTTGTCCCTTCGCTCACTCCCTACGTTGTCGTCTTTGGTCAAGCGGCGCCCGGGATGCACTTGCCCCATATGCCCGTATCAATTTCAAATGCCTCCCGTAGTCTGATATATCTTCCGCAAGTGCGCGTCAACGACACTAAAGCCGTTTATGACTTCATTAACGGTGCATTCGCAACAGTTTGCCAGTTTTTTGTTACGCTTCTTAGATCTTAGGTTTCCTGTGTTTGCTTTGCCGATTTCTCAATTTTTGTGGCTTAGGCACGAATCGAAAGATAATATAGCTGTCGCGAAGTGGAAACCATGTGAATAGCGGAAACATGCAAAATATGCTCTGTATTACTGATTAGACTACGAATATCCATATCAACAGAGCATGACTGAAACATTCTAATTATACTGGCATGATTCCATCTTGGCGACAGCTATAACGTGCATTTTAAACGTCAAATGAGACCCAAAAATTCTTCTTTTGTCTTTAAAGTATCTTCTTTTATCGGGTTCTTCAGAAAGTTTCCAACCTAATCCGTTATCAATCGGCATTCTTCCGCGTTATACCGTTTGTGACTTGTGTCCGTTCTCTCTCTCTCTCACACACTCTTTCTCTCATTCTCTCTCTTTCAACTTCAGCTGTTTCTCTATTTCTCTTTCCCTCTGATTCTCCTTTCTCTTCCCTTTTTTTCGCATTTTTTCTCTGTTTTTCCAACAGAGTTTTCTCACGGTTTCTTTTATACACTCCTCTTTTTTTCTTTTCTCTATCTATCTCTCTGTCTCTCCATCTCTTTTTTCTCTCTCTATCCCTCTTTCTTTATCTCACTATCTCTGTACATTGTCTCTTTTATAATGGTGTCTCTTTTTGTTTTGGACGTCGCCAGCATTCAAACTTGTTTTTGCACGCAGTGTATATCAAACCCAAGTTTCTTAATTGTGAAAATGGCTTCCTTGTTGGAATTAATGGCTCATTGGTCCCTGAGTCTTGTACTTCGATGTTCCTATTCTCTTTTTCCTCTTTCAGGTTTTTTCTTCTTTAAATTGTTGTTCCAATCATCGCACTGGCCTGACTTATGAATAATGAATCTAAGCGTTTTACCAAATTTAAAACAAAATGTTCGATTTGATCCATTTCTCAGTCTGCACTTTCTCAGTCCTCCCAGTTTTTTATTTGTTTTTTTCATCAATCAATTAAGTTTTCTTCACTCATCCATTCCGTTTCCGTGGCACAATTCGTTATTTTTGTGGCGTAGTCGAGAACTCTTAAAGGGATCGTTAGGGTCTTTTGATAATTCCGTGTTGATGAAAACTTGGTAAGCAATTTGATTACAACCGTTGTCTGGAGAAAAAAAAAGAATTTTGACTGAAATGACCAAACAGAAAAGGATTGAAAAAGTGCCTTTTGCATACGGTTAATTTCCAATCAAAAAACGCCCGTGACTATCCCTTTAATCATGAAATTCGCATTGCATTTTCGATCAGGCATAATGACACACCTCTTTCGGTTCTCTCCATAGCCTCAATCTAATTTCAGGAATCCCTCACAAATGAACCTCCGCATTTTACTCATTTTTGGGGTGATCTCATGTGTGACAGGTAGGCACTTGGAAACAAAAATCCATTCTTGCTTCTACAGCAAAACTTCCCGTCAGACGAATGGTCACAGAAAAGGACTTTGACGATGTGAGACTAAATAAGAAACAGTACGACAAAGCTCACACAATTCACTACAACTGGTATGTTCATTCCATAAAGGCTATTATGGGCTCACTGGGAAAGGACTTGATGAAGAAGATGCACAGAAGTAAGTAAATATCAGTTTGAAAAATTTAACCATTTAACTTTCAGACGACAAACTTGATTTTTACAAGTGCCTCGATCAGATTCGGGATCGTCGTGATGTGGTAGAAGCAGCCCAGTGTCTTATAAAAGCCAAGGATGCATTTGAGGAAAGAAGAATCAGTTCCCCACGGTATGTAGACAATTATCACTATAAGTTGACTCCTCCTTGCCAAAGATACTTTGATCCTATGTGATCTGTTTAAAAAAAAATGACACCGGAAATTTAAAGGACGGGGAGACCTGGCCCCGCCGTGACAGCTATAGACTATTTCCGACAGAAAGACCGGAGACTTTTCAAACACCAAAATTCAGTTTACCGATATTTAACCACTGACGACTTGAAACATTGGAGTGAAAAATAATATTTTAGGCGAAACAGAATTGTAAACGAGGAGTGCGCAGATAATTAGAAAAATCGCGGCGGGACCTAATGTGCCATCCTTTGAGGTTTTGGGCAAAAATCTGTGCCGTTTTTCGGAAACACATTATAATAGCCAGCCTATTGGCAGTCGCGTTGCGTTTTCAAGGTGCATGTGTTCGAAACTCATCTATCGTTTTGGAACAAAATACCGATTTTCTTTGTTACCTTTCTCTCACAATTGAATTTGCTAGAAAAATACCACTAAGAATTTGAATATTGTGCAAATCGAGTTTGTGTTTCGTAGATGTTGAATTAGTCTTAATGTTTTTAGTTTTTACCGTACACAAACATCACCCAAGCGCTTGTTCAAACATGTGTTTCCGAAAAAAGGCGCATTTTTTCGGCCATTTCCTTAAAGGATGTAATTTTCAGTGCTCTTCTCTGTCGAAGTGCTATTTCATTAATTTTATTGTTTTCCCTTAAAAGTTTCAAACAGCCAATGGTTTTAATTGTTTGAAAATACGAGTGGATATCAAAATCGCTGAAATGTCGCCAATTTTTCTTTTTTGAAAATATACTATACTTTTTCATATATTATGTATTTTTGCTTGTAAACGTTGCCTTTCCTTTGTGGATAAAATTGGTAACAAGAAATGAAAAAGTGCAACTCTTACACTGCGCTTTCCTGTTCAAAAAAAAAATGCAGCTAAGGTGGACGATTTGTTTTCTAACTACGGTTAAATGTTATAAACAAGAATCTCGAACTTTTCAGTTATTCTGCGGAAACCACGCCATCCGCGAAGGAAATGCCAGCTTTCGTGCTTGAAACGGAGCCAGTTGTTGTTGAAAAGATTAAGCAAAACCTGCTAGAGAACAGGGAGAAAATGGATCAAAAATTGCTGGATGAAATTAGTATTCTCTCCAAGGTAAGAAAAGTTACGCAACTAAATCTATAATTTTCACAACTAAATCTATAATTTTAATTTTCAGAAAAACGATCTCAAAATCAGGAAAATGAAGAAATTCTACATGCCTCGCCGCATCGACTACCGTAGGCGATTCAAACGCAGTCTAACAAGACTCGTAGCCGACCAAATCAGTAAAAGTGACTCTGTTCAATATACGGTTCATACAAAAATTTGTTTAAGAGTATTCGTTCTTTTAGGTAAAAAACATGGACAAAATGCCCGCTCTCAAAGAGGTGCGTAAAAGTGGAGTTCAGAAAGTGACCAATCTTATTCGAACGATGGTTGGAACGGAAAACTCAACTGGGTATGAAAAAAATTGTCTCCTAACCCAAGTATTTTAGTTGGTCTGCGAGCTACACTAATTTATTGGCGCTGAAAAAATCCATGGATCTGAGGGCGAAAGACCCAGGAGCTAAGGTTTATGACTTCAGGATGCTGGATTTGGTTATGGATCGAGATACTCCAACCAACTCGATTTATGACAAGGTGTGTATATTAGAGAACAACAACTTGGTATGAGTTAGTTCACTTTGAATAAAAAAGAAAATCCACCAAAAACCGCTAAACTACACTTTCTTTCAAACTTTGCACTAACTTCCATAGATCTGCTCCATCGTAGTAAAGGATCCATTCCAGCTTGAATTCAGCTTGTGTTTCAGTGAGAAATATTTTTTGGTGACATCGATTTTGGAATTATTTTCTCTCTTTGTCGTTGAAAAAAAAATATTAGCCATAAAAAATAACAATCGAATATCGAAAATTGGAAGATTTTCAAAATGTTTTCAGAAAACCTGAAAAACGTAAAAACATGTGTTTAAAATTTTTTTTGTCGAAATTTTCGAACACCGAATAATTTTACATGTCAAAATGATTCAAATTATCGAGAGCGCATCGTTTCAAAAAGTTCACCGAAGCCTTTTTTGTTTCCTTTTTTTCAGTTTTAGTTTTTTTAGTTGATGAGAAAAGTATTGATAAGTAAACACTTCTTTGGCAAAATTTCTCTTTTGTATGGCTAATTCTCAAAAGAAACTCTAATTCGCAACTGCAAAAATTTTTATTTCCAAAATGATTGTTATTTGCGTTGATTGCTAACAATGCTGCAAGGCAACATCATGTACAGCATTTCAAAACAAATTTCCGTTTCAATTTTCATAAAGCATTTTCTAAGTACCAAAAATTCCTCTTCTGGGAAAAGACTTCCGTAAGACCAACAAGTGACACTTTCGATTTCCAAAGAATTGCCATTAATCACACAAATCGGTCAAGTTTTAGCCCGCAACTGTCCGCGAAGGACAACAAAGATTATATCACATCACTTAATGATATCTTTGTCCAAAGACTATTCATCATAATGGGTTCAGTTTTAGCGTTTGATCTCGAAATAGGATATGTGTGAAGAAGATAAATCACATTGTTGCAACAGTTTTTTGCCGAGATCAAACGTTAAAACCAGCGTCGCAGACGGGAACGGCGCCCCAGTTGCAACGCCTGTTGATGCGTGGGGAAGTGACAGCTTGGGGACGCGTAATTTACGACAGTTTGCGGTTTTGGAGATAATTTGACATTTAAAGATTGGGATAGACAAGCAATGGGGGTCATTCAACAAACGTTTATCGTTGTAAGACGCAATTTGAAAATTAATTTGCTTTATCAGAAAGAGTTCGTCAACACACCCTTGCAGTGTTTAATTAAGCCAAAAGGGTGCATCGGTGTGAAAATGCCAACTATTTGTGGGAAATACATGTAAAGGTGTCTATTTTAATGAAATTTCTAAACGTTTTCCAACCAAAGTTACAGAGTAGTAAACTTTGGAGAAAAAACTGTAGATTATGTTTTGGACGAGATATCACAATCGCTTTCCGCTGAAATAAAGTTATTTGAAAATTTAAACTTTTTCAGCGGTATGAAGGAACTTATATTTTTGAAATTCCAAACTAACCATTTTTAAACAAAAACATTTGAAATTTCAAAAGGAAATACATTTTTTATTTCAAAGATCAAAAAGGCTTATAGCCTTAGGGTTATTTATTTCTCTCAGAGTTACCTTCAGGTGGTGCGAAAATCTGAATTATGAAAACCATATGAAAAATTACCGGCTAAAACCGTTAAAATACATTTAGTTAGGGCTATGTATTCATTTTATTTTATTTGAAGCACAAAGAAGTGAAAATTTAACAGTACCGCCAAACCCCTCCCCGAAAATATTTTACATCTCACGCCGTATTGCGTAAAACAGCTGTATTAAAGCAATAAAGCCGATAAACTGATTATGATGAAAAATACCATTTTTCGAAATGACTTCCACGATTGCAACCAATCATTTTTAGGCTCCACTCCCTCCCCTCATTCGGGAAGCTTTTGACCTACTTCATTCCTTCGAAGACTCGCCAAAGGCCGTTTCTGAAAACGCTAATATCAAATTTCTTAGGTACGTATTTTACCCCCATAAACATTTATGTTACTTCTTCAGCCCCCGTTTTGCTCCCCTAATGCCAGACAAAACCGAGATGAAAGGAAAACTCTCCCCATCTGTGCTGTCATTTTACAATGACGATGCCGAAGAGCAAGTTCTTCCTATTCCTAAGGTAGAAATTAGTTGTTTTAAATCTCGAAAGTTAACTTTCAGCTTCTTGAGGCAACTGGAATGCAAGAAAAAGATCGCCAAAATGTTCTCGAAACGGTTATGGAAATGTCGGGAGCTAGAGAAACGGTTGACGACGCTTTGAAGGTTTGTTTTTTATTTAAAAATGTAAACAACAACTTTTCAGATGCTTGAAAAAATGAATCTTTTTGGAATGGAAGGGGAATTAAAAGAAGTTACAGAAAGAATCAGCGGATATTTTAAAGATCTTGAAGACGTAAGTTTGAAATTTTGAGCAGTTTTCAACTGTTTTTTTAAGTCGTTCACTAAAAGGCAACGAAAAGAGATCAAAAAGAAGGGATTCACCTACTTGGAAGGCAAACAAATCGATGACATGTACCAGAAACAAGGTGAGTTTTATTTCGTTGTTGTGACATTTATACAAACATATTCAGGCATCAGCGAAAGGAAGGACACAGGTTTTGATGTGGAGAATTACAAAACGTTGAATAGAAAACAGAAGGAGGATTCACTTTGGTTAAAGATTGCAGAAATCGCTACAAATTCATCGGTTTGGTCAATTAATGCCGTTAAGACGTTAATGTTTAGGAGCCCGTTGACCATAGAAGATCGAAAAGAGCCATTACTTGGCTATCAGTGTTGAAGCCGACTGTTTTGGCTCCGTACATGTTCTCGCCTGTTTATGGATTTTCTGTTTTGGGACCTACGGTATGTATTTTTTGTAGTTGAACTCATACATGAAAAACTGCAACAATTTGGTCGGCCGCAGGAAATAATATATTTTCTATGTGCGCCCTCGGCGGCGGAGTGGTAGCGCTCTTGCTTGTAAACCTGGCTAGCCGGGTTCGACACCGCCCTGTGATCTTTTGTTTTGCCCTTTGGACAACAAAAGCCTATGACAGAATATTTTATGTTTTTGCCCGTTCATTTTTTTTTTTGCAAATTCTGGTATTAAAACTTTTAAAACGACACGTTGTCATGCTTTTGAAAATATTTTTTTTGAGCAAACGATTAGAGAAAATAACTTGGAAAGTTTTCGAACCTGATCAGTTTTCGCACGCATAACTATTTCATCGATGAAAATTCGGGTTTCAGTCATTTTGGAGTAATGCAGAGATTTAATATCGTGGAAATTTTGCGGTTCAACTTGTTGCATCGTTTTTCTCGTGTAATGTTTGGAAACGCACCCTTGTTGTAACTGGGCAAGTTGTAACTGGGATGAATTGTAACCTAGAGCGTGTTGTAACGTTTCTTTTTGTAACTAGAACGATTTGCAACCTTCCTGATTTGTAACCCGCCCCAATTGTAAATCGGACGAATTGTAACTGGGACTCGTTGTAACCTTAATTACCATAAGATCACGTAAAGGAGTAATAGCAATACCCTTATTAGCCTAAAACAATTCCGTAATTTTGTGGTAATTAATGTTACAACGCGTCCCAGTTACAATTCGTCCGAGTTACAATTGAGGCGGGTTTAAACTGTCCGGTTACAATTCAACATGGTTACAAAATGACTAGGTTACAACTGCCCTGCAAGGTTACAATTCGTCTTCCAACATGTCCAGTTACAAAAAGGGTGCGTCTCAATGTTTGGATTCCATTACGAAATGAGAAATTTTCTCAAAAGGACGCGCCCGAGCCGCAATCTCGAAAAGTGAACTAAAAAAAATAATCAAAGGGAAATGGATAGTTTCATTGTATAAAATATTAAAAACGCTTAGAAATATTTTGGTTTCAGGTCCTCTCCCCTTCCCTCTTTTCTCCCCTGATCCTCAACCCTTCCGTCCTGTCCCCCTACGTCTTCTCTCCCGCCGTTGGAATGCCTTTCATCCTCTCACCCTACCTTCTCTCACCCTACGTCATTTCACCCCTAGTCTTCGCTCCTTTTATCCTGAACCCTTACGTATTAGCCCCTAACGTCATTAATCCTTATGTCCTTTCTCCTCTCATTCTAAGTCCTCTCGTTCTTTGTCCTGATGTTATTTCTCCTATGGTTCTGGGCGGAGGAATTCTTTCGCCATCTGTGGCTTCACCCTCCGTTCTTTCAAAAAGTGTCCTCATGGCCAGTGTTCTCTCACCCTCAGTGCTATCATGACAAGGTTAAATTACAATTTGTTGCTTAATTACAGGTATAATAATAAAAATAATATTAATATTCTATAAGTTTTATTCTTCTGAATCTTTTTATGCCATTTGAGACAACTCAACTGACTGTTCATTCTCAACCACTCGACTTGGCTCTTTTTGAACAGAAGAACTGAGCGAAGCCACTTTAAAGTTTCTTGCAGGGGCCATACAGTCGATCAACGCACGATGACGGTCGACAATGAAGTACATCACAATTAATGGCTCGAAGATGGGATAAAGGAGGATTGTGAGCATTAGATACTCAGCATTTCTAAATAAATAATTTACATATTTTGTGAAAATGAAACATTACCCATCAAGAGAAACTCTAAAAAGGGGTAGGGTGACCAGTAAAGCGCACGGAATATGAAGCAGAAGCACGGGGTTCAATGTCTGAAAGATTTGTGTGATAACCAGATTCTGCCCTATTTCGACTTCTTTTTATAAGCTAGATTTTCAATCATTTTAAACCGTAAACGTAAAGCGCAGCTAGATTTTTTTGATTTAAACTTTCGGAGCATTCAAAGGGATAACATATGCATAAAAGGTACATTAATTTAGAGATGATCTGCATGATGGCCAGCAATTTCAACCTAACGACAAGCGGTCGTACTCAATCCGAATGAAATTTATTCCTTTTTATTTCGGAAATTTTGAGTGTGTTTTGTACGACCTTGTAAAAAAATTTTAATCAACGTGCCTATCTTACAAGCAACCGAACTCCGCAAGCCCACTTTTTAAATTGAAAGCGTATATATATACAGTAAGTATACAGTAAATTAGCTGTTTGGTCTTTAACATGGTTGAACAACTTGTTTGCAATGTACAATTCTTTGCTGAGAGCATAAATAGCAACTTCCAAATTTTTTGGAAGCCCGTAAATGAACTTTTCAATTACAAATTTTGACAACTACGTCTTGTTTCGTGACTTTTTGTATGTTTATTGGAAGCTTGTAGTGAAAGTTTTTAATAGTGAAACGTGGGTTTCCCCAAAATCTTATTCTGGTTTCTGCAAATTAAATCATTTGAATTAAAGATCGACTTTTTCACCTAAAATGTGGAAAGGTCAGCGGCCGAAAAATGGAGTGATTGACTGTAAAGTTTTCGAACATGGAACAGAAAGTCTGTGTCCAAAAAAAATCAGCCGAGTGGTAGCCGAAATGATTCTTGATACATGGTCCCACCGCGATTGAGTATGCCAGAAATCGCGCCAATTGCGGACGCGCGAGGGAGAATGCTTTGATAGAAGCTCGCAGAGTTAACCGCAATAAAAGAGTCTGGCACTGTTGGATTTTTAAATATTTTTCAGGGAGGCCAATTGTTGGTTGGACTCAACCTATATCAACGTTTTGGTTAAAAGGATTCAATTTCTTGTGAAATCGGATGTGCGCCTTTATCAATGTTCCGCACTGTAGTAGTGATATCTGGAACCGCTCTTAAAATACCACCTTGAAACGTTTAATTTTTAGCAAAATTTAGGGTGGATGTTTCGTTAACCCCTTTTGCTTCAATTGAATTAGCATTTGCTGCTTTTTTACTTTCAAAACCCCAGAAAATCATTGACCACTTGATGATAATGAAACGCGATATGAACTTTTTTTCACGAATTAATCATTAAATTGATGTTTACTTGCATGAATGATGAACCGTTTATTGCCAATTTTCATAATTTGTTAGCCGAAAACACCTGGAAAGTGGAATATTGACAGTTATGACAGCTAATAACGCTGGGTGTTCTTTTGTCAATTCTTTACAAGTTGGAAAAAATTTTTTAAAGTACATTCAATTAACAAAATTGAGGATGACTATTATATTTTGACGATTTGTAAAAAATTTAATTAAAATTCAGTAAACGACTACTTGCACTTTTAGTTCTTCCATAAGTGAAACAGTGTTTAAAATTTAAAAAAAAAAAATCTCTACCTGTGCTAAAAGTGCTTTGAACAATTGAACATGAAGGAATCTTCTTTGATTACTCCGAATTCTAACAGAATTCAATTCTCTAACAATCTGAATACCACAAAATAACATAATTCCAAACATAAGGAATTGATTCAAAAGAAGATTTGATATTCCAATTACGTTGTTCCATCGAATGTGACCCGTCGTTGGCGACTGAAAAATATATTTGAAAATATGTTGGAAAAACAGAAGCTTACCCAATATAATGTACTCACACCGTGCATGCTATCTGATGATCGGTTTATTGATTCTAGAGTGATATTGGAAATAAAAACTCGTAGTTCTTTGTCAGGCAGGAGTAGGAAGGTAAAGTTCAGTGAATGATATGCTATATTGAAGAGAATAAGAACGACCCCGAAAATTTGAAAATATGGGGGAGTTAGAAGCCAAGCGTATTCTTGTCTGAAAAAAAACATAACCTTTCCCACAGTCTCAGTTTTCTTTCTCTATCTACCTCTCTTTTTTGTGTCACTCTTCCTATCTCTCTCTTTCTTTCACTCTCTATCTATCTCAGTTGCAACCAGTGTTGTGTTTTGAACCTCGGGAAAAACGAAAATTGGGAACTGGAAAATGTTTTTATAAGGAAGTGTTTGTAATTTTTTTTAAAAACAGTTGAAACATTGCTTACCAGTTTTCATCAGAGTATTTATCAGAGCCCCGGGTCAACCCAGCCTACTACGCTTCGGCGAAGGTACAATGGGTAGTAGACTAGTCTACGAAAGTAATACGCCTGGAGAAACGTTGGCACGCCAGGAAGAGAGCCTCAACCCCGCCACCGGGCTTAGCCGTTGGTTCCCGCAGGTACTACAAACCTTGATACGGGGGAAACTTTACTTTACTTTTTACTTTATTTATGCCAAAACCCTGTTTTTCTCTGCACCACAGGTCACCTTAGAAATTTCTGTTTTTCGGGCAATTATCTTCAAACGTGAGCACTTTTAGTCGACAAAATTTAACTTTTTAAAAGTTGTTTTTGTAATAATTTTTTTTTTTAAAATCCATTGAACATAACAGGCTCTTAAAAACACACTAGAAGGAGAAAAACGTTGAAAAAGTCGCAAAAATGTTCACGAAAAAAAAAGAAATTTGAAATTTCAGAAAATGGCTCGCCTATATGGCATGTTTTAAGTAATAAAGTTTTTTTGACAGTAATTTTGAGTGACTTACCGTAACCCGTCAAAAATCGATAAATGCCTAAAAGTTTCAATAACAAATAAAGCGTTCTCTGGTCGAATACATGTTTTTGACCAAATTTGAGAGTAACCATTTTTTTGAACGTTGATTCTTTCCGTTCGAAAATTACAGAAATTACGTCTTAAAAAACTCACTTGCAAATAACAGTGTACCTATACAGAAAATGCATACATTCTATAAGTGTCATGGTGAAAAATAACACCGATTCAGCTATGACCGTAACGATTCCCCAAAATTCTGATTTTCCACTCAGGCCAGCTGCATAAATGATAGACATCTGCTCGTGAATGAAAAAAGACTAAAAAGAAACTTAAATGGCTAAATTTTAAATCGCACCGGTAATGTAACAAAATCAATTGCGTAATGAAGAATATTCACAACTGAGAACAAAATCATGATAGTTTTGTAGGATCCAAGGTCGTATTTGCTTCGATAAACCAAAAGTGGTATTAAAAGTGCATTTAGAGAACAAGCAAAAGCTCCCAGAAGAATAGTGAGTCCTTGTAGTTCTACCTGTTTGATCATTAAAATAATACGTTGAAGGAAATTTCTGAACATTTGGATTTGAAAAAGTAATGTGCGCCGAAATCAGAGAGCACCGGATCAAAATTACTTTGATTATTTCGAGCGACTGGTTTCCTTCAATTGAAAAGTTCATTAAAACATTTTGAGCGCATTCTCAGACGATGTTCAAAGAGCACATGTATCAAAGTTTCATTAAAAAAAATGCGAGTTCATTAAAAATTTATCGAAAATGCAAAAGTGATATCCGACAAAATAGGGGGGAGGAGTATGAAAAACAGGGCGAGTAAAAGAGAAAATGAAACAAAGAGAGAGAGAGAGAGAGAGAGAGAGAGAGAGAGAGAGAGAGGGAGAGAGAGAGAGAGATAAGAATAAATATATAAAGGGAGGGACATAAAGAGAAGGAATACAGAATGAAACTTAAAGAGAAAAAAGAGAGAGTCATACAAATAAAGAGAGAGAAAGAGAGATACATAAAAAAGGGGAAGAGAAAAAGAGAAAGAAATTGAGAGATCATGAGAATTTTATTAGAATGAGACTTAAAGAGGGAAAGAGAGAGAGAGAGAGAGAAAGAGAGAGAGACATAGAGGAAAGGGAGAGGAAAGAAAGACATAAAGAGAGAAAAACAGAGAAAAGAGCGGAAAAGAGAGAGAGCACGAGAGAGAGAGAGGTAAAGAGGTATAGAGAGAAAGAGGGAGAGAGAGAGAGAGAGAGAGAGAGAGAGAGAGTTTCCATTTTCGGTTAGCAAAAACACCACTAAGCAAGCAAAAAAAAATAAAAGAAAAAAATACTTCTGGATATGAATGTTCAAGAAAAAAGGAACATTTTGCATAGACAAAATATACGTTGCCTCTCAAAACACAGAAAATTTATACTGTCCTTTTGTTTTCACTGAAACGTAATTTCATGCTATTTTAGGCAACTTTGTGGCTTTTGCTTTTGTGATCACTAGTAAAATACTATCGTAGGTTAAACTGGCTTTGCGTGCTGCACCCAGTTTAACAAACGTAAGCGAAATCATTATGATGATAAAGAGGGATCTTAGTTTCTGATTGATCAGAAACTACGCAGCGACCGTCTGGGTCTTGTAAGCTTCTTGTAAATGAAATTTGTTTTTGCCAAAGCTTCAGTTGACTTTGTTGGTAAAACTACTGCAACTTCCGATTTCAAAAACGTATTTAGAGAAGATAACTGATTGAAATTCTAATTTAGACAAGTTCAGAGGAAGCGCTATAAATTTGGTAAATTGGATGACACAAAAGTTTGTTGGTCAAACAAAATTCATGGATGAATAAGACGCCATTTGGAATGTGGGGTCGCTACGATTTGCGAATTTGAAGTCGTTTCATTACTCACCGCGAACCCTTTGCTCATTCGGGGAACTAATTAGAAAACGGGCGTTTTCACCTGCCATACCAAATTGAAAAACAGCTGTTCCTTCCAAAACTAGTTTTTCAGGGTTTGAACTGTAGTCGAGACACTTTGAAAATGCCATTCTTTTTTCAAAAAATCTTGTGTTTCTGCAAAAACAATGGCCTGTTTTGCCAATGTTATGTAGGTTCGTAAAAGGAATTCGAAAAAAAAACTATGGAATAAGAGGGGCATGGGGTTATTTTAAATTTTTGAGTCATAATGAATAATTGAAACATTACCATGAAAGTTTATGTTAAAATACAAGCATCATAGATTTTTGTCATTAGTAACTTTACAACCAAAAAACACAAATTAAACTATAAATTTAATCCGCAAAAAACAAGTTATACTATAATTCCTTTAAAACAACTTGTTTATAGAAATTAGAAATTTATCCAGTGAAAATTGTGTTTACTGCAACTTGACAAAATTGTTTTGAAATATAAGCACCTTTTAAATAGTTTAAATGCAATTTTCTTAAATGGTTTATACTTTTCCCTGTTAAAATAATTTGAGATAATTAGAGAATCAAAAAGTCTACGCACTGGGTACATCAATTGATAAAATTGGGCTGATATTAGTCTTTTTAAAAGTGGTGGGTGTCAATGCGGAACTACATTTATCCATAACAACCTTTTAGTATGAAATCGTCAGAAGTAAAAATGCCTCTTCGGGCGTCTAAGTTTTCTGGATTCGGCGGCCTGTGGTTGCTTTGAGGTCGCTTCGCGGTCTAGGAGCAAAGCGGCCCTCGGAAGCCTGAGTCTCGGACAAACTTGTGGGAATGCTCGGGTCGAGTAACAAAGTGCGGGATCTCTCTCAAATTTTAAACATCAAGAACATATTTGTTTTTACTAACAATACAACATAAACTAAGCTGGACAAACGCTGAAATGTACACAAGTGGCTGAAAATCAGGCTGAAAAGGAAAATAATATGTGTTGTGGTTTGGTGGTAAAACAAAAAGGCGAGAATTAATAGGAATACAAAATATAAGGGGTTTGCATTCATTTTGCCTTCAGGGTTGGATAGCTGTGATTTTGCTCAAACTTTGTTAAAAAATGGTTGTTCGGTCTATAAACACTTGTTTGAAGCATTTTGAAAAAAGGAATTTTTAAATGCCAAAAACCGTATTTTTTCGAGGTTTTTTGATGTGTTTGTGTATGCAGAATCGTGCGAGCTATTAAAATAAAAAAAAAACATCTGCACAAATTTTGCTACAAAAAAAGTTTTCCAGTATAAAAATTTCGAATCCCATTGAACTAAGAAAAACGCAAATATCGCAGAAACTCTGCAATTTCTGGGATGTGAACTCTTCCTTTAATTTTGCGCTAATTGGCACAACTTTCCAAATCGCTCGACTTTTACAGACAACCTGTCTTAATTTTATTTTTAAAAACACTTATAAATTAGCTCAATAATTGAGTTGTTCTGGGCCTTTTGGAAAAGATGGTTCAACGAATGAGGAACTACAATTCGGTGCAGAATTTTTTTCTGACCTTTTTTTAAAACAAAACAATTATATTTCATAATGAAACAGTTACAGATTAGCTTGATGAAACATCAAAAACGTAAAAGTTCGAAAGTCTTAAAACAAAGGAATGTCAATTGCAACGTCGTCACAAAAAACAAAAGTATAGCAGTTGAATTATAGCGAACCAAATTGGATGAAACAACCACTTGATTTTCGATAAGGTTGGATTGAATATGTAAGGATTGCCAAACTACAAAAATTACACGCAAACATTTTGTGGCACAAGGTAGTAATCGGAACAAAATACAAACATGTTCAAAAATAGAACAGGGACGGGATGTAGCAGTCTCTATAAAACTGAAAGAAAAAAGTAGAGAAATGAGCTAGATCAACATCAAACGCTTAAATTGACATAGTGCCTTAGGAAATTGTTTTGAGTTACAAGCGTCAGAGACAAGTACGAAATGTATTTTTCACGACCAACGGGGCCAATACGGAGTGTTTTTTGAAGAGCAAATAACTAATCGTCTTATGTGCTTGTCCAAAAGACGCACACTCACACATTCACACACTCGCACACTTACTCACTCATTTTTCGGATAATTACGTCTGACGCAGCCTTCGTCAAACAAAATAAGTTCGTACGTACACAATTAGGTTTGTTTGCGATGACTGGCTACTTGGACAATTTTCATTCAAGCTTGTGTAAAAAAGAAATACAAGGAGAGTTTCACCAGGGAAGAAAAATACTTGTTGAAAGATATGTTATAAAGCCAATTATTTCAAAATGTTTGTGCAATTGTCTCGTCTGCTTCATAAAATGTGTTTTTGTTTTCTCTTGCTCTATTTCCTCTTTAACCGTCCGCAAAAACAATGTCGCGTTAGAAACAGGGGATTTTGAACTAGTTCCCGCTTCACATCCAATAAAGATAAACAATATTGGAAATCACTTCTTTCAATGAAGTGTTCTCAGTTTCTTTTTGTTTCTTATTTCAATGAAGTTCAAATGCCAAAGTGTTATCAAAACAAAATAACCTTTACCCTGAAAGTTCGAAAGAAATAGCAACCTTTTTACAATGAATATTTATTTCACTCTGCTTGTTCACAAGGAGTTTTTCATTACGGTCTTGAACATTCTCATCCACTAATGATATCAGAAGCAGAGCTGGATTCGTCTGGAGCAGAACTTGCTTCTTCAGGAGCAGAACTCGATTCTTCCGGAGCAGAACTCGATTCTTCAGAAGCATCACTGGATTCTTCAGAGGCATCACTGGATTCTTTAGGGGCATCACTGGATTCTTTAGGGGCATCACTGGATTCTTCAGAAGCATCACTGGATTCTTCTTTAGCTGAACTCGATTCTTCCGGAGCATAACTCGATTTTTCAGGGGCATCACTGGATCCTTCAGAGGCATCACTGGATTCTTTAGGGGCATCACTGGATTCTTCAGAAGCATCACTGGATTCTTCCGGAGCATAACTCGATTCTTCAGAAGCATCACTGGATTCTTCCGGAGCATAACTCGATTCTTCAGGGGCATCACTGGATTCTTCAGAAGCATCACTGGATTCTTCTGGAGCATAACTCGATTCTTTAGGGGCATCACTGGATTCTTCAGAAGCATCACTTGATTCTTCTGGAGCAGAACTCGATTCTTCCGGAGCAGAACTCGATTCTTTTGGAGCAGCACTTGATTCTTCTGGAGCAGAAATCGATTCTTCTCGAGAAGAACTCGATTCTTCTGGAGCAGAACTGGCTTTTTCTGGAGCACCACTGGAAGCTTCCGGAGCTTGTCTGGCAACTGAAATCCAGTTTCCTGTTAAAACATATATCTTAAATTAACCTCGGATGCTTCGTCCTCGAACAGCCAGGACGAGAGCAAGGAAAAAGAAAAGCTGGAGTTTCATTGTCGAATGTTGCCTTTTGTTCGTGCTTCGCTTTTATATCAAATCCTTGTACTTTGTCACTGTTGTGGACAGATTAAGCAGAATGTTAACTCTAAACTTCATGTTGATTCATTCAACTGTACTTGTGGTGGATTCCCTAACATGTAAATGTGAATCCTTCACGTGAAATGAGGACTATTTTATTTCGCTTTTGTACAATGTTTAGAATTTGAAATAACGGAGAATTGCTATTTGAAAATGCCAAAAATTATGTATAATTATGTGTACTGCTTCACCAACTTACAGACGCCTTCTCTACCCAAACACTGCTCTAAAATAGTATCGTTTTAAGTTCGGAACACACGAAACCATGGAATCTTAGTGAGCGTTTTGTATATCTCCAAAATCCCTATTTTAAAACAACCGAAACAATATTTTGAACATCCTTTAGGAAATCCCCTTTCACGTGATTTCCATTTGTTCTCTCAATGTTCGATGTCAGTGTTTGGAGTTTCATTTTACATATTGTTTGGGGGTTTACTATTTTGGTGTCTACATTTGAGTGGATTTTGTGCAATTAGAAACTCGACGTTCTGTACTTCTGAACAATGAACATCGTTAAAATTACGGACGGACAGTTTCTCGAAGATTAATAAAAACATCTACGAGTTTTCCAAAGTCAAGAGATGTTGTATTTTACTAAGCTTTATTTTTTTTTTACAATTTTCTATTTTTTCGAATTTTTCAAATTTTTTTTCCTTCGATTTTTTTTCGTTTTTGTTATTGGAGAAGTGTGTTATTCCGTTTTCATTAAAGCGGTCGCTTTTTTCTGAAAAAAATGAACAAATTAATTTAAAACAAAATCTACACTTCGTTAAAAATCTACACTTTTGCTGGTTAACGACCAAAATGTGACTTTTTTGATTTTCAATCGCTCTATAATCCTATTTGTTTTTTTGAAACACCAAGTCTCGAATGTATCAGCTGGTGCCGTTAGATGCTAATCTATAGGTTGTAATTAAAGAAAAGTAACATATACTTTTTATATAAAAGAGTTTTTGGGCAAACATAGGCCCGTTAACATATCTTATGCACTTTCGCACTTTTTTCTTACGCATTTGCACTTTCGCACTTTTTTCTTGCACTTTCCCCTAACCGGTCGTTTTCTTGCACTTTTGCACTTTTTTCTTGTTTTAGTGTATAAACAAGAGCGTGCGTCATTTTCCCGCTGCGCAGAAATGTGATCCGTTTCTCACGGATGCGACATCTAATGGAGAAGAGAGATTGATGTTGTTTTTTTGTTGACATTTTGCGGATGTGTTGTTTTTTGCAGGGCCTTCTCCGATTGTATACTATTTACAAGTTCATTTATAGTTCAAGACGTGTTTACAAGCCATAGAGTCGACAATCTTGCGGATCCGCGGAGGAGTTTGATACTTTCGGTGTTCCCTCGTTCTCTACTCTTTGAACTTACGGTTTCTGACGTGATCCAGGTCCTTCTTTGGTTACAGATGTTGCTTTTTTTGAATTTTTTAAAATTAGATTAGGCTATAAATCAGCTTCCAATAATGAAAAATTTAGACAACACTGATATTTTACTCGATTTGTTTTTCAAATAAACTATTAGTTTCAAGAAATAAATAAATAAGCGTAATATTGTTTTTTTACCTTATGTGAAATGAACACTTAGAATTATCGAAAAATCAACGATTTTGGGGTTTTGACGTTTAGCATAATTTTTTGATATGATAATCCCACGATTTTCAAGTTTCAACATATTTTCTGCAGGATAAATTTTCTGCAAGATAAACGTTGTGACCTTACAAATAAATTGCTAGCTAAAAAGTGTTTTGCTTTTTTCAAGCGTTTGAAGAGAAAATTGAGTTTCAAGGCCGTAAGAATTCTTTTTGGCGCAAACTGACCGTTAGAATGAGCCACGCCTATTTCGATTGGGCAGAAGGGAGTTATCAGATGTCTGTTCATCGTTCCACTATTTCGCTGTGGATGTGAAACAACCGGAAGTAAATTTTGGTCTGAACGAATTCACAGTTTTTGTTTCAGCCCAATCGAAGACAAAAATTGCACTCTAACCGGGGAACACACCGCTTCAACTTAAAAGAACACTTTATCTAAGATTATTTGAAAGTTTAAAATTCTCCAAACCGGTGTCATTGTCTTTAGTTCAAATTTATATTTTTCAAATTAAGTGTGGGTATGTCTGAATTTCCGAAAATCCAGTAACTTTTTCCAAATAACTTATATATATTTGATCTGTGAGCATTTGCGTACGTATAAATTACGCTCATTATTATTCTCAAGAAAGTGTTTACACATGCGCGAAAATGCATTCCTGCAGTGGAACCTTCAAAATAGATTGGCTGCTTCGCTTGTTCCGGCTAATGGTTGGAATTTGTAACGAAAGCTTTCTTCCTGAATCTAACTGTAACACTCTGCAAAGTAATACGATGTTTTCTTTGAACATTTATTCAAAAGTAACTTACTGTAAACACTAAAAACCTACAACGCTGAGTTTGGCGAACGCTTGGAATTAACACTGTTTTAAGTGACTGTCCTCCTTTTTTGTCTCCAGAAGGTGCCTAACCTTCACAATGCATTGAAAACTTTATATATTGATGATTTTCGGAAATCAGTACAATTTTCTCAGTTTAAAAAACTTTTTCATTCCATTTGTTGGTAAATTTTTTTTTATAGGATTCGTCTTTTGAAAAGTTTAACATCGAATTTTCACAAGGAATTTAACCGCTAGAAGGCCCTGCTTCATTAAAAAAAACAGTGCACACAACTTTTCGAACTTAAATATAGTGTTGTGGGCAGATGTTTAGCTAAAACATGTTGGTACTTTTTCTTGTTTTTGTCTGCTTTCAACCACCCAGACGCCACACCTGTTTCTGTTTCATGTTCCAGACATTCAACTTCTACATGCATGAATCCTAAAGATTGAAAAAAAACACACATTGTTTACCTACGTGGAAATCGCCCGACTTTTTTTTCTAATGGAGGAACGCAGACGAAAGATTGAAAAACAACCTTCCTTAACTGCCCAAATTTCTCCTACAAACTAAAGATTAACGCCTCCACACGATTATATTGCCTCAAATGTTAGAGTTCGCCTATGTCGCAACCTGCGACCCCAGTACTGGACATAAACAAGCCAATTTTTGTTTGTTTTGCAACTTCAACTTTTGATTGGGTTTGTATAAATCTAGTAAGTTTGAAAAAGGTGTAACATAAAAATAGTTTTGCACATGTTGCTTAGGACTCAGCTGTCCCTTCATGAAACTTTGCTTTCTTGGAAAACCCTATTTTTGACGTGCTTGAAAATTGACCAAAATATGCTATTCACTCATATGTTCTCTTGGAGGACACCTCTTCGATAACTTTAAACAGGTTTTTTTTCTTTCATGATACTTTTAGTAAAATCGACATTTTTGGCTTCAAGAGAAATTTTCCTTGATCCCACGCTGTGTGTAAAAATTGTAATTTTTCGATTTTATGGCAATTGAATATGAAATCTGGTAACAGGTTTCTATGTTTTATGTTTGTGTAACTAAAAGTATCATTGAAGAGGACTGAAAAGTCTCGTAAACGGGAAAATTTAATGAATTCATGAAATGGCTTCCAGTTCCATACACAAAAGAGTTTGAAAAGCCGCACGTAAAATGTTTTTCCAGAAACCATGTTTGGTTGATTTTGCTAAAAAAAAAAACAATAGAAGATGAGAATAATCTTGTTCGTAGTTCCCGACTATCAGAGAAGTTTTCGGTCTGTTGCAAGCAAAAATGTGAATGAAAGTAGTTTGGTCAATTTTGACTCTTTTTTCTTAAAGTATCTGTTGAGTTATGCGTCTAGTAGTCAAAGTTGCAAAAAAAAAAATCAAAAATTCATTTATTCAAAAGCGGTACTGCATGTCGCAAAGATCTATTAAATTTTTTTTTGAAACTTCATACATTACGTCTCATTTCGTAAACTTTCCGTATAATTATATTTACGAGCGGCTAAAAATGCTTCTTGATTCCCTCATTCTAGCTGTTGCAGCCAGATTAACTCCAGACTTGGTCGTAAATGATGTAGTTGGCACGCATTAATTAATTGCCTTTCTTCTGAGTAAACGGTAATTAAATGTCACTTCATTGTTCTTGCAGAACCCACAAACACGTTCGTCTTTTTGATCTTTTTGTTTTTACTCCAATTTCAAATGGTTTTTCGCTCTTTAGACAATTATTATTAAATGTGATCTTAATCGAACGAAATTTGTATTTGTAAGCATTCCTCCATACACGCCAGGAATATGATTTATGATAGTGATGATTTATGATAACTCTTTTTTGAGTGAGTATTTCTAAAAACTTTCCCCATGTAAGGCAAAAAATGGTCCTATTTTCCAATTACCGAGCAAAAACACCTGAAATTTAGATAGTTTTGCACTTTTCATATGAATTTTATCATCACCGGATACGTAAGTATGCACGACTGAGCCTCATGGCATATTGTTATCTCCAGTCAGTTGGAACTGCACTTTTCAAGAGTCTGGTTGACGTCAATCAGATATTTTAAGAATCTCATTTATTTTAAAGGATTATTCAATATATATATATATATATATATATATATATATATATATATATATATATATATATATATATATATATATATATATATATATATATATATATATATATATATATATATATATATATATATATATATATATATATATATATATATATATATATATATATATATATATATATATATATATATATATATGGAATTCTGCATTCGCTTAGGGCTGTAAGATCCAAAAATTGACTTTTTTTCGGACAAAATTGTCATACCTCATTATACAATTGAAAACACGTTTCTGCACTTTGCGTATGATGCATCAGATGCACTTTGCAATTTGAAGCATCACCTTCTGGGAAATCGGAAGCTTGCCTATTGCAGGTTGAAATATATGCTTTTTTTAAACAGACACTGCCTGGAGCAACGTGTCTGAAACATGTCTCTTCATATCTCTCTCTCTCTCATGCTCTTTTTTTCCCTCTCACTCTGTTCTTTTCTTTCTTTCTGTCTCTTTTTATTTCTATCTCGCTCCGTTTCTCAAGTTGTTGTTCTTCCTATATCATCCTATAAACACTCATTGTTTCGGTTTTCTCCTGTTTTGATGAACCATTGCGTTTTTTTCTGTTTTTCTGAATTGTTGACTCTCATTTTCAACGAATTCTTTGATTCAGTCGTCCCGGAAATGATGCAAAAGACATGCAATTACCCCTCGTGTGGCAGGCAAAGTAATCATCGGTTATATATTCCACCGGGAATAGAGATAATTTCCATTCGGCCTTGGATTGCGAAGTTGATCAACGATGAAAGTCTTTTCATCTTCTTCTTTGATATAATGTTTCTTCTGACAATTTATGTCTCTTTTCCCCTATTTCCGCAAATACCGATTTAGCTATTTCAAAATATGGGTATTCTCACTTGATAGTATTTTCTTTACTTTTTTTTTCTACCTTTCCGGCTACAAAGACATCCACTTTGGTTTTTCCCAACTTTAATTACCAAATAAAACCATAATTGTCTAGGAACTTGTGAAAAGGTGTAAGACTACAAATGTTTTGCAGTTGTTGTGTATGACTCAGCGGGCCCCTTTAAAATATTTTCCTTTTTTCAAAAAAACATACTTTTGACGTTCGCTAAAAAGCCAAAAATCTCGTTATACCCCTCGCCCAAAGAGCTTGTAATAGCGGCGTGCGCATTTGACCCAGACAATTGTCTGCGTCTCCATGTTTCGCGCGCTCATTAGCCGGTTAGATGCGCAGGTTCATTATAACTCCTTCCAAGGTCCATGGGCAAGAACTATAGATGGATACCGTAAAGATGGTATAAAAGGGTTGCCAGTTTCATCGGTTTTCCAGGGTTTGAAAAACCGCAATTTTTCAACGCGGTGGCAAGACCCCGGAAAATTTTTTCCCAAAGCCAAGAAATGGTGATGTTGCTTAAAAGTGCGTGAAAATAACCTGGTTAAAGTTCTTGACTGGCGGAGGAGGTTTATGGCCCTTCCAAGCGAAAATATGGCTTAAAAATGCCAATCTTTGTGGAATTTCAACAAAAGTAGGTTTTTTTTTTTGGAAAGGCAAAGTTTCTTGAAGGGACAACTGAGTCATTCTCACTAACTGCGTAACTACTGCCGTTTAACATCTTTGCTTAGGTAACGGGACATTTACAAACTCAATCGGTATTAAAATTTGCCAAACACGAAAACAAAAGAAAAGGTTGCTTTCTTTTTAGTCGGAACTGTATTAATTAAATCTTTCACGCTCTTCCTGTCTTTCTTTCTCACAGTGTCTCTCACGCACTCTCTCATTTGTTTGTATTCTTATTTTCCCGACCACCCCGTCCGATACATGAAGGTTTTATATTTTATTTCAAACCTTTACCTTTTAGTAACGTGTCTACTGAATTTCCCCTCTCTTGTTTATCTTCCATTTTTTTCAATTCCTCCTCAAGAAGTTCAAACCATTAAACTCAGTTTCCGCATAACATGTTTACTTGCAATAATGCACGAGGCCAGCTACAAAAACGAGAGTTTTCCGGAAATTATATTTCATTTTGTCCTCCCTTGCACTATAATTCTTGATTCTTGGAAAACTGCATAACTTATATCTGACACCTTGCGTTATAATTCGCACTGATAATTCAATTCTTAGTACTCTGCGTCGAATATTATCCGTAATTCCTCGTGGTTTGCTATTTACGAGGTCATAAGATGATACTCCTCATCGACTGCGTCGCCTTCGGAGCAGCTATTTTCGCCTTGGTGACTTTGGTTCTGTATTTCGTGATTTTCTTTATCGTTATGCGGGATAAGTAAGTTAACCTAAATTTTTCGGAATTAAAACTCGGATTTTTTCAGAAAGAACACCTTTGGAACAACTTTCTATAAAATGTTTGTGCTGCTTACATTAAGTGACATGATAGCCATATTGAACAATTTTTTTGGTAAGTGAATTTTCGAACAACTTCCCTGTTTACGCAATAATGTTTTTTTGTCAACAATGAACAACAAAAATGTTTTTGTTTTCGTCAACTGTAGTAATTTAACACGGCTGTAATGCTTATTTCAAAACGGAAAGAAAACGTAACAAACTGTCTGGACGTCACAAAGACAAAAAACATTATTCCGGAAAATCAAAAACAAAAGTCAAAAAAAAAACAAAAGCTGCTACTAATAATTAAAGAGGAACATGCTTGATCAAAACGAGGTAAAATCGATTTAACTTAGAAAGTGTTGTTTTTCCCTGATATTAAAAAAAAGATTGCAGCCCAATTTTTTCAGGAATTTAGTTTTTTCAACGCGCTCAAATATTTTTCAACGCGCCCAAATATCACTTTTTTTTACTTTTTTAAACTGAAAACAACGCAAAAGTAGTTTTGCAAATCTCCCTTGATTTTTACACCGAAAAAATTAATATTTTCGCACTTTTTTGCCTGTCAATCAATGATCCCTGGATTATGGATTTAGAGTGTGTTTATTTCACGATGTTTTTGTTGATTCTGGTGAAAAACAGCATGACAAAACATATTAAAACAGAAAAAGAAAATCTACTTTTGCATGTACGCAATCGAGACTTTACATAGAGACGCAGACAAACAGATACCAGGATAGAAACGGAAAACACTAACAAAGCAGGTTTGATTGAGTTTTTCTTTAACATTTTCAGGAGCTTCGCTTCCAGCTTGGCAGGTGTATGACCCAACAACTAACGAAGTTGTATCCTATATTCATCAAAAAGTCTTTTTATCTATAACCTGGTTTTGCCGTTACAATCAAGGTAGCCATAACTGAAAATGGATGGACAGGAGAACTTTTAGGTTTTGGGGTTCTTGTGATGTCAGCTAACAGAGCCACTGCTCTATGGTCACCAGCGAATCATCTTTCGGTAAAAGTCATCAAGGGTTCCTGAACAAAAGGGGTTTTCAGATTTGGAAAGGCCGCTGGAAATATAGCATGTTATTGCAGTTTCTACCAGGATTTGCTGTAGGATTGCTTGTTTCATCAATGGAAGGAACATACAAAGTTTTTGAAGACCGGGAAATTAGGGTATGTTTAAATAAACACACACGCGCACGCACGCATACTCACACACACACACACACACACACAAGGACTTGCATAGACAAGTTAAAAAGAATAATGCAATTTCAGCACCTTCTAACTATTTTTGCTAATCATGATCAACGAAAACTGCTGTATCGAATCAGTTATATTGTTGAAGGAGTCAAAATTATTGGTCTGTTTATAACCAATGGATTTTTCCTTTATAGTTACATAAAACGGTCAAATAGGAGGGTAAGTTACAGTAAACCGCACCAAAACGAAATTTTCTTTAGGTACCGCTTAGATCCGAAAAGTCTGCGGCTCATATGGTTTACTGCCTCTGCGGGTATTTTCTTTGCTCATATACTTTGTAATAAAAAATTTCAGGGTTGAATTTATTTTCCTTACTTACACAGGTGCGATGGTTTTTTTTGTTCCCGTGCCTTCTCCTACAACGACTTCTTTGAATAGCACATTTACTGATTTTTATTCTTCTATCAATTGTTACATTGCTTTGGGTTTCAACCGGGTTTTGCGAAGGCAAATTATGTAAGAGTTCTATTTACAAGAAAAAATATTTATATTTTCAGAGCTCCTTCTGGTCGTCGAGCAACAATTGTAGGGGAAAATCCTCATATGCGCTCCGGTGTTGGAGCTGCTACATTACCCGAGAAATGAATTAATAAATATAATAAAACAATTTATAACAAAATAAACATGAAAAAAATCCGACCTTCTCAATAGACAAATTGGAACCGTGTTCATCTTGGGCTGTTAATAGATAGTCAAAGATATTTTTTAAACTTTGAAGGCTTGGCATGTTTCATTAGTTTTCTGCTCATCTTTACGGATCTCGAGAGCCTTCCTAATTCGGTGGCATTTGGCCGGTCGACTCAAGGTCGTTTTTGCGCCCTGGGAGCCAAGCGGCCTGCGGCCGCGGCAGGGTCCTGTAGCAGGGCAGGGTCGGTTCGTATACCCGTCGGCTGATGAGCTTCGCCACATTTTTTTACATTCGCACAGTTTTTGAGTAACAAACAAATAATAATAAGGCAAAAAAAGTGAATGTGTAGCTATGGCACAAAAAAAAGGTAGATGGGCAAGAAATGAAGAGTTGTGCGTAAACGCTCCGTTTCTGCGCTGTTAATAGGTAAAGAGTTTAATAAATTGCAAAAGCTTTGCATGTTTAATAAGTTGCGTTTGTTCTATTGCAAAGTCCATCTTTGTGGGTATCAATTTTCGGGTCATTCCGCGCCCTGGGAGTAAAGCGGTCTACGACCGCGGATGTACGTAAAATGTTGCGTTAACTCTTAACTTAACGTTAACGTCTTAACGTTAGAACGGTAGCCTTTTAGGAGCGAAGGTTTCATAAATATCTCACATTCGTTCGGTTAACTCTATACTCGTCGCCAAGCGAGCTTTCCTAGCCGGCAGCGGGAAACAAGCGGCTTTTTGCCTGCGTCTCCGCGACTCGCACACTATTTCGCGCCTTAGATGTGCAGGTCCTCGAAACTTCAGGAAAGGTCCGTGGGCGAGGAGTATACATTAACCTCACTGTGACTGCGAACATTATGGAAAACATAATTAGATCGTTACTGCTGTGTTTATCTTGCGAAGCTCATACATTTTTCACAGTTTGATCTTCATTTGATCTTTAGAAACTATGCATCCACGGAAAATGTTTCCCGCCAATAATAAACACCTGCCGCTAGTTTAATTGCATATTGACCACAAAACAGGAGCTGAAAATAGATTTTCACAATTATTGAGTCTGTTCGCAAGCCTATAAAAGCAGTTTTCTGTTGATTTGAACCTGGAAACATTAACAAAGAAATAATATATACTCCTCGCCCAACGAGCATGTAATTGCTGTACCCCTGGTGAAATGAAAAATGCCTGCGTCTCCTCGTTCCACCCACTCATTAACCTGCTTAGATGCGCAGGTTGTTTTGACACACCCATTTTTGTAGCCATGCTCTGTGGGCGAGGAGTATAATCATCACATCACATCATCACGACATTCACATCACATCACGAGATCTTACGAAATTCACTGTATAAATTGTGTGAACATAAGGAAAGGAAGTTTATTTGTACTTTTTCATGTATTTATGTTGCTGACGGGCCAGACTTCGACCCGTCGTCTGCAACATGGGTGAATCTGGCGTACTATCATTGCGAATGCACTTCTAAATGTATGGCAATTTGACACATTTCAAATTCACACTTACGAAAAAGTCACGTAAACAATGAAATTTGACGCAATTGCTCCTTTTGCGAAAATGCCGATATACGATATGACAATTTGTAGTCCAAAGTCTAAAGCTTCTTGAATTAAACAAAAAACCCACAAACTCACACACTCACATACTCATTTGACAGTTCCACCTTTGAGCTTAAGCATTGACGCATAGGTATAAATTCCCATTTCCACAAACCATCCACTAAACGTTAAAACCAAAACAACTGTAAACGGTTAAAGAGTTCGTCTAGCAGCGGGTGCAAACTCTAATTTTTATAGATGAATAAATTTTGTGAACATTTCTTTACCGTAATGGTTCCAAATGTAAATCCAGATTGCGAGGTATAACCGTCGCCAAACGAGGATCTTGCCAAAAACGGCCTTAATGCAGCAGCCGTGCGATACTCAGGCGGAAATAGTGTGCGAGCCGCGCAGACGCAGAGAAAAAGCGGCTTTTAGTGGCCGATGCTCTTTTGGCGACAGCTATAGATGCTTGCTGTTACAAAAGAAACTATCATTGTCGAATATTCCCAGAGTTTTGCGGCGTTCCGTCCACCAAAAAAAGTTGTGAGACAACAAAAAATTCTATGCATTTTGAATGTATAATAAGCAAAAACTCTTCTTCGTTTTTCGTGTCCTCGAAAGCCATGATAGCAATGAGACCAGCGTGAAACACACATATCAGAATGGCGAAAACGATGAAAATCCAACGCAGTTGCACATTCTTTGAATTTCTAAATACGTAACATTGATTTATGAAAACTGAGTATTTCAAGTCAATTAGTTTTGAAAATCATAACTGTATGTAAAAATGATCGCCCAAAATCTATCTAAAGCGATGAACAAGAGAATTCCTCTAACATGTAGTAAACACGCATGGTAAGAACTGAATCCAATAGCAGTTCCTGAAATTTTTTTTAACAAATACGTTTTCCATTCAAGACTTACTTTGTTTTCATAAATGTTGGACCAACAAACCATGAATACATATAAACGCAAGGCGCCATTTGTTGTATAACCAGGAGTTACGGCCCGCCTTCGGCGGTCCTCACTTCTGGCTCCTCGCGGCCTTCGGCCGCTCGTCGGGGGCTTCGCCCCCAAATGTAAGTTAAGCGGCCTGCGGCCGCAAAGATTCGTGGCCTTCGGCCACTCAGTTTGGCGGCCTGCGGCCGCACATATTCGTGGCCTTCGGCCACTCAGTTCGGCGGCCTGCGGCCGCACAGATTCGTGGCCTTTGGCCACTCAGTTCGACGGCCTGCGGCCGTTCAGGTGCCTGCTAGACCGCCGGCCAGGATTGGGAACCAATCCATTGGAAATGATCAGCTGCGCACTTAGGCTAATTCTGCTCATTTTCCTTCCTTCCGAGGAGTTTACGCTAAGTTCGCCCACGTTTTGATGAAAGATAACTGGAATTAGGAGACGCAGACACGTAGCGCAGTCACGCGTGGGACACCATGACATATAAACGGACACGACTTCCCAATTGTTAGAGGTGGATGTCGTCACATGTAAGTACAATTACCAAAATGGAACTACTGCGAAGAATAGTTCTGTAAGCATTCTTTTATGGATTTAAGACGTCTTTTATGGATTTAAGACCTATTCACTTACGAAAAGTGACATAAACCGTTTTGTACATGTTTGTCAAGTTCCTTTTTCGTCTGTTGTAAACTAAATCACGACTAATGAGCGAATTTGACTACAAAAACAAATGCCTCGGTGAACCCAACATGTGAAAATGCTTTTCTAGGCGGTTTAGACAATGTATGTGCCATATGAAGTCATTACCTACCTGGCTAATTCCTCTGTTGAAAAACGATTTTGAAGGGGGTCTCTTTAATTTTGCACCGGCCAAAAAAACGGAAAAATCAGCATACTGAAAAATTTTGCATATTTAACAAACAAACTAAAGATAGATTGGCGAGGTTTTCGAGCACGGGGATTTGATCTAGCAGGGTCCCATGTTGTGAAAAACGCAAAGAGCTGCCATATGGTTATTTTTAGGGGGGTCTCTATAATATTGCACCGCACTGTTTTGCGTGTTTTACTCTCTGCCGTAGATGTTGTATTTAGGAACAACAATATAAGGTCCCCGATTGTGTCATCTGGGATGTTTCCCTTTCCATTACAAAACCATGTAAGCAGCGCCTTCCTCTATATTTTCTTTTGTTGTATCGTTTGCATTCTGCATAATCAAATTAAGCAGAAGCTCGATATTTTAATGGGTCATAAACTTTTGTTGCAGCATAATCCCATGATGCTCAGCAATAACAGAAAATTTTGGTGTTTCAGAATCACTAATTGATCCGATTACCGGAAGGTTAGCAATCATGCTAGATATCGTTCCAAGCATTTTTTATAAGATAGAATTTGATTTAAACAGGATGTTTCATGAAAAAGTTTTGTTATAAAGAGTTGCAAGTGGAAATTACTCCTGCTTCTACTTTGGCCAAATTTATCAATAAGACGACTTTTTTTCCTCTTGAAATTTGATGCCATAATTTATTCAATTTAGCGAAATATAAACAGCAGAATTAAAAAAAAAAAAACGGAAAAGACAAGCTTGGGAAGTTCAGGTTGAAATAAGAGTTGAGAAGTGCAAAAATGTTTGCGCAAAAAGTTTGTATTTATACTGAAAATATTTTGCAACTACGGATGTGGAAAATTTCAAAATTTAAAAAAAAATAACACAACTGGTAAAATTTAAACTTAAAACTTTCTTTTATTTCTAATCAAGATAGGTCGGCCGAGTTTTATCATAAACCGAAAATGCCTTTCTGAAGCTTTTCGTATCTTAGGTTCGTGCTTAAAATGTTTAAAACAAAAAGAGGTTTTAAAGAATTTTAATGCATTTTGAAACTGATAAAACTGATTTTCATGCATTTTGAAACAAAACTGATACACCATATTTAACGTTTAAAATCATGTATTCAAGTTTTCTTTTTAATTCAACACGGTTGAGTTGAAGACCGAGTAACTCTGATTTCTCCTATTTTTCCTCGGAGGCAGGGGTACAGTCTTTGCACAGTCTTTGCACAGTCACTTCTAAAGAATCATTTTAAAAGAAAAAAAATTTAAACAAACGAAAATGTCACGTAAACAATGAAATTAGCCGCAACACATCCATTTATAAAAATTCCAATGTAAGTGGTGACTACCTCAGCTTGGAAGTCTGAAAACGCTTTTTGCTATGTTTTTACCTTATTACCTTCTAAATGAAGTAACGTTGCAAAGAAATAAATTCCCATCCCAACAAACCACCCACTTAATGTCATCACTAAAACAGCTGTGAATGTACGAAGAACTCTCCTAGCGGAGTTTGTGATTTCTAAAAAAAAATATTATAATTAGGCACTTAAAAAACGTACCGTAACTTTTCCAAACACGAATCCACATAGAAAGGTATACTCCAGCTGTGATTAACGAAAGAATCATTGTTGAGGTTTGAAAAGTTTGGACTGCCTGGCCAGGGCCGAAGAAAGAAGAGACCAGGCAGAAAATTCTGAAAAGTTGCCTAGTCAAAGAGTAAATTTATCCACTCTTGGGTTTTGTTTTTTGTTTCGTTGTAAGCCATGTCTGCAATCCAGAAGGTGTAAAAACCAGACAGAATTACGGCTAGGAAAACAAATATCCAACGAAGCTTAACGCATTCGGAATGACTGAAAAGATTTCTAGTTGGAAAAAGATTTCGATTTGAGGTGAGGTGAGGTGAGGTGAGGTGAGGTGAGGTGAGGTGAGGTGAGGTGAGGTGAGGTGAGGTGAGGTGAGGTGAGGTGAGGTGAGGTGAGGTGAGGTGAGGTGAGGTGAGGTGAGGTGAGGTGAGGTGAGGTGAGTTGAGGTGAGGTGAGGTGAGGTGAGGTCAGAAATTCAACATTTTCCCTCACCTTTGCGTATAAAAGATCGCCCACAGACGATCTAAAGCGATCGCTAGCAATATGCCAGATGAGTGTAATAGAAACACCCCTGGCAAGAACTGGATCCAGTAGCAATCACTGAATTTATTTTGTCTTATGTAAAGATTATGTCTTACTTTGCTCGGATAAATACTGGCCCAAAAACTAGAGAGTAAATATAGACCCAAGGTGCAAGTTGATGAACAAGGTCGTCTATTGCGAGAATTATCACTAAAACGGAGCAACTACGATAAATACTTCTAAAATTTATATTTTCAACAATAAAAAACATTTAACCTGGATTTTACAAAGATGTAAATTATATTTAAATGACCAATCACACCCAGCTGAGTAACGATGAAGATGATAATCGAAGGTGGTATTATTTGGCTTATAAATATTTTTTCTTCTTCTGGAGACATAATGTTTCGGCCTGAATGCGGATTTCCAGTGAACCTCAAAAGCTTTTATACAAAGAAAATGAACTTTTAAAACCATTAAACACCATAAATGAATACAGGTTCAGTGACTGTGTTTCACGCCTGAATGGCTTATCATGATACAATCATAGGATTGAACCCAAAATGTTTTGCATATAAAAAGATTAACGAACCGGAGAACTATAAACTGAGGAAATGAAATGTCGACACAAACATTATGTGATTCACATTACGCCTTGTGACTAAACTAAAAGGATAGAAAATACTATTTGTATGGAAAACAAGGAAATTCATTAATTAGAGGATATGGGATGGTAACTATTCTTTTCCTCAGCTTAACTATATTAAAGGAAATGAATTCACCTTTAATTTTAGTTCAGAAAAAACTGTATGAAAACGAAGGCAAATTTTTTTTGTTTTCAATTAAAAGTTTGGAAAAAACGAAAAAACAATTCATTCTGAAACTTGTTCATATGTTTTTATAAAGTACGAAACGGAAATAAGTGAATGGCTAATCTTTATATTCGAAGAAACATGTTTGTGTTTTAATGGTGGAATGTGTTTTGTTGTTGGAATAAAATGATAGATTTTATTCCAACATTAAATGAAGCCCATTAAATGTTTTTGCATTAGAATCCATCCGGTGCAAAACTTTAGGTCCACCATATTATCAGACGGTTTTCGAAAATAGGTGGTTTCTGAGTTATGCGACCTATACCAATCGATTTGCCATGTAAAAGTACCCCAAGTTCGACAGTTTAAAAATATTTAATTAGCGCATTAGAATAATTCTGATTTAATTTCCCGTTTTCATAGCGGTGCAAACTTTAGGTCCACCCCCTAAAATTGACGTTTTTTATTTAAAAACGCTGCTTTAAGATATCCATTTCGGTTTTGAGCTAACAGGTAGTTAAAATTAATGCCCAATTCATCAAATGCTTCTAAGTACTATTGTTCGTCTGTTGAGGATTCCATTTTTATGAGGTTTAAATGGATTTACGCGGGTATTTTCATCGTAACGTCCATTACTAAAGGCGGCTGAGTTCCAAGTCGTTCATTTGGGGTTGGTGCTACAAATTTCTTAAATTTCGGTCGCTAGTGGGCCCACACAAACACAGGATACCTGATTATAATGATAAAACCAACTGTATTAATAAATCGCAAATGTCCGTGACTGTGTATGTGTGTGACCCATAGAGATCTCAGGTCCCCGTGAACCAATACACCTCATCTTTTAATATTTTACTATCATAGACAAGAGTAGCTCATATCCCAAAAATCGTATTAGGGTCTCGCAGCGAAAGCGTGCCAGAACTTTGCTAAAAATTGAAGGTTCTCTAAGATTAAGATTAAAAATTACTCTAAAAATTGTATCAATCGATATAGCGTGCAAATGCAAAACAAATCAATCCATAAATGATAGAACCCGCAGCGAAAGCGCGCCAGAGCTTTCGAAGGCGCGCTTTCGAAGGCGCCCCTTCCGCTGGTATTTTAACAAATCGGATAACTTTAGAATGAGAAACCAAATGTCGACCGAAATATTATGCGCTACAAAGAAGGTCTTGTGACAATCACTAAATGTAGTTTACACTACTCGTACAGAAAACAAGAAAGATTTATTGAAAAAAAAGAAAAACAGTCCTTTAATATTCCGGCTTCCCAGGGGCAACAATTACCAAAACTAGAGCACTTGTTAAGTTTTTCGGTGTAAATTAAAATTTCTACTGCAGAAAGTTTCAGAAATTTGTAATGGAGCCATAAGATGATCTCGATCTGCTCAAATCTTAAACAACAACGAGAATAGAAAAAAAAAACATGTTCTTTTTCAAGAAAACTAGTTAAATCGTTCCGCATAACATTTTCAAGAAAAACAAACACAATCGGTATCGCATAACAAACAAATATAAACATTAAAAAACAGGTGTTGTAGATTCATTTCTGGGAATGATCCAAACTAAAATACTTGATCCTCAAACCTATTAGTTTTTGAAACTTTTTAAAGAAAGGATCTCTCCCTCCAGTTCCACAGTTTTGCCGATTTACCTTTTTTTTCGTTTAAACGCCAGAACTTTGGGAACAAATACCTATTTGTGGTTCATTTTCGTTGGCTGATTGCAAATATTCAACTACATTTGAAGTTTATGTTTTAGACATAAAAACATTAGAAACAATAATAGAAGTATGGTTTAGAACTGCCATTTCAAAACAAGTAAACAAACAAGACTCATAAGGAAGATGATGTGGGACCATAATAAGGCTTTTTTTTTTCCTTTGTCGCCTTTTCTCTAGATAAACGACATGACCCGACCAGTATGTATAGACCTAAACGACATCGTCTCTTCCGAAATTAGCATAACGCTGTTAAATAGATAAAATGGTAAGATTATTATGACAAGTTTTCCGGATTTTCTATATTTATATGGAAATGAAGCTACCCTTTACATTCAATTGCCGTCAAAGTAGGGCACTAGGACACGTATTAGAGTTTTTAAAAAGCAACAAGATAACCGAAACTAAATGAGTAAGCGACTATTCATTTTCACGAAATTGTATTTCAAAAGATTTCTCAATGTTTTTTTCATAGATGTCACAGACAAAAAACCCAGTTGTATATAAAATATGTACAAAAAATTTATTTTTGAAATTTTTTTTTGAAACCACTTTTGTCAGCAGTAGAATAAAAAGCATGAGGGAGTTCGAAAAAATTTCCTAACAAGGGTGTTTCAGAAGTAGAGCTAAAATGTTGTACACAACAATTAGTACATTTATGAGTTTTGTGTTAATATACGTGTTTTGAGTTTTATAGTTGTACGTATCCGGAATACAGTACGTTTGAAAATTTCAAGCGCACACCACAACTTGAGAATTTTGGACTACACACACATTTTTGAGTTTTTTACAGATTCGGCAAACAAAAAACCTCACAACTGACTTTTCAAAAAATTTTAGCTCGCTTGATTTTTTCACTAGTGAATCCCGGATTTTGTTTTAGACATTTTGGAGAAACCCGGAGTTTTGTGGCCACCATTTTGAACCGCTTCATGATTGGAAGCGCTTTAAAAAATCTGAAATAAAATCAATTGGTCTTTTCCAAATTGGTATTATTCTGTTAACATTAGCCAGTTTACGTTGTTTTAAAGACATTTGGAGGAATGCCGGGTTTTTTTCTGAAGTTTCCAAAAATTTGTTTTGACTACAAAGTTTGTCCGCCAGAGTTCAGAAAAATTACGAAAAAAGATGGGTACGGTTAATTAGTTAAGAAATGGTTTTATATTGGTTTGTTCATTGCTTTGAATTCTAAAACCATCTTACATGGTGGAGGCTGTGGCTGGGGCTGAACGACGGGTTGAGGAATGAAGTTCCAGGGGTTCCAGATGTCTGGATGGTTTTTGTCATCGTGATGATCATCGTGATCATCATGTTGAGGGGTGGTGCGTCTGTCATTATCCGCAGCCATCGAGAAAGCTGAAAAAGTTTCAAGTGAGGTAAAAAACCAGAAAGACAGAGAGACTTACATGCAAAGACGAGGAAAAAACGGTGGGGAAGAACATTTCCGACGAGCCTGTCCTAGTCCCAACCCTTTGTTTTATATACCCATATTTTTAAATGTAAAACTGTTTATTATGAGGAATTAGTGTTGGTGTTGTACATATGATGGTGAACAAAAACACAAGTTTACCCTTTGAGTTGAAAGCTGTCTCTGAAGTTTGGACTCGTTTAAACAATCGTAAAAGCCAATATTTAACTTTTTTATTCTAGACAAACTCAAACCATTTTGAAATTTCAAATGACCGAAACTGCTTTAATTCTGTAAAATTAATGCAACATCAGGTTGCTGCGTTGAAGACGGTATTGTTGAGATGTGTTCAACTTTTCGTTTGAAGCATGGGTACAGTCGATATATAGTGTTAGCGCAATCGTATCTTAAATCAGTATGAAAACTGATACAAAACAGAGTGAACGAACGAAAACGTCACGTAAACCATAAAATTGGCTGAAATTGAGGCATTTATGAATACTCCAATATAAGTTGTGGCCACTTCAACTTGTAAATCTGAAACTTACAAAACACAAGAAAGAAAGTGTGTGCGTGTGTGAGTGTGAGTGTGCGCATCAGTGCATACGTTCTTTTTAACTATTTTTGTTACCTTTAAGGTTCAAAAGAGTCGCAAAAGTAAACATTCCCATTCCAACAAACCATCCACTTAGTGTTAAAACTAACACAGCTGTAAATGTTTTAAGAGTTCTTTTAGCAGCTGGTGTGATTTTTAAATTTGGCAAATATTTGTTATAACATCAATCTACCGCGAAATTTCCATACACGAATCCATATTACCAGGTAAACGGCAGCCGCTGCTAATGAGAGAAGCATCGTCAATGATTGCCAAACTTGGACCGCTTCCTGCGAACCGAAGAAAGAAGAAACCAAGCAAAATGTTCTAAAAACAATATAATTTAGAATAAGTAACGGGTAACTCTTGTGAATTGCTTCTTGCGTCATGATATGCTATTCTAGCAACGATGAAAGCATAAATAACAGATGAAACTACAGCAAAACCAACAAATATCCACCGCAGTTTAGGATTGTTAAAATGACTAAAATATGTCTACTAACCAAACATTTCTCAAAGCCTAACGTATGGGGGTAAAAAATTGCCCAGAACCGGTCTAAAGCAATAAAAAGAAGAATTCCAGTTGAGTGTAAAAGAAACACTGCAGGTAAGAGTTGAATCCAGAAACACTGGCTGAAGGTGCTAAACATGAGGTAGGATATCAAAAGAGTTACCTGGACGTAACTAATGTTGGTCCAAAAACTAAAACATAAATATAGTAACAAGGTGCGACTTGATGAACTAAATCGTCGGTGGCAAGAATGATGACAAGAACGGAGCTGCTACGGCAAACAACTCTAAAAACGATTAATCAATTTTTAACTTATAGTCAATTTCCGAAGAAACTTGGAATAACTTTTCAGCCATTTTGAAATTCTCTCGTATTTGGCACTGGCTTTTTGAAACATTGAAGAGAATAACAATAAAAAGAAGGAAATATCACTGTGAAAGAGGAGTGTGCAAACAATTAAATTATCGCCTCAAGACAGTGTGCCTTCCTTCGACAACAGGTGCCGTTTTACAAAAACACACTAAAGTAATTACATGTAACTCGCACACTGAAGCGCAGGAACACCGTTTTAAAACTTTGCATTATCGACACATGAAACTTTTTCCCAAATTCCCCGGTTTCGAAAAATAACTCGAAACAAATATAAACGACACCAAACATTGCATCTGAAACATCGATATGCAGCGACCGAAAAAAGCTACTTTTATCTGTTTTAAAACAAAGTGAATTTTTAAGAAAATTATAGCAGTCTATACAATTTCTTTCAAAGTTCCTATCAGTATAATTTGACGTAGATTTTGAACGTGAAGTCCTTTTTTCTTTGGCTTTCATAGTAAAACCTTCAAATTCCCTTGTTGAGAATGTTGTTGAAGTGAACTTGTAACAGAACGAGAAATCGCATAAGATTTGAAAGTAAATGTTTAGGAATTTGTATTTGCTACAGTTTGGTGAGGCAGGTTTGAGGTTAGGCCTTGTTTAAACCAAATCGAAGGGGTTTGAAATTCTAAAGCTTTGTATACGGACCTTCTACTACAGAGACAAAAACAAACAAACCTTGACTTTACAAACATGTAGATTATGTGAATATGACCCATTATTCCAACAAAAGCAACGATGAATATAAGAATTACAGGTAATATCATTTGACTGGCAAACACTGCTTCTTTGCTTGGTGACATGTCGGGAATGTGGCGGATTAAACGAGAAGTTGTCATTTTTACCAAGTTCAGTTAAACTTTTTCAACAAACGGGGATAACCTTCAATTTGTTGATAGATAAATATCCATATAAAAGTCAGACGTTCATCATCAGAGCTTTACTAAGGACAAGCAATAAAAATGTTATCGCATTTTAAAAGGCAAATAGTCAAAGAAAAAATTAATTCTTTAAAATAAACCTTAGGCACTAAAGGAAAGAGTTTTATTTAGCTACTAGAGAGACGATCGGTAAACTTTCGGCTTTCGCTCAACATAACTTCCGGTTTTTGATTACACTAAAAAAGATGTGAAAATTAAGAGTGGATTTTGATAGGATTGAGGGTGAGATAACAAAATATATATTGAACTAAGTTCTGCTACAATTTTGAAAATCACGGTAACCACATTTGTAAATTTAACATTAAAAAATGACGTTTTTTCATAGGTCGCGTCTCTTATACCAAATTAAGAACAATTTTATAGTGCAGTTAAAAAGCAACGTAATTTTTCGAAGAAAAAAAATATTTTTCGTAATTCTCCGTTACATTAGACTTCACAAAATTTCACAAGTGTTCAATTAATTTAGTAGATGTAATTATATTTTTTACACTTTGTTTAAAAAACCAGCCTTAAGAAACTTCTTCAGAAAGCTCATTCAAATTCACAAATTCAGCTTTTGGGTTTGCAAAGAAATTTTAGGAAACCATGTAATTTGAAGGACCTAATTTTTGATCTATCCGTGACTCAACGACGCAAAACCCGGGCTACATCTGTAGGATATCAGTGTGACAGCCGCTGGAAAGCGTCAAAAGGATCTCAAAAGGATCTTTCATTTTCCCGTTAGAAAAACCCAGAAATTGAGAAAGCGCGGAATGTGAAACATTTGGTTTCGTATTTTTACGATGCTGAATTTTCTCATTAATATAAGCTAAAGTTCAACAGGTACCGGTCTCGTGCCTTAAGATGGTTTCAAGTAATTTTAGCAACATCATATGTATTTTCAACCATTTTTTGGTATATGTTTTCTTTTGTATAACTTTAACTTCGAACGTAACTTTTTCTTATTTATGTTAACGCAGTGAAGTTGCACGTACTTTCACATACCTTGAACTTTTACGCAAATCCCGCTGAATTTCTTTTTGCGTTTGTTTTAAAGCATTCTTTCGGCATAGTTTTACACGGTTGGTTTAGACCGATCTGCGTACATTCACGCAGTTTTTCATAATTTAGCAGAATGTTCGGGGGGTTTCCACGTAAATTTTTGAAGATTGAATTATGCAAATGATAAGTTCTAATCTAACTAATATAATTTCCTGGACTTGTGTAAAGCCATAGAAAATATGAAGAGATTCTTTTGGAATCTTAAAAAATGCAACAACCAAGATCGTAATGCTCGTTTATCAGGTGAACCCAAATACAGAACCCATTTTGTTTTTCCACTTTGGCACATTCTTTTCTCAGTAGACGTAGGCGCAGTAGGAGTAGCTGAAAGGTTCTTTATTTACGGTTTTGTTTGAAAACTTACTAGTAGTAATAAACTACGCACTCGTAGTAAGGGCCGCAGTACACTTAATCACACGGATTATCTAAAAATGCGAAAGTTTTTCCTGCACTTTGCCAACTCACATTCTACGGGTTGTGGAAAAACAGGGAAGGGTTCTGGACGCTCGTGATCGTGGTCGTCGTGGTGGTGGTCATCGTGATCAGGTTTGTCAGTTGTACCAAGAGACAGAGCTGAAATGGAGGCATCACAGTTTGAAATGAGATTTCCTAATAGATGCAAATTTTGGTAATTGTCATGTTGAAGAGGCAGTATTTGGCGACTTTAGAGCATATTTTCGCAAAACGAGGAATTTGCGACCCAAAGTCAGACACATTTTCATGGTCGGCGGTTTTTTCTCTATTAGATTAACCAATGTTGTAAAACACGCCTAATTGTTTTTTTAAGCAAAACAAAACTTACAAACGAAAGCAAGAACAAGGATGGTTGGGAAAAACACTGCTATTGTGTTGCAAACGCTAGCGGTGTGTTTTTATACCAAAAATTTACCATATTATTGTTTACAAATAAAGATTGACGGTGATGTTTTGGCGTTGTTGGTGTGAAACATCAGGTATTACCCAGTGCACCCAGAACAAACAAAATTTACATGTTTAGCATATAGGCATTGTGGTTTTCATGTCTTTGCATAGAACCATAAACACTTGTGATGCGAATTGTTTGTGTTTTGTATACAAACATACGTAAATAACGTCTGTGGTTGAATTTCGTCGGAGAATTTTTTCTTTGGTATTAGGCTGAGTTGCGTTAACAGGCCTAAAAGCAATTAAGTTACCTTAAGTCTTAAATTTCTTCAGAATATACTTTTTTAAACTTTTTTTTTAAAAGTTTTATTGATTTTCCATAGGTGCTCCAAATCACAAATAACGGGTCTTCGTTTTCTTCTTACTACCGTAAAATTGTATGGACAATACAATCTAAGGAAAATGGTACCCGCTTCCAGTTTTGGCGGAAATGCAATCTTTATTTACTTTTACATATAATATGTGTAAAAGTAAAAAAAAAATAGACGTCGTTTCACGTTTTCGGTTTTAACAAAAAGTTTTTTGTTTGTGAACTAATTTACGCTGAAGAAATTCAGACTTAAGGTTACTTTTTTTAACCCAACAGAGCTAAAAACAAAGTTTTGGATAGATTTGTATCTATTCACTGCAGAAGCTGTTAAATAATCACTAGTTTTAATCATTTTGACCAATTTTGAAAAATTATAGTGCCATAAAGTAACATAGGGTCAGAAAATCGATACTGTTCTAACAGTCTGTAAATGGCCAGAAAGGCCCTAGGAAGTTTATAGACCAAACATGGGCCAATTCTAGGACCATCAATTTTTCTCTAAGATGTTGTCTTAGGGAAAAAGAAATTACCCTTCAATTAATTTAAACCCGAATATCAAGAGAAAAAATTTCTATTTAACAAGTCTTCTCGACATTATATAAACTACGAATTAAAGGGATTGTCAGGGGCCTTTTATATTCGCATGATAATAAAGAGTTGGCAAGCATTTTGGCACAACCGTTGGCTAAAGCGGTGTTCGGGCAAATCATTTTAATTGAAATGACGCAGTTTGAATACTGTTCATTGACAATCACAAAAGGGCCCCTGGCGGCTCTTTAAAGCACATTGCTGAGTGTGTTCTTCCAGAAAACGATTTTTAAACCATTCATTTGTGCTGCATTATGCTTCACTTGTCCCTGATACATTCCTTCTCTCCGAATCCTTTTGATCTCTCCATCAGCAACATTCACAAAGGGCTGAGTATTTATTAAGTAATAATTGTAACTTTAAGTGGTCTCACAAACAAAATCGCACATGACATTTTATAAATTTGTAACCAAAAGCGATACGAAACAGACTAATGTCTTCAGTACAGATCAAGTATTACTTGTTGAGAGTGGCTGAATCACTCGAGTTTTCCTTATGCATGGGTATAGTTGAGATAAAGTCTTTGCCAAATCTTTTCTGAAAGCAATCGTTTTGTTGTGAAAACGTTCTAGTTTCTTACGAGAAAACGACGTAAACTACTATGTTTAGGGAAATTGATGCGTTTATGAAGATCCCGACACATGTGCTCCAGAAGGCGAATTCAGTTCCTAGAAGCGCTTATAAGTTCACGTTAGTGCTCACGTGTACACAAACGGTCACACTCACACACACTCTCACAGACACAGACACACACAGACACACACACGCACACACACTCACACTCACACACTCACACACTCACACACTCACACACTCACACACTCACACACTCACACACTCACACACTCACACACTCACACACTCACACACTCACACACTCACACACTCACACACTCACACACTCACACACTCACACACTCACACACTCACACACTCACACACTCACACACTCACACACTCACACACTCACACACTCACACACTCACACACTCACACACTCACACACTCACACACTCACACACTCACACACTCACACACTCACACACTCACACACTCACACACTCACACACTCACACACTCACACACTCACACACTCACACACTCACACACTCACACACTCACACACTCACACACTCACACACTCACACACTCACACACTCACACACTCACACACTCACACACTCACACACTCACACACTCACACACTCACACACTCACACACTCACACACGCAAAACCTTGAATTCCCATTTCCGCCATCATTGCATGAAGAGCCATTCCGACAAACCAGCCACAAAGTGTAAGAACAAGAACTGCTGTGAATGTTTTGAGGGTCCGTTTAGCAGTTTTTGTTATTTCTAAAATATAAGCTAAAATAAACAAATTTTATCTCACGAAATCCCTTCCAAATTAAAATCCAGACAACGCAATAGATGGCTGCAGTAGCAAAAGCTAGCAGAACTGTGCTGAATGACCATAGCTCTGTTGCTCTTTTACCGCCAAAAAATGAAGACACAAGACAGAAGATTCTAAAAAAACTGAATTTCGACTAACTTCGTTTCGACTTACTCTTCTGTGTTGTTTTGAGTATCATCATATGCTAACTTTGCTATGTAGCCTGCATATGCCAAACCTGTCATGAAAGCAATAGCAACGAAGGCCCAACGTAGGTTTTCATCCTTTCCGTGTCTGAAAACGTTGAATAAAACTCTCTAGGATGCGAATTTTCTTCAAAGTGAAGACGAATGGGGGTTCATTTTTGAACATCGCCGGACACTTTTCGAAAGCCGTTAAATAATTGAACAAATTCAGAAATTTTCAAACAGACAGGCTTGGAAAAGAAAAACTCCAAAAAAACTTAAGAAAAGTTGGAAAATTTTAATTTTGTTAGCAGAAGAACCAATTGTTATTATTTTCATAGTTTGTAATTTCGAAGTGAAAACTTCAAAAAACATTCTATGTGTTCGAGACAACTTTTAAAGGGTTTTCGAATGGTGTTTCTGACGTGTTCGTAAAAATTTCAATTCGGATTGCTGTTACAAAATTTGTTGCATTCATGTACAAGATGTATGCGAAAATCAAAAAAATATTCCATAAAACTGCCTAATCATCAGAACTTAAAGGTATCGTCAAGGGCCTTTTCTGATTGTCAATGAACGGTATGCAAATTGCCTAAAAAGCCTCCTAGCATTCATTTATGAAAAAGCCCCTTACGATCCCTTCAAGAAAACTAACCTCAACGGATATGCAATAGCCCATAAACGATCAAGTGCAATTGACAAAAGAATAACGGTTGAGTGCATCAGAAATAAAGCCGGGGCCAATTGAACCCAGAAGCAAACCCTAAAATGTTATATAATTTTCTCTAGTTTTAAGGGAAAAAACCTTGTTTCCACAAACGTTGGTCCAACTATAAGCGAGTAAATGTAGAAAATCGGAGCTGTTTGATGGAAAAGATCACCAATTGCTAGCAGAATAACAAGAGCTGAGCAGGATGCATGAACCTTTCTAAATTAATGGATTTGATTTTTTTCCATTTAAAAACGACTTTATTTTCATAAACATGTAGATGATGTGGATATGACCAATTATACCAGCTGTGGCGACCAAGAAAATACAAATTGATGGAAGCAAAATTCTCTTCTTGAAGTTGAGTTCAAAATTTTCGTCCATTTTGCGCACTGAAAATATATTCAAATTTTCTAACCTAAAAACTCAGCAGTTTGAAAAAAAAAAACAAAAAAAGCAAAAGAAAACAGCTACCGAAAGACTTAAGAAATCTGATTGAGGAAGCTGCACTGGATTAACCTTGCGATAATCAACTTATTAGTAAATATACCACTGTGGAATTCTTAAATTTGCAGGAAAGTTCAGAATCACAAATCAGCAAATCACAGATTTCAAAAATGCTCTCAACAAAATTTATAGTAAACGCGTTGACCTTTGTTATCATCATTGTCATCACTATGATTGCTTCAACTAAAATTCCACAGTTAAAATGCAGGAAGCGGAAAGCGAGGAAAATTTGATTGAGATGAATTTTTCAGAAAGCTTCTTTATTTGAAAATGTAATTAACGCAATAAAAACACCGTGGACTAACGGTCGTTTCGAATATTCAATTTTCACTCATATTTCTTGGAATTTCACGGCTGACATTGAGGTGTAAACAAATTTGACATTAAAATTTGTTATTCTAAATGTTGGCTACTTGCGACAACTTTGAAAAACAGTATCTTCGATCTCAAAGCTAAATTTTATCAACGGCTGGTTTAATTACCATTTCACTTGAAGTCAGAAAGACATTTTGCGGCTAAAAGACAGCAAATCAAAAATGAAAAGACGAAAGGATTTCTCATTGGGTTCATAAGCTTGAAGCGTGAGAGTCCGGTGAAATGGGAAATGGCTGCTTAAGTGAGGAAAAAAATCACGGAGAAAGCATTTTGTTTCGTACGATTTGTCATACCACAACTCAAAAAATCTATTTTTCGTCTACTTTAAGAGTTTCTTGTTTGATTCATGTTTTGTTTTTTTACTGTTCCTGGAACGTGGTGCAAATCTTATCTGCTGGAAGATTTGTGCTTATCTAATTGTGTAGTAGACGAGTACGTTTAATTTCGATTGTAGGAAATTCAATTTCGAAAAAGCATTGTACCTGGCCAAAACCGTCAAACGGTATTGTTCGGAAAACAGTTGTGTACAAGATAGGAAAACATTAAAGTATATCTTTAAAAAAAACATTTGGAGCCAATATAAATTTGTAGCGTACAAGTACGCTGAATCTTCGACTCTACCGAAGCATCGATTGGAAATTCCTTTTCAGGAGTTTCAAATTCGACTTTCGAGAAAAATAGTTTTTTCGGGCTGTTTTCCACAAATTTTTGCAAAGCTTAACGAATTATGTAAACAATATTTTATTGATATTATTTGTTCAAAACTGCACTCTGTAAAATGTTGTGAACAGCATTATAGCTTCAAGAAATTCAGTTTTTAAAATTGTTTGTGGCTACATTTATGTCTAACAAATGAAAAACTGCTTTATTATTACTTCTAAGATATGCGTGTTGAGCTTGTGCCCAAAAAGTTTAAGTAATCCCGTGTAATCGAATTATAAGTTGACACTGTAAATTATAAGTTGTAAGTTGACACTATATTATAAGTTGACACTGACAGTGTCAATGGGAAAATGCACAATTTTTCAAAAGATTGAGCCGCGAACAACTAGGCAGTTTTGCGTAATTGCTTAGAAAGGGACCTTCCATCCGTGTAAGTTTTTTTGACAATAACTATCGGGGAAATGAGAACAGTTAATGTCCGATTAGGTAATTGGGTTTCAAATTGCTATGTTCTATAAAAAACCTGAATCCACTTAAAAAATTTCAGGTATCATGGGGTATATGTTTAAATTGTATCCTCACGTCAAACTGACATTTTGATGTGTAAATAACGACAGCATATGAGTTTGTATCTTTAGATTATACGATTTTTGTGCGGGGCTGCTCCTGTAATTTCTGACTGTTTTCGTTGATAAATACACTTCTCCAAACCTTCTTGGGCAAAACTCGGGTCAAAAAATCTTTTTAGGCTGATATATAAATGTGGAAATGGGTAATTTCAATTAGTGCTGCCAAAAGAGGCACACATCTGAAGTTTCGGTTTAGTTTTTTGGTTAAAGTCCTTTTAAATCAGAAAATGTTTGCGCACTCCGTCAATGTGTACAGATTTTGCTTCACATTTTGTTTGTTTAATTCTGCACGAAAAGTTTTATGTTATCTATATTTATCTACCAAAAAAATGATGAAGCGAGTTTAACTATTTATGTGAGGAAAAAGAAATACACAGTAAAGTAATTCTTCGTGTCACACCGCGAAGGCGTACAAGTTGTAAGCAAAAGATATAACAATAAAACCTTTTTGAAAAAGACCAGATCTTTGGCTATGCAAAAAGTATTTGGCGTTTTGATTTTTTTTTTTAAACTGGTCAGGCTGAACTCTTCCTGTTTTCGTATTTTTCCTTTATTATTTCTTGCCGTGAATTTTTGGCTTGAACTATTCAAAACACGTTGGAACTAGTATATATTCCAGGCTTTCTCTGTGTTTTTCGGTATGGCAAATTTTTTAAATCACACGGAAACAGTAAAAAAAGGAAGTTAAGCACGGGAAGATATATGGATAGTTAATAAATATTAGCAAAAAATCAACTATGCATTTGCGGTCATAAAACAAAAACAAGCGGCTTATTCATCATATTTTGAAAAGCGTTTTTGAAAGGCGGCCGACCATAAAATTGAGATACAGCTCTTGATTTTAAGGTTTTGCAATTTTGATGCATGCCAGAGACCACACTTTTTGCGATAACAACAAATATAGAAAATTAGGATAACAAAAAATAGGCTTAGGTACCTAATTGAATATGTTGTTTGATTAAACGGTTCGACCGGAAAAAAGGCAAATCCGGGAAGGCCCGGCTGGTCCGGGCGATAATTGTTCTTAAGTTGCTCCTGACCGTGAGATCTATGCTTAGACACCGCAGCCCCGCCCCCTTTTGCTGCAAAAAGAGGAGGCAAATTCTGGGCACCCCCTTCTAAAATGCTTCAAAATAAACATTTTTCGAATGTAAAACAAGGAAACTACAGAGAATTGGACGCTCTATCCACCGGTTATAATTGCGAAAGCACATAATTTGTGCGAAATAGTGAAACATCCCTTAACATAGCCAAAAAAGTGGTTTTTGGGCCCTGCTACCTATTTAGAGGCAAATGCCGCTTGATGTTTTCATAAATTCATTAACTTGAAGTAGTTTGCAACATTAATTAAGGTTAACATCAAAATTTCGAGCTGCCGAATTTTTTCTACAGGAGTTCAAAGTAGGCTGGTCGGATAATTCAAAATATCTCAAATTTTTCAGCGACAACCATATTTTTGCAATTTAGATTTGGAAAGTTCATGTTTTTCCGGTCATTTTCACTACCATAATCATAATGATTCGTTCAGAAATACCTATGCACGATACCGTCAAAGATGGTACTAGTTATCGCTTAAACACAAAGTTGCCTCGCATTTTATATACAGGCCAATGCCGCTCGAGATTTTAAATGAATTGAATTTATTTTACTATTCCTCGAATTTTAAAAACAAATTTCTCAAAATTCTAGCTGCCGTTTTTTCATAATTCACCGTGAAAGGTAATATTTTGCTATTTTTACTCGAAAATCAGCAGCGAACGCGCCCCAATCGCAATTGGCAGGCTTCCAAAAACTCAGAATTTCGAATTTTTGGCCGGGAAAGCTCACTTTTCTTAAGTTTGCTTATGTTTCTTTCATAAATAAGGACAATAAATCATTAAAAAAATGATTTTCTGACGTCCAACGACGAAAATTTATGAAAACACGTGCCTCAACATCGTTTTTGAGCCCCTGATAGCTTAAAAACAAGTTTATTACCTGTTATTTATGAGTATTTATAGAATTATTGACCTCTGACTGTTATTTTATGTATTTCTTGCTATTCTGACCTTTGTTTGTGCAGAAACGATGCGAAATCAACCGAAAACGCGGTGGCAGCTGCTCGTGACAGTCGCCGCTAGTGGGCGTGGCCTTCCAGCGGCAGAGGCAGCCAGGTCGGAAAATGCCGCCCCGGGGACCATCTTCAAACTTGAATTACTCGGCTCAAAGTTTATCAAATTTCAATTTTCAAAAAAAAGATCTCTTAGTTAGGACATAAGGAATGTTTTGATATGACTCTCTTTCAATCAAAACTAGATTGAAAAAAACGTTGCGGTGCCTATCTATGCTTTAGAGATGGAGAACAGTTTATAAAACTTCTTTAATCCGGTTTGAATATCTTGGTTCAACATTTCGAAAAATATTAGTTTGTATGATTTTAATCTGAACTTTACGATTCTTACGGTTAAAGTCACAAGCGAAGTTCATTTTAGGAATGCCAAATGAAGTACTCAGTAAAGTTCTCGTCATCAACTCTTTTAGTTGATATTTATAATCACAAAGATCTCTTTTTCCTATTCTTTAAATAGCTTTTCAATGAAAGTTTCCAACAAAAACAAATTATGAAAAAATATATTTTTGACCCAGATTGAAAATGGAAAGTTTCCAACATTCATGAAAACTTCAAAAAAAAATGTGAATTCAACTTTGTTTGATTAAAAGCACAACAAAACATTTTTCCAATGTTCGATTTTCCACGGAATATCCGCTGTAAATTGACAAGTCAACTTTCTTACTAAAAAAACGAAGAAATCGGAAAATATATTTAATAGAAAACTCTAAAAATTGCTGAGCTTCTTGACCAACCGCTCAAAAAAAACAAATCACGCTCAAAACAAATCAGAAATGCCAAAACAACACATCAGAAAAGTTCCCCTCATCGACGGATGTAAAAGCTATTTATAATCACAAAGATCTCTTTTATCCGACTATAATTAAATCTTCCATTTAAGCTTTTAAACAAAACAAATTATAAAAAATTAATTTCCTTCACTAGTCTGAATCCAAACATTTTCAATGTTACCGAAACCTGTGACAATATCGAAAAAAAACAAAGTTGAATTATACTATGAATGATGAAAAATTAAAACATCACATTTTTCCAATAAACTGACTGTGTCGTTTCATTTTTGCTCGGTACATCTCAAATTTGTATGTTGTAATGAAAAGTGCATACAATGTTCTTTAAAAAAAGGTGAAGTTTATTCACGATTCAAAGTATCACGCTTTAGTAGTTACAGATCATGTAATCACTCAATGAATACAAAACACATTTATAAAAATAATTGTATCGTTGCGAGTAAAGTTTTCATCTTCAATCACGTCGTTGAATGACCACTGGTATTCCAAGATGGGGGCGAGAAACAATCTCAACATTTTTTGGTTTACAATTGAAAAAGTTATGTATTTACCTCTGGGCAGCCAATATTATCCAGAAACGCTAATTTAGCGGAGAACTTGAATTTTCGAATCAGCCAAGTCATGAGAACCTTTGCTTCATAGACGGCGAACTTTTGACCTAAACTGAGGTTGAATTTCTGAAACATGAGTTGCTTACCAATACAGTTTCTAGGCCCAGCGGAAAAGGGAATGAAGTCGTAGGCATGTCTTTGTTTACTGTTTTCAGGCAAAAATCGATCGGGATCAAATCTTAAAGGATCTGGGTAAAGTTCCGGGTTACGGTGGATCATCATCGGAGAAATGTAGACATTTGAGCCGGCAGGGGCCACGTAGTTTCCTAAAAAGAAAAGTAATTTGAGTTTCTAATGAAGGCAAACCTAGTTTCAAATCATTTCTCAAATGTCGTCCAACCAGTGGCACTGGAGCGTTGACTCTCATGGACTCCTTCAGAACGATGTCGAGGTAGGGCATCTCTTTGATTTCTTTAAGAGTTACTTCGCCGGAACTGCCTGTAAATTTTGACAATAATAGCTTCAAAACGTGTTTTGTAACCTGCAACTCTCAGAATCTCCTCCGCAAGCTTGTCCTGAACCTCGGGGTGTGTCGCCAATGCCCATACTGTCCAACCAACAACAGTTGAAGTTGTATCATGGCCTGAAATTGGGCTTCAATTAACGATGTCTTTTGTGTGAGCGTGTGAGCGTGTAAACGTGTGTGTTTATACGTGTGTCTCTGTCTGTGTGTCTGTGTGTGCACCTACTCCACCTACCCGCAAACATGAAGGTGTCGACTTGTTCCCGAATATCTTCAATACTCAAAGACTGACTCTCCTTCATATCCAGAAGCATGTCCAAAAAAGCCTTCCGATTCGTTTCCGAGTAGCTCCCTTCCAAATCCCTAGTCCAAATTCGATCCTGGATGACATGCTCAGTGAAATCTTTCAAAACGTGAACAGTTCGCTCGTATTCATCTTGCCATCCCAAGACCTTTCGAATATAGTATGACCTGAAAAATCAATATGGTTGAAAAAGACTTTAAAATTACCAAAGCCAGGGTTGTTTGGAGTACTCAGCGGTTTTGACACCCATGTCTCCCACAGCCAAAGCGTATGGGTGATCTTCCTTGACCATGCTGTTCAATTCGTATCCCATTGCGGTGTCTAAAAGAAACTAGGTTGCATATCCTGAAGGAATTCTACCGCAAATGATATCCAATGTGCACTTTTTGATCATTGGAAACAGATCGTAAGGTTCTGAAGACTGAGAACGCGCCTCCAGAAGTTCAGTCATGATTCGGGCGTGTTGGTCCATTGAACTGACGTAACCGTCGAGCATTGCAAAGTGAAAAGTGGGAGTGAGCATACGGCGACGGGACTTCCATTTTTCGCCAGTTCTAAAAGAGCATTTTTTTAAAAAGAAGTTAGACGCACACACTCACACACTCACATAAAACTCACGATAGCAATAAGCCGTCTCCTAGCCAAGGCTGTATGACGTCATAATCACTTCCCTTGTCGATTTCTTCAGAACTATCGATTATATCCTAACATTTTTCCTATTGTCGGCTTTTCTCTTAACTTACCTTCACTGTTTTTCCATCCAAAGGATAAACGTTCAACATATGAGCAAACCAAAGTCGAACAACCTTCTCTCCCTTTCCGTAGAATTTGTTCATCATGTTGACGAAGTAATCGCCGACTTCTAGAAAACACAATTCAGATTAAAAACGTTTTCCAAAGTTTGTACCGTAGTCGTTAGTTCGTATCTGGGTAGCATTTCCCAGCAATGGAATTCCAGGCGGTCCTGGAATCCGATTCCCCACATCGTAGAGGTGCCACAGTTTTTTCACAGTTGGTCCGAATTTGCTCCAAAGGACGGCTGCAATGACGCAAACGGCGGTAGCCAAGACGATACTCATTTTGGCTGAAAACAGTAACTTTTAAGTGTTCTACGGGGTAGAGAACCCTTAAAATGAAACGTATTTAAATAACAGAAACCAAAATTCCCTGTAAAAGACGAGTATGTTTGTCAAATTCTTGTCTTTTCGATATAAAAGGATAATGTTGTTTTTTAAATTGTTAAGAAAAGTAGTTATAACATAGAACAGAACAAATCGAAGAGAAAACTGTCTTGAGACGCGAATGTTAACTTGAGAGGGGGCTGTTTTATAGCAATGTGTGGAGGTCAACGGGCACGCACTAATAACAAGACTGTTGCCGACAACGCGCACACTGTAGCTACATTGTGCGCGTTGGGGAAGTCGATGTCTATTCACTGCGGTCACAAAACCACATTTTTTCGTTTTATTTTTGTCATTACGAAGAGGTTATCTTTTATTTCTTGTTCCACCGTTTCACCCATCAGTGTTGTTTTTTGTCCAATAATTCCGACCTTACAATCCGTTTAAGGGACGAAGTTTGCACTTGTTCAGTTTTATTTGTTTTTTTTTTACAAGAATTTCATTAATTATATTCATGTTTTCAAAAAAAGGCTTGTTGTTCATCGTTTTATTATATCAATACGTATTGCGCATCAGTACGTGCAATACGTTCGACGACGAACCGTGACGGCTCTCGCCAGGAAAACCCTAAAATTCATAAAATATAGAAGCCACTACTGGTGAGCCGCAACAACTTGTAGAATCAGTTTTTTCTTCACCGGTCAGGTGGTGTAGTGCGAAGTGCCTCGCGTTGAACTCTAAACCCCATATCAATCTCTCGCGGCTTTTGTGTCGTTTACACCTGCTGGCAGATAAATATAGCTTCCTTCAGTTCCTAACAGAGACAAACTGGAAGAAAAAAATTCGGTCTTTGATTTAAACTCTTCGCAACGACAATTCCCAAACCTGTCCTGTCTTCGATTATTGTGTTTCTGTTGTTTGCGACATGTTGTTCAAAGCAAAGAACCCAACAGGTGAACATTGTTCAAATGCAATTAACACAAGAAAACATCCTTTACAAAATTGGACCTTTATGTATAAACAGTCCATACAACGAATTCTGAAACGTCAGTTTAGACGTGACGGGTGATTTTCCGTGAAAATCACAGATTCTCGTCACAGTGGAGGATTCACAGCGGGAACAGCATGAAAATACATTTAGCTGATGGAGGGCTGAAAAAAAGGATGTTTGTGCAATAAGTGTCTTGATTACTATCCATACACCACACAACGCGATCCAATTCCACAGTTCATATAAGCACAGAACAGATTGGTCAGTAATTTGTCATCAAAGTCTCTGTCGTCAAGGGAAGCGGTGGCTAAAACTCTTTTTGTTACTTTTGGTTTGGAAAATGTTTGTTAACTTACCTGTTACTAGTAGGGAAACAAAAAGTTGAAAAAACATTGCTGGGACCATATTTCTTATAAAAAAGCGTTATATAGCAAACTTGTTGACAACAAGGAATTAGCCTACTTTGTTGGGGCGAACACCAGAATTATACAACGGAAAACAAAATTAACATTTCACAAACAAGAAAATGATGATTTGTGTTTACAACAGAGAGCATAAAGATCACAATGAACGACTTTGCTAAAATGGGAGTTTATGTGAGTAGCTGTACGTGAGTGTGCGAGTATAATAACTCTGACGTAACAAAATCACGGGCAAACCATTGGTGCAAGTGATTTCTATAAAATTAGAGATCGAACCCTAACAAAATGCACTTTAAGACGTTTTTCCCCTTTAATTGTTTTTCGAATGCAGGTTTTTTTCTTGTCATCAAATGTGAATGAATTCGATATGTTTGTTCTGAACTTTTCTCAAAGTTTTCAACGAATGTGCAAAATTCACAAGCCACAAAACTAAAACACGACATGCGCTCGATAAAAAGCACATCAAAACGATAAGACCTGGCGCGCTTTTGTAAAGCCTTGCCCAGGCTACATTTGACGGGTGTAGCGTCAAAAAAGTTTTGAGTTATTTTTGCAGACTCATTTGTCGAATCAAAAGGTCGGAATTTGTGCCCAGTTGTGCTCAGTTACAAGGATAAACCGTTTTTTAAGCATTCCTTTTCACAAAAACTGATCCCAAGAAAAAAATTCTTTCCCAAATAAATAGTTCCCTCAACCGCCCAATAGCTTCATTTTGTGTTCAGTAGATTGAAGCGCAGTAGGTGTAGCTAAAATAAAAATATAATTCAAGCAAATAGTTAAACTAACTAATAGTAGTATGCTACACAGCGATAGTAAGGACCACAGTAGACGTAGGCACATGGATTGTCTAAAAAATAAACCGAGCAATATAAAATTTGATAAAATACATTTCTGCGGAGATGGCCGGAAGTTCCACCACCACCACCAAGGTGGGAAGTGGCGGCTTTCGTGGTCATCAACGTCAGTACGGTTGTCAGCAGCCCGCAGGGAAAAAACTAAATTCAATTTTGTTTTTTTACAAAAATCAGCTGATTCACTACGAATCGTGAAAAACGTCAACTTGGAACTAATGAAGAAAATATGTTTTACCTGCTAACGATAAGATGCTGAGAAGTGGTAGAATCATTTTGTTGTGAGGTTAAAACAGCCCATCTTTTATATAGTAACTCATCAGCATTAACCGTTTACCAGTAGGCTTTCGACAATTTTATGTTGCTATTTTTGAAACATGAATATGAATAGTCACCAATCGCATAGATCATAATGTATTACAGGACCAACCGAAACAAGCTCTCTCTCTCAGACAAATATGTAAACAAACATATGTACCCATAGACTCTCACACACACACACAAACACACACACACACACACACACACACACACACACACACACACACACACACACACATGACCCATAAAACCATTATGTATATAAGTCTAAGTTCTTTCGACACACAGGGAAAAAAGTTATGTCCTTTTTGTCCGAAGTTCTACAAAACATCTTCTAATGAATTCTTTACAAAATCATCAAATAAACAAAATGTGACACAAATGTCTGATGTTTTGTGAAAACTTTTTTATTAAGAACATTCGTCACATTTTAGTTTGAAAAATGTTTCCATCGACCACATCTTGATGGCCAGGGGTAGTTTCCGTTCATCTTTCACTTTTAAAAAATCGAACGCTAAATCAATGCTGAGCAAAAAAAAAACTCAAAAACACTCGTTTTTTTAAGTAAACTCCTTCCATTTTTTGAAAGCTGACAATTATTTGTCGTTTATTGATATCTTGATGAAAAAAGTTCATATATTCAATTCTTGCGACGATGTTTGAGGCGAATGTCATTTTTTGCGACAAAAAGTATTTAGAAAACAATATTATCGTTTATTTTAAGCAAAAAATATGTTACCCAAGAAAAATATATGATCGTCCAAAAATGATATTGAAGTTTCAGTCGTGTTGCCCAATTTTCAAAAGCCGCCTTTCAGTAGTTGTAAGCGCAGTAGGCGTAGCTGAAAAGAGAAACACTATATAATTTGAAACTAGGCAAACTAGTAATAGTAGACTACGCAGCGATAGTATGGGCCACAATACATGGTAGCACATGGATCATCTGCAATTTCGTAAATTTAGAAAATTGATGAATTCTCACATGGCTGTGGCTGAAACGAAGGGAAGAAATTCATCCACCAGGGGGTTGGGGTGTTGTCGTTATCGTGGTGATGGTGGTGGTGATGATCGTCTTCATCTCCGGTGTCATCAGTATCAGCAGCTCTTAGAGGTAATGCTGAAAAATGAATGCCTCAATTGTTAAAAAATCAATTTTGATATGATATAGGCCAAGTTATTTTGAAATTATTTTAAGTATTAAATAGTAAGGCGTGATTTCTCTAAGGGTGGGGTACCCCGACAACATTCAAAAAATGGATTTCGCTCAAACTTGGTCAAAAACATGTATTTGGCCACAAAACACTATTTTGAAGTTTCTAGGTCAACATCGATTTTCTGGTCCGGGTTACGGTAGGTCACCCTGGGTTACTGTAACTTGGCTCAAAGTGGTCCAAATTGAGCGCACCGGGTTGCAAACAATTTGTATTGAGATAATGAACAACTTATCTTTTAATTGCGACTCACAATATCATGTTTGAAACAAGATGTTCTTTGGTGTTTGCAAAATTTCAGCCTTTTTTGAGGTTTTTTCCAATTTCCAAAACCAAGGTTTCATTTAAGAGCATTTTCACTATATGCATCAATTTTGTCACAAAATTTGCTACAAATTCAGTTTTAAAAAAATAAAAATTAATCGACTAAAAGTACTCAATTATGAAGAAGAGTGACCGAAAAATACAAAAACATTAGGCGACATACTTGTTGTGAACGAAAACTTAGGTTTTGACCTACTCATTCGGACCAAAATTTGTATACTATGTTTCTACTACTTCAAAAAACTTAAAAACACTCCCCTTTCAGAAAATACCATCCAAAACTATCGAAAAATTCCTTTTTTTCTGGCTTACGAGATAAGGCACTTGGTTAAAACCTCAAAACTGGTTGCGATTAGAAGTTAATAAAAGTATAACATAAACTTGCGTTTTCTAAATGATCAAAACAAACTACAGGAATCAAACGGGAAAAAGACGATTTTAAAATTACATAGGCACGTAAACATGAAAACATTTAGTACCTGTGAAAACCAAAAAAAGAAGCAGAGAAACCATCAGTTTTGTTGCGAAAATCATTTTCGTTATGGTCTTCTCTCTACTGGCCACTTTTTATACAAAAATATTTTGATAACAACAACTGATTAAAAAGTTTTTGTTGTTGTTTGCGTTACTAAGCAAAGAAACGTCATTGAACATAGAACTAACCTGTGTTTGGAGGATTAGGCGAAAAAAGTATTTTTGCAGAGCTTTTTCTCAGTGAGCATATTTGGGCAAATTCAAATTGCGATCAGAACGCTCTGAGACGCACGCGCACACATGCACACACTCACAAACTGTCACGCATGCACGCGTGTGTATGCTATTTTATGTTTTTTTTTTAATTTTATTACCGAATTTTCCTTTGTAGCTCCAGACAATGTTCGTAATTTTCCTGCAGAGTTTTTGTTGCGTGTCCAAAATTCCTAATACAGCCCCAAATGAACGCTTCGCCAAATCTTTAACGGCCGATTTGGCTTCCTAAACTGCCTGAAAATACCATTATGTACACATTAAAACTACCCTATGGAAACAACATCGAACGAAGTAGTTTTGGCACCAAGTAACCATTTTTGGTACATCATTATATTTCGCAAAAGCTTGTTACAATCTCAGTTGAAGTTCTTATATTTCGCAACACAACTTTGATTTTCTGTATTTTCTAACGTTTTAAGTTCAACGTTTCGGGAACGTAAACTTTTCGGAACCATCTGAGTATAGCTGCAGCTAAACTAAAATTGCTAAGTGCTGTAAAATATATACATGACTTCTATCAGCGGATGAACATGACAAACAATTTACGTTTTTATGCTTGTTACCAAATTGGTGGCACAAATAAACATACATATTTTATTTTTTTAATATCAAGTGCAGCTGGTTTTTTTCATGTGAATTGAAACCTTTCCAGGTCAATGAGCATCTACGTATTTTTGTAAGAAGAAACACAGGTAATAATACTTTTTTATTGATGTTCACCATATTTTTTGTTGTAGATAAAAGAAGCGTTCCAAATAAATGTGAAGATTCCATCGTTTTCCAGTTTTTCAATATAAGTAGGCACAGTATGCGTAGCTAAAATAGAAAGTACAACAAAGGAAATATATTACTTACTAATAGTAGTAGACTACACAGCGGTAGAAAGGGCCACAATACATGGTGGAGCACGGGTCATCTGAACGTTTTTTACTTTTTAAAAGAAAAAAAGGAAAATGACATGGTCTTGGCTGGTTAAACGACGGGAAGAAGTTGAACCACCAGGGTCGGAAAACGTCGTGGTGCCTGTGTAGCTCCACTTCCTCTTCTTCCTCATTGTCAATGTCATCGGCATCAGTCGCACGAAGAGGAAAGGCTAGAAATTCACTTTTTTTTCATAAAACATAGTTATGTGATTAATTATTTTAATCAAACTACCGCAGTGTTAGCTTTTTTAGCCAAAACCAAAAAAACTATTGCTGTCTTTCGGTGTTTTTCGAAAACTTAGGCAAAACATGCATTAAAGTAACTTTTCTTTAACAGTTGTCTAAACGAATTCAGGTAAACTCAAATTTTTGAAGTATTCAAGGGCTAGTCAGGGGTCTTTTCCAAAAAAAATATTTTCAATGAAATGGTCCATAAAACAAATTTGGAATGCAAAAAGGCTTCGGACGGTCCTTTTAAGAAAACGTTTGATTTCAACCTGCAAATGTTCAAAGTAGAAGAAGGGGAAACATCGTTTTCATAGCGATAATCATTGTCGGTGTCGGTATGACTTCGGTGCCTTCACAGCATCTTCATATTTTATAAGTTTATGCAAGCATTTCAACTTTTGGTCAGAGTGGGTTTTTGGTTTGTTTTCTGTTGTTGTTAGTGTTGACATCGTGAAACCGCACGATGGTTTGCAAAAATATTTCGTTTTGAATTTTTAAGGAATTGAATGCTTCATCCGGAAATTTGACCTTCTTTTTCTAGCTAAAAAGGCAAGGGTAAAAAATAACTGGGACTGGCCTGGGCCGGCGGCCCAAAATATATTTTTCAATGAAACATTTCAAAGTTAGCATTCGCAACTTACTTGTTAAGAAACATCCTTAATGTGCAAACATGTGTTAAGGAAGATCTTACGTGTTTAAATTTAGTATGTTTTTTATGGTCGAGTGGGTAGGAGGACATACTGGTTATCCGAAGTTACCGCAGTTCGATCCCCTGCCATAAATTGTTTTTTCCTTAGTTGTTGTATGTAATTATTATTCAAGAGGCGTATCTTCTGTGCTTAGAAAGTGTAAAACATTTTTTCTAAGAAGGTCGAGATTCCTCTGAGCGGGCGGCGCCTAATCCACCCTTACAGGTCATCAAAACTGATACCACTATACGCTGAATAATAATGAAATGTATCATTAAAAAAAATTGGTCGTGAAAACTTTATTGGTATGGATGAATGTCGTGCTTTTTCGTTCAATCGTTTTCAGTAGACACAGTAGGCGTAGCTAAAAACCGTTTATCTGTAAAACAGTAGAAACAACTCACTATCCATAGTAAACGGTGCACTGGTACGGGTAGCAGTACACATATGAACACGGATTGTCTGATTACGCAAAGATAATTTTTTTTACAAAAAAAACTAACAAGTAGGTGTTGCCGCAACCTCTATTGGTTCAAAGTCAAAATCAAAGTCGTGGTGATCGTGATCGTGGTGGTGATGGTGGTCGGCGGCCGATACTAAAGAAAAAATCACTGCAAGCTAGTTACCAAAATTTATATCTTCATAATTACCTGTGGCTGTCATCATCAGAAGAATTGGAAACATGTTGCTTCTGATTTTTCACACCAGATTGCGTGTCTTTTATTCAATCTTTTGAACATTGTGAACTGTGCTGCTAAATTATTGTTGTTAGTAACGATGTTTTACTCTTGATGTTCTGATGTTAGAACCCAACAAATATAAAATATAAAGAAAAACAAAGCCAAAAAACAAAGTTCACGACGTAATGCATCGTAATATTTGTTTTAGTTTGAAAAAATTTTGTAATACCTACAAACATTATGATTTCTATGTTTACAAACAAGATTTGCATTTGTAAGTGGGTTTATACAATAAAACCCTTTTTACTTGCAAGTATTGTGTGGTCAATAATTGTCGATAACGAAAACAAGTTTTTGAATAAAGTTTAAAAACGGACAAATTTAAGATATTTTCTGGAGGTAATAGAAAAGAAACATTTTCATTGAAAATTAACCAAAATTTCTTCAAGCACGATAAAATATACTGTGTTTCCGAAAAACGGCACCGATTTTTGGCCAAAACCTTAAAGGATGGCGCATTAGGTCCCGCCGCGATTTTTCTAATTATCTGCGCACTCCTCTTTTGCTATGCTATTTCGCCCAAAATACTTTTAGTCATTCCAATGTTTCAAGTCGCCAGTGGTTAAATATTGGGAAATTGAAGGTAGCTGAAAAGTCTTCGGTCTTTTTGTCGGAAATTGACGATATACAAAACTGAACGTTTAAACCTTGTAATTAATTTGTAAGAGAAAATATAAAATATGTAAGAGAAAATATAATTAATTTTGGTTTTATGAAGTTACACTAATGCCCAAAAATGACTTTTCGATTGAAAGCAATGTGAGTTAAATCCAAATTAGCCATCTTCATACTTCTGCTTTTTGAACAAAGGTGGTACTACTAACATCGAATCCGATTTTCGGGTCTGTCATTTTAAAAACATCAAAGAAGGCAAGCATTCGAAATTTGCAAAGACTTGATCATTCAATGCTCAAATGGAAAAGTGTTAATTTTTACACTTTCTACGTACGTACGTACATGTACGCATAAGCTTTCAAAATTTAGTATAGGATCATTGTGGATTTTTTGTTTGGAAGAATATCACAATTTAGGGGGGTTGAAAATCCATAGAAAATCCATGGAGTAAAATTCTTTTAAAACAACCTTATTGATAAAATACCTAATGGTCTTTTTTTAAAGTACATCTTTGTAAAAAATGCAACACAAACGTAAAAAAGTTTTTCTTGGAAACCGGAAAAAAACAAATGCATAACGATAACTACAAAACGTTGACAACTTTATTAACATCCCATGAAAATTAAAATTGTTTTAGAGGTTTCGTGTATTTTTTTGTTTAGTTTTTGTTAATGTATATCTCTTCTAGTGGTCGTCACACAACGTTAAGGCCGAGTTTGTGCTTTGAAATTTTATCAAACCCTTTTAATTTCTTCTGCTTTTTAGCTGCTAAAGGACCGATCTTGCAATTTGCTTTTGTCAGACGCTACCAGGGGTTTTTTTTTAAATAATGAAAGCTGTGTGTCACCGGTTCGGGATATTTTTATGAAAAAGCGCTATAATTACCTGAAGGAAATGTTTTCAAAGGAAACCTTATTTTACTCCATGTTTGTTTGCCTAAACGCAAAACAAACAAAGATTTATGATAATATAATCCAGTTGTTCTTGAGTGTAATACCAAAACAAAAAACATTTTTTCGGGGTATAAAAGTGAGTCTTTCGTTGGCGTAGCAAGAAAAAAATGTTCGCCATCATCTTCCTCGTCCTGGTTTCCGTTGCTTTAGGAATGCCTAGCGGTCCCGTTAGCATTGGATCTGAACAGGATTATTGTGTGTATTTTCCAAAATTGAAACTTTACTATTCTTTTAGATAGCGTTTGTGCTGACAACAGCTGTGGGGAATACCACTGCGTCAATTTTTTCGGGTAAAAACGCACATTTCTTTCTTTGAAAACTTTGTCAAAAGCGTTTCTTTAGTGTTAAAACAATATTGTGAAGCTTTTAGACATTTATCGATTTTTGGTCCCGGGTTACGGTAGATCACTCCTTGTTACTAATCGTGTTTCGTTTTTTGGAGACATATCACATTTTGGCGTCTTTGAAGCGAATAATAGGAAAGAGCAAAAACTTAAAACACAAAAAACTTTTTTTAAAAGACATTTACTTTTGCTTTGCTTTAGTTGTGAAGCAAATTAAGTGAAAGCTCTCACCATATTTCAAAGGGGCCGTCAGAGGGCTTTTAAAATTCAATGCTGTTAATTATTTCGCTCACAACTGTTTGCGAAAGCGGTGCTGGAGAATAACATTCTAATTGAAATTGCGCATCTTCCATACGGTGCATTTCTAAACCGAAAAAGCCCCTAACGGCCCCTTCAATGGTAAATACGCACGTAAAAGAAACTGCATCCCTGAAAGCTTTAAAAAATTAAAAAAAAAAAAAAGAGAAATAGCGGTTAAAATTATCCATCCTTTATACGTCTGTTTTCAGAATGCCATGGTGCACTGATTTGTTCTAAACACGAACAACAACAACCATCATGGACACAATACGACAGCCGTAACCATTGTTCAATTTAAACACTACTTGCTTGTATTAAAACATTTTTGGGTTCGACTTTCAATTTACGATTGATGGAGTTTACACATTTTTATTCTAAAGTTTTATTTCCCGGAAGATTACATGTAACCAATCCACAATTAATAAACAACCAGTAGTTTCTCCCAGGCAGAGAATCCATATACATGGAATTCTCCCAACAAATATATGTATGTGTTCCATCCTTTTCTCCTCTTCAGTAGGCGCAGTAGGCAGAGCTGTTAAAACAATAAACCTAGAACCTTTTAGCATTTTACCCAAAATAGTCGTAGCAGTAATAAGGCCAGCAGTTCACATAAGCACAGGGACTGTCTATAAAATAGTTTAAGAAATTTATACTTCAGAGATACATACAGAAATTGTCTCTGAAGTCTCCGAAATCTCCGATGTTTAGACGAAAATTACCCGCTCTAATATTGAGAAGCGATGCGGCTGTGGTAGAAACGAGAAGCAGAAGAAGAAAGAACGACATGTTTGCTCTTCATGAACAGTAGTGATACACACTTCGTATTTAAGTAAAATGCTGTAATTTGTTGACAGTGAAGATTTATCACTGATCAGTGCTGTCGGAAACAAGTACTCAGATGTTTTGTTGTTGCATGCATATCAATGTGAAAATAGTATAAAAACATAAATTGTTCAAAAATAAGGTTTGCAAACTAATCAACGAGTTATATATTTTTAAATTCTAGTTTTGGGAGGCCAAAAGTGTCATTCAGGTGTAACGAATTTTACCTTCTTTTTGGGGTTTGAAATTTTCTCACATTTTCGTGATGCGATGGTGGGTTTGACACCGTCTCTGCAAGAATCGAAGTGGGATTGACAGAGAAAATCGCATTTGGTTAACATTTGGGTCTTCATATCACATTCATTTGACCCCAAAATTAATTTCTGAAACTGTTGGGTCATATGTATTCACGGGTGCCGGGATACCGTACGAGTCGCCTTCGAAGGAAACTAATTTTTCTGAAACGCGAATTTTTCACCGAAACCCGATTATACTGAAAAACTCTAGATGCCCGGGGCGTCTTGAGTGAACAAAGGTTTTCAGTTGCACTGTTTCTTAACTCAAATTGCCCCGGGCGTCTAGAGTTTTTCAGCTGCTCTTTTTCTTAACTCTGTACTAACAGTCAAAACGAAGAGTGAAAGGATAAGAAAATGTACATAATTTATTTTTCTTCTACAATGATTGCATAAAAACGTCTTCAATCCCGTCGCTGAATTACAATAGGCACTCCGTGCTGTGGGCGATAGGCAATCTAAAATGTCGTTTCAACTACCGACCCATTTCGGAATTGTTACCTCAGGGACTCCGATGTTATCCATAAACGCCATTTCAGCCGTGAATTTGTATCTACGAATCAGCCAGATCAGGATTACTTTTGCCTCATATATTGCAAACTTCTGACCTAATTATGAAGGGTTTCTAATTAACGAAATTGACGAACCAATGCAGTTCCTGGGTCCTGCTGAGAACGGGACGTAGTCATATGCATGACGAGTTTTGCTGTTTTCCGGAAGGAAACGATCAGGATCGAATCGAAATGGTTCTGGGTAGACGGCTGGGTTTCGGTGAATCATCATTGGAGCAATGTAGAGGTTAGAGCCAGCAGGAACAGTGTAGTCACCTAAAACTCAGTTTTTTTCCTTTTTCGGGTTTAACTTACCCATTTGAAGATCATTCTTCAAATGGCGCCCAACCATGGGAATTGGTGGGTTTACTCTCATGGATTCTTTCAGAACAAGGTCGAGATAAGGCATTTCCTTTATTTCTTTCAGGGTGATATTTTCGGCACTTCCTGAAAATGTTTGTCTTCAGTTTCATAAGATTATTATAGGTACCTGCAACTTCTATAACTTCCTTCGCAACCCTCTCCTGAATTTCGGGATGAGTGGCAAGAGCCCAAACAGTCCAGGAAACAGCTGTGGATGTCGTTTCGTGTCCTGGAAAACAGAGACGTCTCATTTACTGTCCCTTTCTGTTATAACTCTCTCTCTCTCTTCCCCTCTCTCTCTCTCTCTCTCTCTCTCTCTCTCTCTCTCTCTTCCTCTCTCTCGCTCTCTCTCGATACTGACACTAGGGTAACATTTGATGACAGATCGAAACCTCATTTTCAAACAAAAAACATTTCAGTTTTTCACTAATTTTTAGAACTTTTTTAAGAAATTTTAGAAGTGCATTCTGTAAAAAGGCTAATATATATTGTTTCCCAGTTGTTTTGGGTCATTCATTATTTGCTTTTTTTGTTGTCTCAAACAGGACTGCTCACCAAATTCTCAATTTCAGAACTTGAAAACACATGAAAATGCCCTAGTTTTAGACACCACGCCCTTTGGAAGAAAAAAAAGGTTACAAGCCTATAAGTCGCCAAAATTTTATTTTAAGTCATATTCAGGTGTTAAATTGTCTTCACAATCTGAAAAAAAACATAATTGACATAATTGGCATTTTCGTTTGTTTTTGTCATTTTCTTTAAGTTTGTTTTATCGTAACACAATAAAACAATGAAATTATATAAGCAAAAACGTTTTATCGATTGGCCTTTCCCTGAAATCGAAATGTTAGTTTTATGAAAAAATCGAATTTTCTTTGGACGGGGATTCAAAAGAAAAAGTAAGTGAACGCATATTTTTCAAAACGTCGAATTATCATGTGAAGCAAATGTCTCATAGTGTCATTTAGAAAAAAACAGGTCCCCTGATTTTATGGTTTATAAGCTCGAGAGATATGGGCATTGCGTGTAAACATGGAAAAGTGAGATATTTATGGTTGGAAGTTATCGAATAACTACAATCTTTTTCATAGACGAACCACGCGAATTTCCTTTTCGAGTCTTTTGTCTTTTAAAATTTTTAAGGAAAAGTCATCATTCGAAACGTAGCGTTTCCTTTTTTATCTATCTTACCTGCAAACATAAATGTCTCCACTTGTTCTCCGAGGTTGTCATCAGTCAAAGAGTGAGTCTCCCTCATGTCTAGAAGCATGTCCAAGAAAGCTTTTCTGTTAGATTCAGAATAATTTCCATCCAGCTCTCTCGACCGGATTCGTTCTTGGATCACACCGGTCGTGAAGTCCTTCAATGTTTTCAGCAAACCCTCAAACTCCGCCTGCCAACCAAGGGCTTTTCTGACATAGTAGGACCTGAAACCCTATTTTACAGTTGTTGTTTAAAGGAAATTTACCATAGCCAGGGTTGAAAAGCATATTCAATAGCGATAGCTCCCATTCGTTCTACAGCCGAGGCGTAGGGTTGATTTACATTGGAAAGGGAATTCAAATGGTGTCCCATGGCGGTTTCTAAAAAAAAGTTGATTTGCTTATAGATTGAAAGTCAAAGATTTACCACAAATAATGTCCAAAGTGCAGCGTTTGATCAGAGGGAACAGGTTGTAGATTTTTCCTGTATCCGCGTGGGGCTCCAGAACGTCCGTCAAGATTTTAGCGTTTCTGTCCATTGTGCAAACGTAGCTGTCGAGCATGGAGAAGTGAAAGGTAGGAGTTAGCATGCGACGCTGACTTTTCCACTTCTCACCGGTTCTAAAATTTTAACATAAACAAGATGTTGTAGTCTTTTCCCAAGTTCATGGCAAAAAATGTTTGAAATTGCTTTTCACATGTTTTTTTCGGCTACTAATGGCTTTTCTTTGGTTCCTTAACTTCAGTGTTAAAGCGTTACTTGTAACAACTTCAGTGATTGAACTACATTGATTAGAAAACGTTGTATAAACCACCATTAAAAAATAGTTACTTAAAATATTATTTGAAAGAATTTTTGTCAGTGTTACCCGGATATAAGCTAATTTCACATGCTTGTAAGCCAATTTCACATGCACTACCATCGTTGGAAATTATTCTGTAAAAAATTCAAAAGTTATGCAATCACCCAAAAATAGATCGATTACATGTTAAAATTTGTTTTGGGGAGACTTTGCGCAGCTCATTGCTAGTTTAGACGGGATGAAAAGTACATATTCAATCTTCAATAAGTTGAAAATGGAAAAAAAACAAACAGTAAATTCATTGAGAAAGCAGCAAATTAACAAAAAAGTGTTACCCGCACTCACGATAGCAATAGTCCATCTCCCAGCCATGCCTCAAAAATATCGTAGTCGCTTCCTTTGTCAATCTCTTCATTGTTATCCAAAATTGCCTAAAATGGTTCCTTTTTTCTAACAACTTAAATAATTACCTTAACAGTTTTTCCATTAATGGGGAAGAAGGTGAGAATGTGGGCGAACCACAATCTCACACCTGATGCTCCCTTTTTTGAGTACTCTTGCGTCAATTCGTCAAAGTATTTTGACATAGCTGAAAAGAATGGTTTCTTTTTTGCAACATAACATCTTCACCTATATCTGTAGGAATTTGAAGAACATTTCCCAAAACTGGAATGGCGGCTGGGCCAGGAAGTTTCTTGGCCAATTGAAAGATGTGGAGTTGCTTTTTGACAAAAAGAGCGAATTTGCTCCAAAAAGCAGCGATTAGGATGCAAAGTGCCGCCACTAAGACGATACTCATTCTGAAATTAAAATGCTTAGAAAAGAACGAAATGAGAAGCGACTGTTACGTGTAGTGTCAGGTAGTAGGAATTAAATTCAGATAATTACAGGTTAGTTGCGCAAAATTTAATGGTTACAAAGTAGGGATAAAAATAACTTAATTTTAAACTGGGAAAACGAAATTCGAACTGCAAGAACTTCAACTGTTGGATCATATGGGAAACTTCGTTAGTTGTTTAAATAGGCGGCAATAAGCAGACAGCGCCGCCACATTGTGCCCACATTGTAGGTTGTGCGCGCTGAAGGACGTTTCTTTTATCGAGGTGACGCATTAACAATCACGTAAACGCTTGAGTTTCCTAATTTCAAACTTTTTGTTTCAGAGTCTAATTTTAACAACTAACCCAGGTAGAATCACATTTGGTCGAATGCTTAAAGGGCTCTTGTTCATAATGCCGTAGGGGAGGGGCATTATTTATTTTTGTCATTAAAAATATGCAAAGTATATCCATTAAGACATTTTTTTTTCAGAAACAAAGAGGAAGAAAATGTTGCTTACATATTCTTTTTTTTTATTCCTTCCCAGATTTGCCCATTTTTTTGTTCTTCTGTCGTTGTTTGAGCATTAGGTTTTGCCTGAACATTGTGTCAACAGTCTGTTCATAAAACGCGAAACTCGCTCGCCGATAAAAGCCCTTCGTAGTTTGATAAGAGCGTCGTATTTGTTAACCAGTAGCAACTTATTTGAGGTAGCAATTCTTTTTTCCTCATTTTGATAATTATCTAAGTACGCTTTTCAACGCTTACAAAAATAAATATGAAAAAGTTAGGTGTGTCTTATTGTTAGAAAAAAGACATCATTTTTCTTGTTTATTGTGAAAGATAGAGATAAAGATAGAGATACAGAGAGAGAGAGAGAGTGAGAGAGAGAGAGAGAGAGAGAGAGAGAGAGGAAGAGAGAAGGAGAGAGACAAACAGACAGACGGGAACAAATGACCAAGTAGTAAAAATTTGGAAATAAACCAAACATCAGTCTCAATCAGTCTTGTAAGTGTGTATGTGTGTTTCTGTGTATGTGTGCATGTGTTTGTGTCCTTTTTTGTGTATGTGCTTATGGGTGAATGTGTATGACCACCGAAACATTTACGTTTAATCTTGTAATCTTCATTGACATTGTTTTTGCAGATGATTTTTTATGAAGTCTAATACGATTACGTGCAGAGGTTTTAATCGCGTGTTTGAAGGTAAATGGGCACTCCGAGCTGGGAACGAAAAGCAATCTAAATCGAAATGTAAAAATCCAAAAAAACAATTTAAACCTCAAAAACCCCGACATTGTCTGAAAATGGAATGTCGGTAGTGAGCTTGTAGCGCCGAATCAACCGGATGAGAATTAATTTGGCCTCGCACTTGACGAATTTTTGGCCTAAACAAAAATTTGCTTTTTTAATAAAAGTCGAACGAACCAATGCAGTTTCTAGGTCCAGCAGAGAAAGGCACGTAGTCAAAAGCATCACGAGTTTTCCTGTTTTCCGGCAAAAATCTGTCATTATCGAATCGGAATGGATCTGGGTAGACGTCTGGGTTTCGATGAAGCATTATTGAACACACGACAAAATCAGATCCTACGGGGACAATACGGTCACCTAAAACCTCAGTTTTGCCAATAAACAGAACTTCAACTCATAGAAAATTAATTCGCTTATCTAATACGAGGTAGATAATTTCATATTCTTTATTTTTTGAAATGTCATAGAGAACAAAGAGGGATACCGCGAAAGAATCGACATATTTTCATAATGCGCAACAAGGTGACGCTGGGCAAAATTGAAAATTTCGACTTTAAATGTAATTAAATAAACACATAATACTTGAATTATACCTTTTGGTTTTTTACACTTTGAAATTTCATCCATAACACAGCGAGAGAATCTGTTTCAAATTCCTCAATTTCAATCGGTTCGGGTCCTGGCTGAGTGCACAGACGCCGCGAAACATCGGACAAACAAACAAACAAACAAAACAAAACAGAAACTTGCTTGAAAGAAAAGTAATTTAAAAAAAAATAATCGAAGAATTGAAATTTTGCAATTAATCACGAAAATTTTTACTACAGTGCAAAATGCAAAATTATTGAGACCCCCCGAAAAATTACCGTATGACGGTCGTTAGCGTTTTTCACGGCATTGGACCCTGCCTGATCGATTCCCCGTACCCGAAAACCTCACAAAATTTCTCTTTAGTTTGTTTGTTCACTATGCAAAATTTTTCAGTATGCTGATTTCCGAATTCGATATGAGGGTGAAAAAAATATCAAAATTCGTCTAAAAATGAAATTGTCATAAAATTTTGTTGTTGTAATTATTTTGTGTGGAAATAACTAGATTTTGCCTGAACATTGTGTCTACAGTCTCTCCGTAAAACTCGAAACTCCGTCGCAGAAAAAGACCTTCCTATTTTGAGAAGAATGTAGCATTGGACAGCCAAGCTTTCATTTGACACAAATTCCTTTTACCTCAGTTTGAAAAATGGAAAAACCAGCGCCACATGTTGACTCCTACCTTCCACTTCTCCAAGCTTGACAGGTATGTCAGCTCCATGGACCGAAATGCCAAAGTTCTCACTTTTTGGACGCTCAGGCAGACACAGGAAAGACTTTCGACGTCTTCCCACTCATCAAGAGATGTACTTTAGATATTATTTGTGGTACTTACATTTCATTTTTTCAAACTTTATGTTTTTAGAAACAGCCATGGACCATGAACTCAACTCTATGAACAATGAAATACGAAGTGGCAGTACGAGGGCTAGGGACAGTAATGGTTGAATACGCTTTCAAGCCTTGGTATTGGTGAGTTTCCGCTAACTTTTAAATTTTTTAAACGATATTCAGGAACTATTTTGTACGCAAAGCCACTGGATTTCAAGACGAGTACGAAAGTTTGCTCAAAACGTTGAAGGATTTTACGAACGGCGTGATCCAAGAACGAATCCGGTCATGGGAGCTGGTTGGAAATTGTTCTGAAACTAACAGAAAAGCTTTCTTGGCTATGTTATTGGACATGAGGGAGGAACAACAATCGGGATACAAAAACAAACGTTTTGAATCTTTTAGCCGAAACCAGCACATTATTTCAAGAATGTTTTTTAGTGATGGATTTGATATCATCAATCAATATCACAATGTCCTGGTTTACCCACAATTTTCAATTAATTTTCAATTTAGTCGAATTTGACTTTCCAACTAGCTCCTTCTTTCAATCATAATGGGAATTCCGTGTTGTGGTCGGTATGCAATCTAGAAATTACAGTTAGATAAAAAATCCGAAGCTCTATACCTCGGGACATCCAACGTTATCCAAAAATCCAATATTAGCGCTAAATTTGAATTGTTTCACCAACCAACTGATGATCACTTTGGCTTCGTACATGGCAAACTTTTGACCTAAAATATGACTTTTATAGCATGGAAATCGACAAACCTATGCAGTTCCTGGGTCCTGCAGAGAAAGGAATGTAGTCATAAGCATGACGATGTTTGCTATTTTCAGGCAGAAATCGATCGGGATCGAAGCGAAGGGGATTTGGGTAAAGCTTGGCGTTTCGGTGAATCATTATTGGAGCAATGTAGACGTTAGTACCAGCCGGTGCAACATAATTATCTGAAACAATTAAAATTGTAATTACTTTTAAAATATTCTAACCAATTTGAAGGTCGTTTCTCAAACACCTTCCAACCATGGGAATTGGTGGATTTACTCTCATCGACTCTTTCAGAACAATGTCTAGGTAGGGCATTTCCTTGATTTCTTTGAGAGTGATGTTATCAACATTTTCTGAACATTGGATTAAGTCAAGTTTCGGATATTGGAATTCACCTGCAACACCTAATATTTCTGATGCCAGTCTTTCTTGAATTTCAGGATGGGTGGCCAGGGCCCAAAGTGTCCAGGAAACTGCAGTAGAGGTGGTCTCATGACCTAAAAGAGCGAAGGTTGGAAATGGGATCTAGGCGATTTCTGGTCGTATTTTGTTCGGATCTTTGTATAAAATGTTTCGTAAATTTATACGTATTCGATTGTTACGCACTTTCTGCTACAAAACAATTTGATAAATCGAAACGATACAAGAGTTTCAAAATCGTATTTTTTCCCACACAATGTCAAGAAGTCGAGATTTACATATGGTCTACAATTCACCATAAATAGCTTGTGAAAACCCCCTTAGAACCATTTTTTGGGTAAACCGATTTAAAAAAAAAATTACAACGCGTGCAAAACACAAGGTAAGGTGACAGTTTTTTAAGACTTTAAAAAAAACTGTAACCAACAAGAACTCACTACGGGGCGAATTTGAAGAAAATGCGGTATGGATTAGGTTTTATGGATATTTTGGGAAGCTTTTTCTGATGAAACAAAAAAAAAATGCGATTTTTGATTTTCCGAGTGTTGTTCAGTCTATTTTTTTGTGAACCAGTTGAAGTGCTATAAAAATCGAAGTTTTAAATTTAACTAAAAATGCTTTCGATTACAGTTTATAATCTTTAACAAGTGAATTACGAAATTTGGACCTTAAATCTCTCATAAGGGCCTTATCCTCCTTTTAACAATTCTCTTATGTTGTGTGTGTGTTTGTTGTCCCCATGTGAAAATGCGCTGGGTCCGTCACGTGTCCGCGTCTCCTAATTTCCCCTTCTCTTTCGTCAATGCGGGTTCTAACTCCACGTAAATGCTAAGGAGATGTGGTCATTTGAATCGTTCATTTCGAGGGCGCAGCCCTCGGCGAGCGGCCGCAGGCCGCGAGCAGCCAGAATATTCAGGACCGCCGTGAGGCGGGCCGGAATATTCTGGTGGTATAAACATTTGAGAAGAAGTTGCGACAATTTGGGTCTTTAGTAACTAAAGTTCTCAGTTTGATATCCCTTTTTGCTATGGTCCCACCATTGTCGGCCTTTATAGACATTGCATCTTAAACAGTTTTTCCTGTTACGATGGGAAACCAAATGTTTTGAAATTTTGAGGGAGGAACAACTTAACTACGAAAGTTTTGTTTAATGTTAAGAAATTTCTTTTTTTTTTTTGATCCGATTCTTCTCATCAGTTTTACCCACCGGCAAACATGAAAGTTTCCACTTGTTCCCTCAAATTCTCGTCCGTCAACGAATGCTCCTCTCTCATGTCCAATAACATATCCAAGAAGGCTTTTCTGTTATTTTCAGAATAATTTCCATTATTCAGCTCCCTTGACCGAATTCGTTCTTGGATCACTCCGTTCGTAAAATCCTTCAACGTTTTGAGCAAAATTTCGTACTCGTCTTGAAATCCAGTGGCTTTGCGTACATAATAGTTCCTAAATATCGTTTAAAAAAACTTAAAAGTTGGCGAAAACTCACCAATACCAAGGCTTGAAAGCGTATTCAACCATTACTGTCCCTAACCTTCCTACTGCCACGGCGTATGGCTCGTTTTCATTGTTCATAGAGTTGAGTTCATGGTCCATGGCTGTTTCTAAAAACCTAAAGTTTGAAACAGTGAAATATAAGTATCACAAATAATATCTAAAGTACATCTCTTGATGAGTGGGAAGACGTCGAAAGTCTTTCCTGTGTTGGCCTGAGCGTCCAAAACTTCAGTGAGAATTTTGGCATTTCGGTCCATGGAGCTGACATAGCTGTCAAGCATGGAGAAGTGGAAGGTAGGAGTCAACATGCGGCGCTGGTTTTTCCATTTTTCGCCGGTCCTGAAAGAATAGGTAACCTTTTTCTTAAGCCTCTTTGCCTCTGCCTCTTTATCTCTGCCTTGTTGCCTCTGCCTCTTTGCCTTTGCCTCTGCCGCTTTGCCTCTGCTTTAGTGTATCTATATGTAACAGCTGTTTCTCTGTGCCTGTTTCTTTGCGTGTTGAAATCTACCTCTCAATCTCTCTCTCTTTTTTTTCTTTTTTTCTCTCTCTCTTTGCCAAGAAAAACTCACGATAACAGAAGCCCATCTCCAAGCCAAGGCTGCACAAAGTCATAGTCACTAGCTTTGTCGATTTCTTCATTGTTATCAAGAATTGCCTAAATCAACACATTTTCATCAGTCAACCAACTTTCTAACCTTAACAGCTTTGCCATCAAGTGGAAACACATTCAAAACGTGAGCGAACCACATTCGAACAATGGATTCCCCTTTGTTGGCATACTCGTTGGCCATGTTGTGAAAGTAGTGAGACACTTCTGAATTTCAAGATTTTCTTAATTCCTTGAGTTATCTCACCAAAGTCAACGGAAGGAATTTGTGTAACGTTTCCTAAAATAGGAATTGCAGCTGGACCCGGGAGCTTCTTTGCCAATTCGTAGATATGCAGTTGTTTTCTAATTGAAGGTGCCAATTTGGCCCAAAGAATGGTAAACATTAAGTAGATGGCTGCGACAAGAATAATACTCATCCTAAAACATGTAAATTGGAAAACATATATAAGATCGTATATAAGAGGAGAGAAGTGATGAATCAACACAAGGCTTTACAAATTTTGGTAAATTGGAAACACCTGTGGAGCAGCGGTTGATGTTTAAATAGTTCGCGGTGGGCGACCGGGGCGGCCACGGCAGACCTACGCGCCTGAGCTTTGTAGCTACAATGTAGGTTGTGAATGTTATCGGCCGCCACAGTGGAACATTTCACTCTTTTAACTACTAAACTGAACCGTAGAAACAGAACTGAATTAAGAAAACTATAAACAATGAATGCGGCAAACCAACAGAAATCAAATGACACGAAACACAATTTCGTTAGAATTCGGGTTGTGTTTGCTCCAAACACAACCGATAAAAAAGCTTGTAAACATCGATTTTCTTGTTGTCTGCCAATCAAAATCCAAAAGTCATTTGCAGTTAATAACAGGAGGATGAGAAAAACAACTGCAGAACTGCAGAGATTCTGTGACAAAACGCAACAAGGACGCATAAAAACTTCTTTCTCTCTGAAATTGTTCCAATCAACATAAACTTTTAGTCAGGAATTCCTCAACTTTTGCCTTTCGAATAGAGACAACTTCCCGAAACATACAAATTTATTTAGCAATGGAACGGTTTTAGAGATAAAATGCTACAAATTTACAAAATAGTTGATCTTTTGAAGGGAATTTTTCAATCGGTTTGATCAGAAAACAGCTGTAAAGTTTGGCTGTTGAAATAAAAAAAAGTGTTTTTTTTTGGAATTTGATGTGCACAAAATTGTAGAAACGCGAGAGAAAAACATATTTTGTAATTCCAAAATTGAACTTTTTCCTGACCAAATTTATGGGAAAATTCAGTATCAAATCATTTTTTCTCTTAATATTCACGTAGTTTTCACACTTAAAAGTTGCAAGCAATGCGTCAAAACAAACAGATTTAAAAAAAATTGATTCTGTGGTCTTTAAAGGCAAAACCGAAAAACAGAAGTTTCAAACGGAAATCTTTCCCGCGTAAATTCAAAGCAGTTTTGTTGTTCAAACGTCGGATTTGTTCAATTTGCGTTATAGCCCTAAGAAAAAACGCCACTTTAAACATTTTTGACAAATTTTGAAAAATGCACTTTCTTAAAAAAAGACTTGATCCTACAAAACACGTAGGAATTGCGTTTTCGCTTTCGAAGCCAACAAGTGATACTACTGGAAAAAGTATTTTAAAAATGTTTATTACATAAAATACAATCAATATTTTTAATTTATTTCACCAAACAGAAGTGTAAGCATCAAAGTAGGCTTTCCTCGCATCAGTCTGGTCATTGGTTATACTTTCCAACATAATTTTCCTATTATTCTGGTGTTTCTTCAAAAGGTACCAAATGAGTAGTGGAGTTACAGTTGTATAATAAGGAATAATCTGAACAAAGTGTTTTTATTTTTTCAGAGTTTAGGAAAACTTACATTCACAAAAGTTAACACAGAATTGAAGACTGGATCCTTTTTCCATTCCGGTTTCCAAAAATACGTTATTCCATTTAGCGATCCATAAATGACCAGAAAAATACTCAAAATCGAAGTTTGCGGTGCCAGCATTTTCAAAACTATGACATTTTCAGCAGTTTGGTATCTTTTGTCAATGTTGGCCACGTTGCTGCAACTTCAAATTATCTGCTACGTTCGATAAATTTTTTAAACAACCTCGGCTTGATTTTCTTGTTACATCGCAATACAACTGCAAATCCAATAAAGGTTAGAAAAGCAACAATTGTGTTCATAACACTTGTAACGTAGAAAACCTCCTTCCCAGTGAAATCATTAGAAGTTCCGCAGTAGGTTGTACTTTGACTTAGGTCCCATTTATAGAACATGATGACTGTCATGGAAATAGCTAATGAGACCTAAAAGATTCAATTGGACTGGTAATTTTTTCCGTCGTACCACAATTAGAGCTAGAGCTAAACCCAGAGAACAACCTGATTTTTCGTACTTTCCCAGATGACGAGTCGCGAAAATGCGTTCAACGATCATTGCCATTTGGCAGTAGACAAACAGGTTTGTGGCTGCGGCGGAGGGAAATCGGGACCAGTAGCAGAAAACATTGCTCAGGTAGAGGTCACAGAGACTTTTTGAAGTCCAAAGTAGGTAGCTGTGAACGAACTGAAAGACGTAGTAAAAGAGACAGCAAGGGGGCTTTTCCTTTCATCTTTGATGCTACAGAAGGAAATTATGCGAATAAACTAAATCTGTTGACGAAGAGCCGTTTTTAACGATTTTGAAGTTTATTTTCTCGAAAACGGTAAATTATCGACCCATACTCATATATTTTCATGATCAGCAAATTTTTCTTTCCTTATTGAGCCAATGTTGTAAAACCCGCCTGACTGTACCTTTAAAGTGGTGGTCACTTTTATCAAATCGACCTTTTTCGGTTTGGGTGTTGATAACGTGAAAAAATGCTTATTGACTTAAAAAATACGCTGACTATGAGTACATATTGCCTGCCCAATTAGGGTGATTGCATTAATCAACCATTTTTTATAAAACGATTCCCATGGTTGACATCACTATTGTACGTTTATTCAAAGATCAAGTTATAAAAGAAACCTTTGCATCGTGTTTAAAAACGTGTTTTAAAATCAAAATGGTGCACATTTATATACAATTTTCAAACATTAAAACATTTTCAAAATGGGTTGTTAATGTTTTCGAATCAAATTGACCATTCGAAAACATCTATTCCTGCCCGAAAACCTCTTTTCCAGCAGAGAAAATGCAAGAGGTGTACGCATTTTTCAGTTTCACCGGGTTTATCTAATAAGGTCACTGTTTAGATTACAAAGAAAAGCTTTAATTTACATTTCAAAGGTGTTTTTTTTTTAGTAAATTTGTTTAACTTTAGTTTATTTTTACTAACCTGAAGTCCCGCAAGCGAAATTCCATGAACTAGGTATCCAGCAAGTAGCACATAGATCAAAATCTAAAGAAACATGAGTTTGAGTCTCAAAAATATCTTAACCTTGAGATTCTTATGGAAAAACAGCAACGAACTTCCATAATGAATAAACACCACTGTAAAAATGACAGCTAAAACACTAGATACGAAATGTAAATAGATTGTTATATGTTGTGCAGTGGCGGTGGCATAACCAAGGGCAGCGAGGCATGCCTGAAACGTTTTTTCCTCAGTTTTTCAAAAATATTGTTTTTGTAATGAATTCCAAGAAACCTTACATTATTTTGCGGTAGACCATCCATTTCAGAGATCTGAAAACGGAAACTTTCAACATGGGTGGTATTATTGTCGACTTGAGAAAGAAGCACAATAGTACATAAGGGCATGTGAAAAAAGTGGGAAAGCCGTTGGCATGAAAATAGCTATCCCTCTCTCACTCTCTCTCTCTCTCTCCGTATATCTCTCACCCTCCCTCTTCGCAAGATCATTGCACTGGGAGAGCGCGAAATGAATGATCTTATGATAATGGTTTATTGAAAGGGCATCAAAACATAGCAGTCTTTGCTAAATTATCGGCTATTGCAATAAAAGACCCAGTAGTCCCCGCCACATCAAAGCGACTAAAGTCACGGGAGTGCAGGAGGCAGGAAATTTCCAATCTGCCTTCAACTTCCGACACGGTCACGCAGTCGCGACAACGCATTTCCTTCCGCCTACCGTAGCGAACACAAAGATTGCACAAGTCGATATTGTACAAGGAAGTAAAATTTGGTTCACTTATAAAAAACATTCACATAATGTTTATAAAACATTAAGTAAGCAAAAACTGCAAAAACGTGATTTGAAGGACATTAAAGCTTTTATTTTCCTGTCGAGGAAGAATAAAAATTTTATGTAAACGGTCGCGCAGCCCAAAAAGAAAAATAAAAAAGAGAAAATGCAGGGAGGGTTAGAAAAGAGTGGTTTCAAAAGATATGTGGCTGTATTTTTTTTTCAGAATGGACAAATTTTCAAAGAATATTACTGGAAATCCCAACAGTTTCAGAATTCCGTAGCTTGGGTGAATGAAAGGTTTAGTGCAACTTTTCAACAGCAAAACGTAGAGATTTATATTTTGAACTAAGATTACGATAACGATTTGTTGGGGTACAATTATTAAAACACATCTTTCAACGAAAACAACCAGAAATCAGAATCAAGTGGAATATACTTACACTTAATAGCCTAGATTATCGTCAGTCGTCACGCGGAAATCAAGATACCACTATTAAATTACCGAGACATACGTGCCGTAATGAAACCTGCGCAGACCCGTGAATGAGGTTCATTTTCTTTCTCGAATGGGAAATAGGTATCAAACAGAATATCTTCCTTATGAGTCTTTGAAAACTTTTCCGGGTTACTATTTCTAGGCATTTTATATGAAAACGATAAAAAATATCAATATTCCCGTTCAATTTGAAATTAGGATTTTTTCTCAATCCTGCTAAAAAACAACGACTGTTCATAAAACCTACCTGTGCCTTTAACTGTACATGAGTCTTAAAAATGAAAATAAGAGAGGCGTACTTTTTTTAAACCTAATTTTCAAACTATTAAACTAATTTTAAAAAATTTAATTTTCAACTGTTAAACTAAAATTTTAAAAATGTGAGGAAAATTGCGATAACTAAGTGAAAAATGAAAAGGTTTTGTAATTATTCTATTAGTAGTAGGGTTGTTCACGTAATTTGCTGTCACTTTATAAAACGGAAACCTAGGTAGGTCCAACAAAATGTTAATTAGATCATAAGGATTCAGTTAAAGAACATATGTAATATGTTTTGGCGACAAAATTTTAAGCAAAAGTCAAAAAGTCTCAATAGTCGAATTAGCTCATAAACACATCATTTTAGTGTTTTAAAACAAATAGGTGATAAAAATTTGGTAATGATCCAATGAAACTCGACTTTCTCGAAAAATAATGTCTTGAAAACACTTAGAGTTTTTTGATTAACATGGACAGGCCCCCGCCTTTATTTTACGTGGGCTTTAAACATTAAGTAGTTTATAAACCAAGAAAACTAGAGCTCCTTTTGAAAATTGGTTGCGTGGGAGATGCTTCGGACTAAATAACTGGTTTTCGAAAAATCGAAGCCGGAAATTGCACGGAAATAGTGTTTACAGCTCCCATATGATATTTGAACAAATTGACTCAGCCGCGAAACATTTGTGACAGAAATCGATTTGTCAACCACGCAATTCCATTACGTTTATTTTTAATTTTTTTAACGACACATCAATAAAAACTGAAACAGTAAAATCTCTGTTTTCTTGCATAGAAGCTCTATCGGATCCCTGAATAAAGCAACAATCACGTTTTATGAAAGAGTTCGCTAGTTGCATTTGCTGATGAACATTACACAAAAAATACAAGAAATAATGACTATAGACAAAAACATATGCCAACGTAATATTCGCTTAGATTGTGCAAAACTGTGCTCACATTTACTGGTCATAACTTGAAGGTATTGAAAAGATAGAAATCACCACCTTGAAGTATATTATTACTTTAAGCAAAAATACATGTGTAACAAAAATTGATCTCTATCTTTAATTTTTTTATGACTTAATGGTGCATTTGTCTCTGTGTGTGTGTGTGTGTGTGTGTGTGTGTGTGTGTGTGTGTGTTTGTGTGTGTGTTTGTGTGTGTGTTAAACAAGAAAAATTTATCTACAAAAAATCTGCATAATCGCATGCATAATTTTGTTTGGAGTGTGTGTTTTAATTACTGATGAGAGATGATTTCCGATCAGGATAAAAGCCCATAATTTCACTACAGATGTGTATGTTTCTCAAAATTTCTCTTTCTCAAAATAGAAGGTGAGTGCATTCAAAAGTATAAGAAGTTTACTTGTTATGCATAACGTAATAACTATAATTCAGTTTCACAAAATTTCATAAACCATAAAAATGGAATGAGTTCAAAGGTAACAGTTAACCCTGTACAATAAAGTTAGCCGGTAGTATTACTTCTCAAAGTGCTAACTATAAGAAGTAATTGTGCCCCATGAATAGCCATGGAAATTCCCTCTTTAGTCACAATGTTCATGATAGTCATTCGAAAAAGGGAAATTTTAGATGGTGTTAAAGGGGAATATGGAAAGAAGGATATCTCAGATAGTATAAGATAGAAAGAGAGAAAAAATGATGGGTTTTCCTTTTTAAATAATTTGGTGATAGAGCGAGAGAGGCATACGAACGTAACCACTTTGAACATGTAGAGAGAAAACGAGGTTGTAAAAGAGGCATATAAAGTGAAAACCAAGTAAAAAACATAGGTTGGAAAAAGAGAACAAACGAGCGAAAGAGAGAAAGAAACTGATGGAGATATAGAAAGAGATTGAGAAACAAAGGTTAACAAAGAAAGATAGGCAAAGGAAGCGATATAAAGTGATATTTAGTTAAGAAAACGAGAGAAAAAGTAAAAAAGGGAGAAATGAAGAAAGAGAGAGTGAGTGAGAAAGAGAGTGAGAGAAAAAAGGCACACCGGGCCACTTTGAGAGAGCGAGAGAGAAAGAGAGTTCTAACAGTTTTGAGAGACACACATAGAAAGAGAAAAAAGACTAAGAGGCAGAATAACAGGCAAGCACAGAAAAAGAGAGAGAGATGAGATATAGAGTGAGAGTGAGAGCGAAGAAGAGAGAAAGATTGGGTGCAAAAACGAGAGAAAACAAAAGACGTAGGGAGATGAACATCGAGAGAGATAGAAAAAGAGAAAGAGAAAGCTACACGGGGCAAATGTGAAACAGCGAAAGGACACGAGACTTCATACAGTCAAAGAATTCCGATGACAAAGATACAGAAAAACTTAGAGGCAAAAATACAGACTAGCACAGAGAGAGAGAGAGAGAGAGAGAGAGAGAGAGAGAGAGAAAGAGAGAGAGAGAAATTGAGGGACAGAAAGACAAACAAAGAAAGAGATAATTTTGTTTTGAGACAACAGACTCGTCTGCTGAGAAATTTGGCAAAATTGAAAGATTCGAAAGGCGAATGGCTACGCAACAACTTCCCTCCTTCTATTCTAAGAAGCGGACATGATTGAATGGAATATATGTGGGAAAACACAAACTACTATGAAACAGTAAAGTGAAAAACTGCCCTATAATAGTACTCGTCTGCTGAGAAATAGTCATGTCAGCACGTCGTCGAGACTAATGAAATCAAATGAAAAAGCATTTAGAACTTGCGTCGTACTGATTTAATTGATTCGTAGGGTACAATTATAAAAGTCACGAAACAAAACACGGACAATCTGTGTATAAGCAAAACATATTGTTTATACAATTATGAATCAGGAGAAAGCTTTCTGCGACACTTCAAATGTAGGTGGTCGCGGTAAATTACATTATGCGGCTTGTGTGTAATGATTCGTTTGAACTCACACTTCCGTATATCAGCCAGAAATTGGATTTTCCTACTGTAAACTTTCATAGCTTGAAAAAAACGAAAATAGAATACATCAAGTTTGTTTGAAATTTTGCTTTAACTTTTTTGTGCTGAAATCTGTTTGTTCAAACTCTAATGGTAAAACTCGGTCACAAAATGCCCACATTTCTATGAAATCACACCCGAAGCAATACTCTTTTTTTTGGGAAAATATGTAAAATTAAACTTGTTTTGAGTTTAAAACATTTCCATGGTTACTTTGTATTTCAATTTAAACTTATGGCGTTTGTTTTGACATGTGTCTTTTTTGCGCGCATAACTATTCAAGGTCAAAAGCTCAAGTTCAGGTCAGAAAAGATCCGTTTAGTTGGTGATGGGCTTTGCGATTGGGCCAAGAAAAAATCTTTGATCGATTTTGACATTGCCAAATGAGTGTCTACAATAACATGCGAAAACGATGTGGCCTATCAGTATATTGGAATCATAATAATTATTTTAAATTTCCGGTCAATTAGAGTGACGTGATCAGAATGCAACTAAACATAACATAAAACAAATAACTGGCAAAGGAAGAAGAACTTGTTTGTTCTCACCTGTATACAAGCTAGTTAGGCAAAATTCCATGTGGCACGCCGCAATCAGAAGCAACAAATGTCTATTTTCGCTTCGTAATGTAGCTGTTGGTAAACAATGTCTTGACAACCATTCTGCTGCAACGGAAATAGTGGGAAACAATTTACTCCTGACGTGAGAGAAAACATTCTGAGGTTTGCAACATTAATGACTTCAAACCTTTTAAAGGTGAACTTGATCAACGTGTTTTCACATTTGAAACGCAGGTTAATCAAAACAACAACAAAAAACAAGCGAACGAAAAATCGCAGGGCGGATTCGCACCAACGTCGCTTGATTTAGAGTCAAAAACACTGCCACTCGGCTAACGGTGCACGTTTTGTAAATGAAATGCTTCCCTGGTGGAACGAGTCAGTGGCGAACTGGCATCATCGTCGCTTGCAAATCTGCCGACCTCGCGATTTTTTTGTTTTGTCAAATTCTAGTCAATTTGGATTACAATGCAAAAATATCCTTTTTTTTGTTTGCCCATTTTAAAGTCAAATTAAAAACCAACACTCAAAAGTTGGGTTTTTTTCCGGATCCTTTTACAAGATTGGACAGAAATACCAAAAATTTGCATAACTTAATAACTTACAAAATAGAAAACCGATTTCCATTTTTCCCACGATTGAAAGTTTTGATAGAATAATCGAAAACTCCACAATTTGTTTCTCATTTTTTAGCATACCTATTTTCTCGATGAAATGTCGGAAGTTTTTTCCCAATTAAATGTTATGGAATTGGATTTCCGACAAAATCGGCTATTTAATATTTTTCTTTATTTTCCAAAACTTTGAAAATTTCTAGGACACGTTCACTGTAAGCCTAACGTAAATCAATAGTCTAGCTATTTCAGAAATTCATAAAGTCCGCACAGAAGTTTCGAGCAAATCCAATTTTTTACGTCCCTAGCCTCGAGCCTTAATTGTTGTATCATACAGTCGGTTTTCAATGCAGAAGATGTTTTAATAACATTAAACCATTTTATTTATAAATAACAAATAAACAATCAATACTATCAATCAATAATCATATATCTACCACACAGACTTATATGCATCGAAGTAGGTCTTATTTTCATCTCTCTTAACAGTCGCTATGTTCCCCAACATAACTTTTCTACTATTCTGATGCTTCTTCAAAAGGTACCAAATCAATAACGGTGTAACTGTAGTGTAATAAGGAACAATCTGAAAAAAAAACCGATCAATCTAACTAAAAAAAGGTTTTTACATTGACAACGGAGAGAAGTGAACTATAAAGTTGATCCTTACTCCACTCAGGTTCAATAAAGTATTGTATTCCATTCAGAGCCCCATAAATTACTAGGAAAATGCTCAAAAGTGAAGTTTGCGGTGCCAACATTTTTAAAACAATGATGTTTTCAGCGGTTTGGTACCTTTTAGCAATATCAGCCAGATTTCTGAATAGTTAAGATTTTTAAAAAATTTACGACAAAATTACCTCGAAGTGATTTTATTATTGTAATGCATAATTATAAAGAAACCAATAAAAGTTAAAAACGCAACGGCAGTGTTCATAACACTTGTAATGTAGAAAACATACGGTCTAGTAAAAATATTTGAAGTTCCACAATAAGTTGCATTTCCACTTAGATCCCACTTGTGAAACATGACAACTGTCATTGATATAGAGAGTGCAAGCTTAAGTTTAAGGTTTTAAGGAACTAAGGATATTTTACCACAATAAAAGCTAAAACCCATCCCAACCAGGAATAGGACTTTTCGTACTTTCCCAAGTGACGGGTTGCAAAGATACGTTCGACTATCATTGCCATTTGGCAGTGAACAAAGAGGTTGGTGGCAGCAGCGGATGGGAATCGGGACCAGTAGCAGAACACATTAGGCAGAACAAGATCACACAGTTCTTTAGCTGTCCAGAGTTTGTAACTGTGAACGAGCTGAAACGACGCTTAGTGAGGCGACAAGGATTTTCAAAATATGTATTTTTAAGGAAAAAAATGATGGAATTTAGAGGTTGTTTATAATGTTTTTTAGCTTTACTACTTTAGTTATAGACAGTCGCAATGGTTTGAGTAGAAGCCGCAAAGGTGGGATCGGCGCGGGTAGCCCGAATTCTTAAGAAATTTTGGTTTTTTAGGCGCGCGCGCACAATTTCATAAAAACTTCACGTAACTATTGACTATGGCGTAAAAACGTACGCGCAACACGCTGGTGCGAGTGGTTTTTGCGAATTTAAAGGTCTAACGTCTGAAAAATGCAATTAAAAAAGAATTTTTGATATAAAACAGGTTTAAATTTTTAGACCGCGGGTTTTCTTTTATTTTTCCGATGTAAATCAAATCAACGCTTTAAATGAAAAACAAACATAAAAAATCTATATTGGCGGATTTTTTTTTATTTCACATTGTTTGAAATAAAGCCGTGGTACTGACTCAGTTAGCATGGAATTCCACCCAATTTGCGCAAAATCAAAAGCTTATTTTGTTTTACACTTATTAAACACGTAAAAACACCAAAATCGACAAAAACCAAAGAAAAATTGATTTTTGAACAAGGTTCACTTTTTCTGGTTTTCAACTTTTTGGCCGATTTCGGCGTTTATGCATCCGGACCGCAACTTCTGCTTTTTGATTCTTATTAAATTGATATTTGCGGTTTGACTGAAGTACAGAAATCGAAAATTCACTCTGGCGGTTTATCGCAATAAATATGCAATTTTACAAAGCCAGCGGCGAATTCCGTGCTCCGCTGCTAACGCAGGAAAGCAAAATTTTCAAAACGCTATCCTGAACTCCGATTACGACGTTTAAATAGAATTATGGGATGAGACTTGGCGTGCCCGCTGTTTAACGCCATGCAGAAAGCCTGCGGCAGACTGCGACCTCGCCCAGCCCCTCGAAAGCTTCAATTGAAAACGGCGGTCGCAAAAGCCGCACAAAAATTGTCATTTCTCCTTTCAAAGTTAACGAAAACTCAAAATTCAAAAAAAGTTTTGCTGCTACGACTTAGGACTACAACCGCGGCTAAAAATAATTTTGAAATTATAATGGTAAAATTTTGGGGTACATTCAATTTCACGACCCCAACCCATTAAACAATGCGACCCCAAGTAATTTTCCAAAAAGACGACCCCAACCTTCATCAAACCCTTAGCTCCTTATCAAGAAAACGACCCCATCTTTTCAATTATGCGACCCCAGCGTTAAGTTAGGCTGATTGAACGTTAGCTCACGTGTCTGGTGTTAACCTCCGGGTCATTTCTACTCAATCTCGGCCGGGATGCGGTCACCTGTCTAATTTTTCGCAGTTAAGTTACTTCCAATACAATCGTATTTTAGATTTAACCCTGTATAACTTATCTGTTATCAATAATGATGCTCGCATTGATTTGGAAACATAAACGCCATGCAATTTTCTTCAAATGTGGGTGTGTCTGTTCCAGAACTTATAGAAATGTGGGAGCTGGAAGTGTGTGCATGAACGGTTTGTTTTCACATAAAATCTTAATGCACTGATCATCCACCAAACTACGATTAACCCTAGATAAAACGCCTTTTTGTGTGCGAAAATCAAATCGTTACTTATATACGTGGGGTCGTCTAGTTGGGTGGGGTCGTCTTCTTGAATTTTTCCAAATTTTGGCTTGCGGTCCCTAGGTTTGAGGTCCATTTCGTCCGCGGGTAGTTTTGTTGATTATTTTTTCATACAAAAAACTATAATTATTCTGGGGACATACGGGGTGGTACGCTAGGTAGTTTACGCACTTCATTAGCAAACTCTTTTCGAACATTTCACCTTAAATTTCTTTTAAGGTAGGACCGTTAAAGTACGGTGAAAAAATACGGTAGGCAAATTTATGGTATATCAAGCTTGAGGTAAGGCAAATTTAACGTATGAAACTTGATTTATAATATGACCGGATAAAGATTCGGCGAACCTTTGGAATATCGAATTAAAGATATGAAGAGTTTAAAGTTTAACTAAGGTACGTCAAGGTTAAGGTACGGTGCACAAAAGGTACGGCGAACTTAAAGGGCTCGTAAGGGGCCTTTTCCAAATCGTATGCTAATGACGACTTGGCAAGCATTTTGCGCACGGCCGTTGGCTGGAGCGGCGTTGGGGAAAATGATTTCATTTGAAATGACTCGATTAGCATACCATTCATTTCCAATCCGAAAAGGCCCCTGACGGTGCCTTTAAAAAATCGTAAGGCGAATTTAATGTTTGGCGAGCTTTAGGTTCGGCGATCTTAAGGTTGGACCGGACTTATGACATGGGAAACTCATAGTGCACCTGTGCTTGTGTATCTTCACAGATCCTTTTTCAAAAGATTTTCTCTGAGGTCTTTGTCTTTCAATATGGTTTAACACCTAATCAGGTCGGTTAAAGGGTGTTCTTGGAACCACATAACAAGATTTCCGTGACTTTAAAAAAAACATTTATATTTATTTTTTTTACAAACCTGAAGACCGGCAAGTGTTATCCCATGAACTAGATACCCCGCAAGAAGAAGATAAATCAGAATCTGAATTTCGCACTGTTTTGGTTTCTGAGCCCTTGGAAAACCTTTAAATTCTTGTGAAAAAACAGCAATGATCTGCCGTAATAAAGAAACACGGACGTAAAGATAACAGATAAAATACTTGCAACAATATGGAAGTAGTTAGTTATGTGTTGAGGAATGGCTGTGGAATAGGGCATGGCAGAAGAACAGTTCTGAAATTGAGATTATTTAGCTTGTTTACATGTATTTTTCCAAATCTTACTTTGTTCACAATTGTGTGAGAATCCATTTCGAGATACTAAAATTGAAATTTGGTTTCAATCAAAAACTGGAATGAGATATATGAGAAAAAAGCATGAATATTAGGACATTAAGATTTTCTCAGAGACAGACATGTGAAAAACAAGAAAAGTTTCAAAAAATAACTTTTCAACATCTAAACTATACATATTTCTTTGCGTGTCTACCTATCTGTCTCTGTACCTCTCTGTCTCTCTACCTCTCTGTCTCTCTCTCTATCTCTCTCTATCTCTTTCACACTCTGTCACTCTCACTCTCTCTTTCTCTCTCTATTTCTCTCTCTCTCTCTCTCTCTCTTTCTCTCTAAAACACATGTCTTCTAAATAAAAATGTGTTTGTTGTCAGCAGTAAACACGGCAACCGACTCTGACGGCGAGATCAGTATTAACTAATTTCCTTCCCTCCATGCATCGCCAGCAACGCGCTTCCTACAGTAAATATTTGTAATTTCCGCCCAAATCTAAAGGACAAAAAAGCTTGATTTGTGCAGATTATGTAGATCACAAAAATAAAAAAAAGAAGCTGTGGATGGGATAAATGTTGGATTCCAGAGAGAAAGTACTATGATCAATTTTGCGGTTCGAAAATCTTAGATTTCATCACTAATATCGGTGTTGTCGTTGGTTTCCTTCATCTCTCTCGTTCCCTCTCTTTGTGTCCCTCTTTCTCCCTCTTGCTTTCTTTATCACCCTCCCTCTTCTCGATCTCACTGCTCCCTTCTCTTTTACTGTCGTTTGTGACTAAGCGTGCTATTTAACTTTTTTTGTCATCTACATCTAATTTACTGCCTTTTTCTCTCTTTCACACATTTACCCTCCTTCCCTCTCTTCTTTTCTAACAGTCTCTCTGTCACGCTAATTCAGCCGTCTCCGACATAAAGATGGGATAATTTCCTAATCAGTGTACCTCGGCTGCAACGAGCTTCCTACAGTAAATACGTGTAATTTCCGTAAACGAACAAAGTGCAATTTTCTGCAACTTATATAGATGACAAATGAAAAGACAAGATACGTTGGTTTGCAGAAAATTTGGACTATGTCTCATGACGCCTTTTAAAACATGAAACGGCTTAAGGTACACAAGATGTTTCAACAGATTCATAATATACCATAGGTTGTAATTATGTCGCTGATTTATGAAGTCACAGAAAAATCAGGATTGTGACTTTGGTACAAAAGTTGCACTCATATAATTTCTTTCTTGGGGATATGCTAATCTCTTTCTCAGTTAACACATTTTCTATAACTCTCTCGTTTTTCAGCATATCTCTACATGGGTTAGATTTAATCGTTTGCACAGTACGAAACATTGCAGTCATTTCTGACAGCTAGATCCGCTTTGGCTAATGTCCTCACAGGTTTACGTCGGCTGCAACGCACTTCCTACAGTAAATATTGGTAATTTCCGCAAATGGATAAAGTACACGATTGCAATTTTTATGCAACCTATAAAGATGGCAAATAGATTTGATGGAAAAACCTTTTTTTGCAGAAACTTTGCAGGTCTGATGACGCTTTGTGGATTTGTCGACTTTTAAATATACATTAAACCATGAAACGAAATAAGTACCTTGTTATACTGATTGAATACATTATTATATCACATATAGTTATTATTTCAAAGAATTTAGAAGTCACCAAATATGAGGATTGTGAATTTGTACAAAAGTTGTGTTTCTGCTAATTTCTATAAGTGAAAAAGAAAATTTTGCATTTTCCTATCACTGTCTATCTCTCTCTATGTTCCTTTCTCTCTCTCCCTCTCTCTCTCTCTCTCTCTCTCTCTCTCTCTCTCTCTCTCTCGTTCTCTCTCTCTCTCTCTCTCTCTCGTTCTCTCTCTCTCTCTCTTCGAGCATCTACCTACATATAAACATGATCAAAAGTGCCATTCTGCGAGAAAGGTTGTAATAGCCCATTTCCTCATGCCGCTCCTTCCTCATTGCGTAAACCATATGACACATACTACATGGCATTGCGTTGAGCTTCCTACAGTAAATAAGGCTAATTTCCGGAGTGTTTAGCAAGATTGTCAATGTCACGTAGAACTCAGAAAAACTATGTGTGATAAAATTTTCGTAGACGAAGATCATTGAATAGACCTCATTATCCCACGACAACGGGACACGAGCGGGGGAAAAATTAACGAAACAAACTTCGTGGTGTGGAAAACTTTAGGGGCAAACACAGGAAAAGTTTTCTTTAGAACAAAAATGTTTCCGAAAAAAAACGTTCCTAACTCAAAATTATCAAAACTTGTAATTGCAGGGCTTGCCAGACATGTTTTTAAACAAAAATGTAAAGAAACTGATGTGCCCTTGAATTACCATTCTAGAAGTATATTATGAAAGATCGACTTTGTTGAAAGACAGGAGAACAAAGCCAAATTTGAAAACAAACTTAGATATTCTAACAAAATTTGTTTAAGGCGCCGTCTTTGTAATAAAATTAATTTCTCGTTGGTACTACGAGTTTTGGCTAAATATAAAATTTTATAGAAGTGGAATTGCCACAAAATCGAAATTTAAAAATCGCAAATATGCAGGGGCCACCTTCCGAAATCCGGCATCCGAAAATCAACATGAACCAAAACTTTCAGAAATTCATAAAATAGGTTATACAAAGGTTTTCAGCAAATTTTTCCCTATGAATGTTTTCCATTTCACGCCTTTTTGCGTACCGGGATTAAAAAACCGTTCTCAAAGCTAACGTGGATGAGTGACGTTCGCCCAAAAATACCACTCTTCAAAGCAGTGTCAGAGCGAACTACAATCTTTGAGAATGCTACAACATTTGCACGTTCCTGATTTTCCGGATCATTTTGTGTACTTTGAAATACAACACATCAAACTGAGAATACGGGAATAACCAGTAAGTTCTGGGGGGGGGGGGATGAAAACGCTGATTAAAAAAATAATAATAAAAATGTTTTAGCTGTTTTGTAATTTCAATGGCTTCTGTTTGTCTCCTGAACATAAGTTGAGAAGAACGTGCTTCCCTGAATATAAAGGTCATTCACTAATCCGTATTAAGTTTTGTTGAAAGTTGTCGCTTGGAAAAAACACAGATCATGTCAATGGCTAAAAAAAACCTGGCAAAGCCCAGGAAAAAAAAACAGTAATCTAAAGTAACAGGGTGATGTATTTGTTCCCAACCGGTTCCACCAAACAGACCATTCGGCTAGTTGAAGTGTGCGCAAATCTGCAAGCGGGCACACTGCCAAAATTTTGTTGGCTGAGATTCAAACATAGTGTTTGATTTTTTCCTACGTTTTTTAAAAGTATTTAAATCTTTACACTTTTTTCAAATACAATAACACTAAAAAATCACGGTAAAGAATTAAAAAAGGATGACGTAATTGTTCGTTGAAGATTTTGATATTGCAAAAGAATCCCAGTGGTGTTTCTTGCTCTGTCTGCGTCTCTCAGCGAGAGGTTCGCTATCCTCCTCCAAATAATTTCAACAACTCTTCCAGTGATAGTTGGAGTTTTGATAACGCTTATCGCATTCAGAGGTATTTAAAACAACAATAACGGATTTGGGGACGTTTGCAAACACCCAATGTGATTAGCCTCAATTTAATTTTCATTACCATTTTGCTAATTTAACATGCTCATGTGGCGCTTGCAATTTACGGCAACCTTTAATGGCGTGCGATAACTTGTATTATTCAATCGTAGGGTCTGTCTCAATGGTAAGATATGACATTGAAGTAATAAGTTTGTTACTGGCGAACAACTGCGTTTTAATGTCTGCAAAACGAAGTAGTTATGCAATTTTTTCAACTGAAAATTTCAAAATCTTTATTCAAACATTACCACTTTGAAACATCGGATTGCAACTGGAAAATGTATGGTTTGGTCTGGTATTTGCAATCGAAAATATAAATTGAACAACCTTTTGTCGAAAAGGTAATGGGAAAACTCACTGAACACCAACGCAAAACGTAAAGACTGGCATTTTTTAAAATTGATGCGGAACTGCTTTTGTATTTAGCGAGTAATTATCAACACGTAAAAGGTACAAAAAGCTATAAACGGTATTTTAAGCTTAATGTTATGTACTGCCTCGTTTTACTTCAAAATATGAGAGTGGAGTTCTCGGAAATTCAATGACAAAACTTTTGCGGCGTTTTTCACCCCGATTTCGGCAAAATGGAGTTTCTTAATGGGGGATGATTTGAAAAACAGTATGTGTGTAAATTGAACACTTCATTTCTTATTCGAAAAGAAGAAAAAAAAACAAAAAAATTCCAAAAAGTGGCCACGTAAATTTAAAGGACAGAGGGGCCTCATCCAGCCGCCGCAGCTAATTTCTAGCCCTGACATTTAGCCAGGGCTCCTTTTGGCAGCCGGTCGTTGTGTGACCCGTCCGTTGGAAACAGACTACAGGCAATTACTCATGATGATTTTCCAGGTCATAGGTACAAATGATTGGGGCATTAGGTGTTTCTTTGGGTCGTGAATAGCACGTGCTAATGTCAAACAAACAAATGCAAATGAGTTTTGGACTATAAACTATCATTTGTCAGAGATCTCTTGATTCTAGTGCATAATTACATAGAATTTTCTATCTATTGCAGTGTGTTGCGGAGGTCGATTACGGGTGGAAAGGTCGATTAGCAGGGAGTATAAACGGCGCGACTTTATAACACTTTTACTCGTGGTAGTGGGAATGAATGAGACAATCACAACAAAGCACGCACGAAGAACGATGACAAGTGATGTGGAGGGAGGGAGGGAAAGGGAGACAGAAAGCGAGAGTGAAAGAGAGAGAATTAGAGAAGCAAAAACCTTGATGCAACTTTGTGCTTTTGATTACATTCCCATGAGATGCATTTGTTTTATTTGTGTTTGCATGACTTTTTGCAATGTGACACGTATTTCCCACAAAGAGAAATCATAATTCCATAAAATTCGCTTACCCTGGTCTGAGAAAGAACGAAGTTCGCTTGGTCCAGTATTACTTTTTTCCCGACTTCCTGAAAGTGGGGTAAAAAATGTGGGAAAAAAGTCGGTGAATAAAAGATAAGGTATCACAGTAAAATGACAGTCGGGAAAAACTATTGCAGTTGACGAAGAATAACGTCCGCGGAAATAACATTACCCCCAGAGTCATTCATCAAATGGAATTTAGTTAAAGGCTTCGAGCGATGTGAGCGGGGGCAATGACAGGAGAAAGTTCAATTTCTTCCGATCATAGAGCTTTGAAATTTCTTCCGGGACAAAACTGATATTCATAGCTCTACCATTGGAAATTCTCTTTCCCCAGAGACGAATAGAATAATAAGAATGGTTGAAAAGTTGTATTGGCCCAACGGTAACCAAAACTTGAAATTCAGGATTTGTTTTTTGAAATGGAAAAATTTAAAAAGTGTCTTAATTTTAAAATTCTTCAGTTTGTATTTGAATGTTTTTTTTTATATTTTTCACAATGGCGAAGGCAGATCAGTTTGAACAATATGAATAATTACGGTACATTCATACATAGCTTGTTATTCCAAGAAAGTCAAACAATAAAAATACACAAAACATGAAAGGAGATATTCATTTCCAAATTTTCAAAAAACATTCCAAATATCCGGAGTGCCTTACCCAAATTTCATTCCAAAATCAGCTAAATGAAATTCTAAAAAAAAAATAACAAATAAAAACTTAAATGAAATTGAGCAAAAATTTAAGCTTTCACTACGACTGATTTTAGAAATTATTAATTCAATGAACGCCCTGTGGGCGCCGGTGTTTGCTCAAATTTGCTGAAGTGTATATTTATTTGGTTGAAAATAGCAAACCCCAAAAGCCCATCGAGCTTGACCAAAAATCTAGGGCATTAGCATTTTTTTCAAAAGGCAATTAACCAAAAACGAACTTCAAAAACGCTTCAGCAAATTAGATTGGATGTGCAGGTCTGGTCAAACTTCTACACTTCTGGTCAAACTCGGTGGGCCAGGAGTACAGGTGGTCACTCATGCACCCATGCAAGTTATAAGAAAGTGATGCCTTTTCCATAAACCCTCCCAAGAATAATCTTTTATAATGACATTTCATGTGAAAAGTCCCACGTTTATTCAATAACACATGCTTAGCAACATTTCTTATAAGAAACAGTAAAATGAAAGCGAATACAATTTTCGAAACTAATTTAGCATTAGTGTTTCATTTAAAAAGGTAAAATCAAACAAGTAAAATGGAGATAGGCAGAGTAAGAGGAAATAAGTGTGTGTATGTGTGTGTATGTGTGTGAGTGTGTGTATGTGTGTGAGTGTGTGTATGTGTGTATGTGTTCGTGTGTGCATTTGTGTAAAAAAAGAATAAGAGAGCAAGCAGTTATAGGCTGACCTGGCTTTCAAAAGACCTTTCACGCAAAGTGGGTATTTACCGGCTCATTCAGAGTGCCACCGGGGTGATTACAAACTGCTGTGTTCATAAACACAATTGCGTACTTGCAGATTCTGCAGCTGCTGATGTAGAGGCGTGTAAGCCGGGGTAGGCGGAACAAAAATAGGTTTTGGCAAGCAAGTGTTCTTTGCTACAAAAATCTTTTGAACTAAACGATTTATGTACATAGCTTAATAGTTCACTGTGCAAGAACTAAAACAAGACGTTGTTCACAGTATAGGGTTTCTTCTGAAGCTCTGCTTCTTTTAGATTTTGGGTAATCTTTTCAATTATCATGCTAAGAACAAACTTCGGCAAAAGTTTCATTCCTTCACACTAAAAATAGCTAAATTTGATTTTAAAAACGTTCACGAGACCTGCATTTGATGACTAAAGTATCCTGTAGTTTCCTTCGCCAAACCGATTGTTTTCACGGCTGATTTGGCAAATTCGGGGGCATCAGGAGCGAAAAAAGAGGACTCGGTTATCTTCAAATTGAAGGATTTTGGGAAACATTTAACTAACCTTGCTGAGTTTTGTTGCAACAAAGAAAGGACAGATGCTTTGAATGATGATACCAGATGATGATGAGTATTCCGATTGAAGGATGGCGGTAAGCCATGTCACGTATTTCTAGACTACCGTATCTGCATAACCAATTTGAAATTGAACCTTGGAAGCAGAGTAGATCGACCATTTTTTCATCGGGTTAAAAGAAGCTGCGGAGGCGATGTTCACAATGATTCCAGTCTTTCGTGCGACCATTTGTTTTAGCACAGCTGCACTCAACTGTAACGATGTTTTGTCATACTCTCTCTGTATATTTCTCTCCCTTCCCCCTCTCTCTCTTTCTCTCTCTCTCTCTCTCTCTCTCTCTCTCTCTCTCTCTAAATCACTGACTCAAACTCACAACCGTGGTAGGCAGTATATTGATAGAGATGTACTCCCCCAGTTTTGATGGTCCACCGCTTAATTCACAGTTGTGTAATTTCTGAAAGTCTCAAATTACACTTTAATTTGAAGAAATCAACCTCCGGGTAAGGGTGGGCACCACCCACATTGTTGATAAGAACTCCAATCTTCTTGGCCTTTAAGTATTCAATCAGCGGTTGGTAGTCTTCAGATAAACCGGTTGAAAAATCAAAAGAAAATGTTTCAACTTCGACCTAATTGATTTTTTAAAATTTAACAAGAATAGTTAACCTTTGCAATTTTCCCCAGTATTTCCTTTCTTGTTGCATCAAGTTTTGATTGTGTTCTAGATACAAGAATTAGGCTGAAACCACGCTTTGCCAGTTCAAAAGCGTAGGCTTTTCCGATTCCGTCGGTTGACCCTGTTACAACTAAAATAGGGAAGCTTTTTTTGAACTTTTGTTTACAACCTGCCCATGGCGCTCCAGCTCTTTTTCGAAGGTCAATTGGAGGGAGGAAGAAATAGATAAAGAAGATGTTGTAGAGCGAACAAAATAGATGAATGAGAACATAAGCTAGGGTGAAAACCGCAATGCATATTAGGATGGAAAAAGCCTCGAACATCCCCGGATTCTGAAGCTGATACATCAAAATGAAATTCGGAAAACGTTCATTGAGTTGGGAAAGCTTAAGAACTGGACACAGTCCTCTCCGCGGACAATCGCCTTCGGGCGTCGAGGACAATAGGCTTCATTATCAAACATGTTTCTCCTAGTGTTTACAAACATTGATATATGTAGTTGACTTTACCGTATGATAAGAAGTACCAAAAGGTCATGTTTCTCTTTGAATCATTGTCTTGTACAGGAGACAACATATACTTCCTGGTTGCTATTTTTGGTTGCTTTTTGATTTTACGAGGAGTACTCACCATAAATATAGTTCAAAATGTTATTGGGAAAACTGTAAAACGACAATCTTCTAGCCCATCGAGCTTGAAAGGAGTTTTAATTCACCTGCACATCTAAAGAGTATGTGAAAGAAGGATTTCTGAGTCAAATGCGGACAGCGCTGTTAAAACTCGTTAGATGAGTATAGTTTTTCATTTTTGGCTGCGTCTTCAAAAAAATTAGCTTTCTTAAAAAAAAACCTTTTTTTGCTGTGATTTGTCGACCTTTTTTCGTGAAGAACAGATCTAAAATATCTCGGATGTTGTGCACATTTTATACTGGCGGTGATATTATGAACACTTACATTAAGCAAGTTTTTATTTCGTTTTTCCAGCTTATCTTGTGTAGAACAAAACAAAACACGAGTTTTTATCTTCGTTGCCCTTTGTCATATTAATGTGCACAACATCGAAAAACCGCAATAGTCGAACAAAATGAAAATTTTCTTCTCTTTTTGGTAAGTTATGTTAAAAAAGCATAAAGCATCACTACGTTTTCAGTTATTAGAGATGTTTTAGATCCCTCTTAAGCGGAACTTCAGCTAGAAACAGTCAGCGTTTAGTCGTTTTCAATCCACACCAAAAGTTGATTGTTTGAAGAAGGCAAAGTGTTTTTTTTTGAATGGGCAGCTCATGCAACAAAGGCCAAATTATTGTCTTGTTACATCTTTCTCCAAATGAAAATTTCCAAATTTTTTTTAGAAACATCTATTAGCGAGGCTAGTTTTTTTTTAAAAATAATTTGTGAAGTATGCCCTAAGTTGCTAAAAAAAGACAAATCCACACATTGAACAAATTAAAATTTTTTATATACCAAATAATTTTTTCATTCACCACATTTATCCCTAAAGTACTTATGTAGAATCGATGAACCTCTTTTTCCTACAGGAGCTTCATCGGAGTAGTCTTTCCCAATAAAAACTGAAACAGAAAACTTGATAAAAACTGGAGATGACGTATTTATTCAAAAAGTTAATTTAAAATGTTACACAAAAAGATCATTCGTCGTTATCAAACTTTCTAATCTAACCGTTGATGCAGAAGATTTTGTTTTTCAAGCCTTCTAATAATTGCGAACAACACTCTGAAAAAAAGGTTCTACAATAAAAATTCACAAAACTACCTCAACGACGTAGTTTCTATCGTACTGTCGGCTTACGTCTTGGAAAAGTGTCACTCCTAAATTTAAATTTGAGAAATTGAAAAATTCGAATTTCTACCGTTTGGCTTTTGCTCCACAGTTCGGCTCCACTGTCTACCCTGGTTCGGTCCATCACGTACCACAGTGTCGAGTTCTCCCTGAATTGTTGTTGAAGCTGTTCTTTGTTTTGAGAATGGAATTGGAATAGAGGCGTTATTACAAAGCCGGCGCTTCCGAATATTCAGGAATTGAATAAACAGGTTTACCTTCCAGCTCCTTTGGTTCTTCTCGTCAACAAGCGCACCCGCATCATCACGCCATTTCCAGTTGTCTTGCGTCTTTTTCTCAACAACACCTGAAATTGTCGTCTCTTTTTAGTTCCTTAAATTGAATTATGGAGAAAAAAGTGTGGGAAAACCAATTTCACTTTCTATGGCAGTTTTGAATTTGAAGCTCTCAATGTTTTGCACATGATTTTACACTAATTCAAAAAAAAATATTTGTGAAGTTATACTGCTCGCCAACCATACTCTGATGCTGATATTCGAATTTTCTAGTTATTACATCAAAATAGTGAGCTACAAAAGGGGCGTGGCCACTTTTTGTCCAAAGTTGGATTGGCGAAGAGTACAAAAAACTATTTTTTATTGTTTTTTGCTAAATTTTACATTATCTTTTTTTATCTCATACTGTGCGTTCAGAAGTATATGTACGTCTACCCCATTTTTGTGAATTTTCTAAAAACGGTAACATTGACGATTTTTTACGTAGACGAGCAGATTCGGCATGCAAAAAGGTAATGGGCGTTTTGGAAAAAAACACACAAAAAAGGGTTAACATAGACCCTTTGAACTCAATGTACTCGATTTTTTTCATTCGTTTTAAATAGAAAAAAACTGATATTCAAAGTCAAAATTGAAAGTTCTTCACGTGTTTCCGGTTTTCCTTGTCTTTTTGTCTTTTTTTTGTTGTAAAAATGTTTTCCCCTTTCAATTGTGCTCACACAGTTGGCCACTCAAAAATTGTTAGCAAGGAACTTTAATTGATTTAAAAAAAAACTGTTTCAAAGATCAGATGTTTTTGTGACTTTTGTTAATGGAAAAATTTCATTCAACACGTGCAGAAAAGTTACAAATGAATTATTTATCTTATAATTTCGCAATAGAAATTCTCTTACTTTTGTATAAAACTGCCTTTTGAACCCAAAGATTGCTAGAAAAATAGAAACCATGTAAAATATGGGGATTGGAAAAGGTTTGATATTTTTCTAAAAGTAAATTTTTATTTTCAAAGCA
>OZ059905.1:35686246-35693746 GCA_964057215.1 Oscheius myriophilus
CTGTCTCTGTTTCTGTTTCTGTCTCTGTCTCTGCCTCTGCCTCTGCCTCTGTCTGTCTCTGTCTCTGTCTCTGTCTCTGTCTCTGTCTCTGTCTCTGTCTCTGTCTCTGTCTCTGTTTCTGTCTCTGCCTCTGCCTCTGTCTCTGTCTCTGTCTCTGTCTCTGTCTCTGTCTCTGTCTCTGTCTCTGTCTCTGTCTCTAACTCTGTCTCTGTCTCTGTCTCTGTCTCTGTCTCTGTCTCTGTCTCTGTCTCTGTCTCTGTCTCTGTCTCTGTCTCTGTCTCTGTCTCTGTCTCTGTCTCTGTCTCTGTCTCTGTCTCTGTCTCTGCCTCTGTCTCTGCCTCTGTCTCTGTCTCTGTCTCTGTCTCTGTCTCTGTCTCTGTCTCGCTCTCTGCCTCTGTCTCTGTCTCTGTCTCTGTCTCTGTCTCTGTCTCTGTTTCTGTCTCTGCCTCTGTCTCTGTCTCTGTCTCTGTCTCTGTCTCTGTCTCTGTCTCTGTCTCTGTCTCTGTCTCTGTCTCTGTCTCTGTATCTGTCTCTGTCTCTGTCTCTGTTTCTGTCTCTGCCTCTGTCTCTGTATCTGTCTCTGTCTCTGTCTCTGTCTCTGTCTCTGTCTCTGTTTCTGTTTCTGTCTCTGTCTCTGCCTCTGCCTCTGCCTCTGTCTGTCTCTGTCTCTGTCTCTGTCTCTGTCTCTGTCTCTGTCTCTGTCTCCGTCTCTGTTTCTGTCTCTGTCTCTGCCTCTGTCTCTGTCTCGGTCTCTGTCTCTGTCTCTGTCTCTGTCTCTGTCTCTGTCTCTGTCTCTGTCTCTGTCTCTGTCTCTGTCTCTGTCTCTGTCTCTGTCTCTGTCTCTGTCTCTGTCTCTGTCTCTGTCTCTGTCTCTGTCTCTGTCTCTGTCTCTGTCTCTGTCTCTGTCTCTGTCTCTGTCTCTGTCTCTGTCTCTGTCTCTAACTCTGTCTCTGTCTCTGTCTCTGTCTCTGTCTCTGTCTCTGTCTCTGTCTCTGTCTCTGTCTCTGTCTCTGTTTCTGTCTCTGCCTCTGTCTCTGTATCTGTCTCTGTCTCTGTCTCTGTCTCTGTCTCTGTCTCTGTCTCTGTCTCTGTCTCTGTCTCTGTCTCTGTCTCTGTCTCTGTCTCTGTCTCTGTCTCTGTCTCTGTCTCTGTCTCTGTCTCTGTCTCTGTCTCTGTCTCTGTCTCTGTCTCTGTCTCTGTCTCTGTCTCTGTCTCTGTCTCTGTCTCTGTCTCTGTCTCTGTCTCTGTCTCTGTCTCTGTCTCTGTCTCTGTCTCTGTCTCTGTCTCTGTCTCGCTCTCTGCCTCTGTCTCTGTCTCTGTCTCTGTCTCTGTCTCTGTCTCTGTCTCTGTCTCTGTCTCTGTCTCTGTCTCTGTCTCTGTCTCTGTCTCTGTCTCTGTTTCTGTCTCTGCCTCTGTCTCTGTCTCTCTGTCTCTGTCTCTGTCTCTGTCTCTGTTTCTGTTTCTGTCTCTGTCTCTGCCTCTGCCTCTGCCTCTGTCTGTCTCTGTCTCTGTCTCTGTCTCTGTCTCTGTCTCTGTCTCTGTCTCTGTCTCTGTCTCTGTTTCTGTCTCTGCCTCTGCCTCTGTCTCTGTCTCTGTCTCTGTCTCTGTCTCTGTCTCTGTCTCTGTCTCTGTCTCTGTCTCTGTCTCTGTCTCTGTCTCTGTCTCTGTCTCTGTCTCTGTTTCTGTCTCTGCCTCTGTCTCTGTCTCTCTGTCTCTGTCTCTGTCTCTGTCTCTGTTTCTGTTTCTGTCTCTGTCTCTGCCTCTGCCTCTGCCTCTGTCTGTCTCTGTCTCTGTCTCTGTCTCTGTCTCTGTCTCTGTCTCTGTCTCTGTCTCTGTCTCTGTTTCTGTCTCTGCCTCTGCCTCTGTCTCTGTCTCTGTCTCTGTCTCTGTCTCTGTCTCTGTCTCTGTCTCTGTCTCTGTCTCTGTCTCTGTCTCTGTCTCTGTCTCTGTCTCTGTCTCTGTTTCTGTCTCTGCCTCTGTCTCTGTCTCTCTGTCTCTGTCTCTGTCTCTGTCTCTGTTTCTGTTTCTGTCTCTGTCTCTGCCTCTGCCTCTGCCTCTGTCTGTCTCTGTCTCTGTCTCTGTCTCTGTCTCTGTCTCTGTCTCTGTCTCTGTCTCTGTCTCTGTTTCTGTCTCTGCCTCTGCCTCTGTCTCTGTCTCTGTCTCTGTCTCTGTCTCTGTCTCTGTCTCTGTCTCTGTCTCTGTCTCTAACTCTGTCTCTGTCTCTGTCTCTGTCTCTGTCTCTGTCTCTGTCTCTGTCTCTGTCTCTGTCTCTGTCTCTGTCTCTGTCTCTGTCTCTGTCTCTGTCTCTGTCTCTGTCTCTGTCTCTGTCTCTGCCTCTGTCTCTGCCTCTGTCTCTGTCTCTGTCTCTGTCTCTGTCTCTGTCTCTGTCTCGCTCTCTGCCTCTGTCTCTGTCTCTGTCTCTGTCTCTGTCTCTGTCTCTGTTTCTGTCTCTGCCTCTGTCTCTGTCTCTGTCTCTGTCTCTGTCTCTGTCTCTGTCTCTGTCTCTGTCTCTGTCTCTGTCTCTGTCTCTGTATCTGTCTCTGTCTCTGTCTCTGTTTCTGTCTCTGCCTCTGTCTCTGTATCTGTCTCTGTCTCTGTCTCTGTCTCTGTCTCTGTCTCTGTTTCTGTTTCTGTCTCTGTCTCTGCCTCTGCCTCTGCCTCTGTCTGTCTCTGTCTCTGTCTCTGTCTCTGTCTCTGTCTCTGTCTCTGTCTCCGTCTCTGTTTCTGTCTCTGTCTCTGCCTCTGTCTCTGTCTCGGTCTCTGTCTCTGTCTCTGTCTCTGTCTCTGTCTCTGTCTCTGTCTCTGTCTCTGTCTCTGTCTCTGTCTCTGTCTCTGTCTCTGTCTCTGTCTCTGTCTCTGTCTCTGTCTCTGTCTCTGTCTCTGTCTCTGTCTCTGTCTCTGTCTCTGTCTCTGTCTCTGTCTCTGTCTCTGTCTCTGTCTCTGTCTCTAACTCTGTCTCTGTCTCTGTCTCTGTCTCTGTCTCTGTCTCTGTCTCTGTCTCTGTCTCTGTCTCTGTCTCTGTTTCTGTCTCTGCCTCTGTCTCTGTATCTGTCTCTGTCTCTGTCTCTGTCTCTGTCTCTGTCTCTGTCTCTGTCTCTGTCTCTGTCTCTGTCTCTGTCTCTGTCTCTGTCTCTGTCTCTGTCTCTGTCTCTGTCTCTGTCTCTGTCTCTGTCTCTGTCTCTGTCTCTGTCTCTGTCTCTGTCTCTGTCTCTGTCTCTGTCTCTGTCTCTGTCTCTGTCTCTGTCTCTGTCTCTGTCTCTGTCTCTGTCTCTGTCTCTGTCTCTGTCTCTGTCTCGCTCTCTGCCTCTGTCTCTGTCTCTGTCTCTGTCTCTGTCTCTGTCTCTGTCTCTGTCTCTGTCTCTGTCTCTGTCTCTGTCTCTGTCTCTGTCTCTGTCTCTGTCTCTGTTTCTGTCTCTGCCTCTGTCTCTGTCTCTCTGTCTCTGTCTCTGTCTCTGTCTCTGTTTCTGTTTCTGTCTCTGTCTCTGCCTCTGCCTCTGCCTCTGTCTGTCTCTGTCTCTGTCTCTGTCTCTGTCTCTGTCTCTGTCTCTGTCTCTGTCTCTGTCTCTGTTTCTGTCTCTGCCTCTGCCTCTGTCTCTGTCTCTGTCTCTGTCTCTGTCTCTGTCTCTGTCTCTGTCTCTGTCTCTGTCTCTGTCTCTGTCTCTGTCTCTGTCTCTGTCTCTGTCTCTGTTTCTGTCTCTGCCTCTGTCTCTGTCTCTCTGTCTCTGTCTCTGTCTCTGTCTCTGTTTCTGTTTCTGTCTCTGTCTCTGCCTCTGCCTCTGCCTCTGTCTGTCTCTGTCTCTGTCTCTGTCTCTGTCTCTGTCTCTGTCTCTGTCTCTGTCTCTGTCTCTGTTTCTGTCTCTGCCTCTGCCTCTGTCTCTGTCTCTGTCTCTGTCTCTGTCTCTGTCTCTGTCTCTGTCTCTGTCTCTGTCTCTGTCTCTGTCTCTGTCTCTGTCTCTGTCTCTGTTTCTGTCTCTGCCTCTGTCTCTGTCTCTCTGTCTCTGTCTCTGTCTCTGTCTCTGTCTCTGTTTCTGTTTCTGTCTCTGTCTCTGCCTCTGCCTCTGCCTCTGTCTGTCTCTGTCTCTGTCTCTGTCTCTGTCTCTGTCTCTGTCTCTGTCTCTGTCTCTGTCTCTGTTTCTGTCTCTGCCTCTGCCTCTGTCTCTGTCTCTGTCTCTGTCTCTGTCTCTGTCTCTGTCTCTGTCTCTGTCTCTGTCTCTAACTCTGTCTCTGTCTCTGTCTCTGTCTCTGTCTCTGTCTCTGTCTCTGTCTCTGTCTCTGTCTCTGTCTCTGTCTCTGTCTCTGTCTCTGTCTCTGTCTCTGTCTCTGTCTCTGTCTCTGTCTCTGCCTCTGTCTCTGCCTCTGTCTCTGTCTCTGTCTCTGTCTCTGTCTCTGTCTCTGTCTCGCTCTCTGCCTCTGTCTCTGTCTCTGTCTCTGTCTCTGTCTCTGTCTCTGTTTCTGTCTCTGCCTCTGTCTCTGTCTCTGTCTCTGTCTCTGTCTCTGTCTCTGTCTCTGTCTCTGTCTCTGTCTCTGTCTCTGTCTCTGTATCTGTCTCTGTCTCTGTCTCTGTTTCTGTCTCTGCCTCTGTCTCTGTATCTGTCTCTGTCTCTGTCTCTGTCTCTGTCTCTGTCTCTGTTTCTGTTTCTGTCTCTGTCTCTGCCTCTGCCTCTGCCTCTGTCTGTCTCTGTCTCTGTCTCTGTCTCTGTCTCTGTCTCTGTCTCTGTCTCCGTCTCTGTTTCTGTCTCTGTCTCTGCCTCTGTCTCTGTCTCGGTCTCTGTCTCTGTCTCTGTCTCTGTCTCTGTCTCTGTCTCTGTCTCTGTCTCTGTCTCTGTCTCTGTCTCTGTCTCTGTCTCTGTCTCTGTCTCTGTCTCTGTCTCTGTCTCTGTCTCTGTCTCTGTCTCTGTCTCTGTCTCTGTCTCTGTCTCTGTCTCTGTCTCTGTCTCTGTCTCTGTCTCTGTCTCTAACTCTGTCTCTGTCTCTGTCTCTGTCTCTGTCTCTGTCTCTGTCTCTGTCTCTGTCTCTGTCTCTGTCTCTGTTTCTGTCTCTGCCTCTGTCTCTGTATCTGTCTCTGTCTCTGTCTCTGTCTCTGTCTCTGTCTCTGTCTCTGTCTCTGTCTCTGTCTCTGTCTCTGTCTCTGTCTCTGTCTCTGTCTCTGTCTCTGTCTCTGTCTCTGTCTCTGTCTCTGTCTCTGTCTCTGTCTCTGTCTCTGTCTCTGTCTCTGTCTCTGTCTCTGTCTCTGTCTCTGTCTCTGTCTCTGTCTCTGTCTCTGTCTCTGTCTCTGTCTCTGTCTCTGTCTCTGTCTCTGTCTCTGTCTCGCTCTCTGCCTCTGTCTCTGTCTCTGTCTCTGTCTCTGTCTCTGTCTCTGTCTCTGTCTCTGTCTCTGTCTCTGTCTCTGTCTCTGTCTCTGTCTCTGTCTCTGTTTCTGTCTCTGCCTCTGTCTCTGTCTCTCTGTCTCTGTCTCTGTCTCTGTCTCTGTTTCTGTTTCTGTCTCTGTCTCTGCCTCTGCCTCTGCCTCTGTCTGTCTCTGTCTCTGTCTCTGTCTCTGTCTCTGTCTCTGTCTCTGTCTCTGTCTCTGTCTCTGTTTCTGTCTCTGCCTCTGCCTCTGTCTCTGTCTCTGTCTCTGTCTCTGTCTCTGTCTCTGTCTCTGTCTCTGTCTCTGTCTCTGTCTCTGTCTCTGTCTCTGTCTCTGTCTCTGTCTCTGTTTCTGTCTCTGCCTCTGTCTCTGTCTCTCTGTCTCTGTCTCTGTCTCTGTCTCTGTTTCTGTTTCTGTCTCTGTCTCTGCCTCTGCCTCTGCCTCTGTCTGTCTCTGTCTCTGTCTCTGTCTCTGTCTCTGTCTCTGTCTCTGTCTCTGTCTCTGTCTCTGTCTCGCTCTCTGCCTCTGTCTCTGTCTCTGTCTCTGTCTCTGTCTCTCTGTCTCTGTCTCTGTCTCTGTCTCTAACTCTGTCTCTGTCTCTGTCTCTGTCTCTGTCTCTGTCTCTGTCTCTGTCTCTGTCTCTGTCTCTCTGTCTCTGTCTCTGTCTCTGTCTCTGTCTCTGTTTCTGTCTCTGTTTCTGTCTCTGTCTCTCTGTCTCTGTCTCTGTCTCTGTCTCTGTCTCTGTCTCTGTCTCTGTCTCTATCTCTGTCTCTGTCTCTGTCTCTGTCTCTGTCTCTGTTTCTGTCTCTGTCTCTGTCTCTGTCTCTGTCTCTGTCTCTGTTTCTGTCTCTGTCTCTGTCTCTGTCTCTGTCTCTGTTTCTGTCTCTGTTTCTGTCTCTGTCTCTGTCTCTCTGTCTCTGTCTCTGTCTCTGTCTCTGTCTCTGTCTCTGTCTCTGTCTCTGTCTCTGTCTCTGTCTCTGTCTCTGCCTCTGCCTCTGCCTCTGTCTGTCTCTGTCTCTGTCTCTGTCTCTGTCTCTGTCTCTGTCTCTGTCTCTGTCTCTGTCTCTGTCTTTGTCTCTGTCTCTGTCTCTGTCTCTGTTTCTGTCTCTGTCTCTGCCTCTGTCTCTGTCTCTGTCTCTGTCTCTGTCTCTGTTTCTGTCTCTGTCTCTGCCTCTGTCTCTGTCTCTGTCTCTGTCTCTGTCTCGGTCTCGGTCTCTGTCTCTGTCTCTGTTTCTGTCTCTGCCTCTGTCTCTGTCTCTGTCTCTGTCTCTGTCTCTGTCTCTGTCTCTGTCTCTGTCTCTGTCTCTGTCTCTGTTTCTGTCTCTGCCTCTGTCTCTGTCTCTGTCTCTGTCTCTGTCTCTGTCTCTGTCTCTGTCTCTGTCTCTGTCTCTGTCTCTGTTTCTGTCTCGGTCTCTGCCTCTGCCTCTGTCTCTGTCTCTGTCTCTGTCTCTGTCTCTGTCTCTGTCTCTGTCTCTGTCTCTGTCTCTGTCTCTGTCTCTGTCTCTGTCTCTGTCTCTGTCTCTGTCTCTGTCTCTGTCTCTGTCTCTGTCTCTGTCTCTGTCTCTGTCTCTGTCTCTGTCTCTGTCTCTGTCTCTGTCTCTGTCTCTGTCTCTGTCTCTGTCTCTGTCTCTGTCTCTGTCTCTGTCTCTGTCTCTGTCTCTGTCTCTGTCTCTGTCTCTGTCTCTGTCTCTGTCTCTGTCTCTGTCTCTGTCTCGCTCTCTGCCTCTGTCTCTGTCTCTGTCTCTGTCTCTGTCTCTCTGTCTCTGTCTCTGTCTCTGTCTCTAACTCTGTCTCTGTCTCTGTCTCTGTCTCTGTCTCTGTCTCTGTCTCTGTCTCTGTCTCTGTCTCTCTGTCTCTGTCTCTGTCTCTGTCTCTGTCTCTGTTTCTGTCTCTGTTTCTGTCTCTGTCTCTCTGTCTCTGTCTCTGTCTCTGTCTCTGTCTCTGTCTCTGTCTCTATCTCTGTCTCTGTCTCTGTCTCTGTCTCTGTCTCTGTTTCTGTCTCTGTCTCTGTCTCTGTCTCTGTCTCTGTCTCTGTTTCTGTCTCTGTCTCTGTCTCTGTCTCTGTCTCTGTTTCTGTCTCTGTTTCTGTCTCTGTCTCTGTCTCTCTGTCTCTGTCTCTGTCTCTGTCTCTGTCTCTGTCTCTGTCTCTGTCT
>OZ059905.1:35698746-35783746 GCA_964057215.1 Oscheius myriophilus
GTCTCTGTTTCTGTCTCTGTCTCTGCCTCTGTCTCTGTCTCTGTCTCTGTCTCTGTGTCTGTCTCTGTCTCTGTCTCTGTCTCTGTTTCTGTCTCGGTCTCTGCCTCTGTCTCTGTCTCTGTCTCTGTCTCTGTCTCTGTCTCTCTGTCTCTTTCTCTGTCTCTGTCTCTGTCTCTGTCTCTGTCTCTGTCTCGGTCTCGGTCTCGGTCTCTGTCTCTGTCTCGGTCTCTGCCTCTGTCTCTGTCTCTGTCTCTGTCTCTGTCTCTGTCTCTGTCTCTGTCTCTGTCTCTGTCTCTGTCTCTGTCTCTGTCTCTGTCTCTGTCTCTGTCTCTGTCTCTGTCTCTGTCTCTGTCTCTGTCTCTGTCTCTGTCTCTGTCTCTGTCTCTGTCTCTGTCTCTGTTTCTGTCTCTGTCTCTGCCTCTGTCTCTGTCTCTGTCTCTGTCTCTGTGTCTGTCTCTGTCTCTGTCTCTGTCTCTGTTTCTGTCTCGGTCTCTGTCTCTGTCTCTGTCTCTGTCTCTGTCTCTGTCTCTCTGTCTCTGTCTCTGTCTCTGTCTCTGTCTCTGTCTCTGTCTCTGTCTCTGTCTCTGTCTCTGTCTCTGTCTCTGTCTCTGTCTCTGTCTCTGTCTCTGTCTCTGTCTCTGTCTCTGTCTCTGTCTCTGTCTCTGTCTCTGTCTCTGTCTCTGTCTCTGTCTCTGTCTCTGTCTCTGTCTCTGTCTCTGTCTCTGTCTCTGTCTCTGTCTCTGTTTCTGTCTCGGTCTCTGCCTCTGTCTCTGTCTCTGTCTCTGTCTCTGTCTCTGTCTCTGTCTCTGTCTCTGTCTCTGTCTCTGTCTCTGTCTCTGTCTCTGTCTCTGTCTCTGTCTCTGTCTCTGTCTCTGTCTCTGTCTCTGTCTCTGTCTCTGTCTCTGCCTCTGTCTCTGTCTCTGTCTCTGTCTCTGTCTCTGTCTCTGTCTCTGTCTCTGTTTCTGTCTCTGCCTCTGTCTCTGTCTCTGTCTCTGTCTCTGTCTCTGTCTCTGTTTCTGTCTCTGCCTCTGTCTCTGTCTCTCTGTCTCTGTCTCTGTCTCTGTCTCTGTTTCTGTTTCTGTCTCTGTCTCTGCCTCTGCCTCTGTCTGTCTCTGTCTCTGTCTCTGTCTCTGTCTCTGTCTCTGTTTCTGTCTCTGTCTCTGCCTCTGTCTCTGTCTCTGTCTCTGTCTCTGTCTCGGTCTCAGTCTCTGTCTCTGTCTCTGTTTCTGTCTCTGTCTCTGTCTCTGTCTCTGTCTCTGTCTCTGTCTCTGTCTCTGTCTCTGTCTCTGTCTCTGTCTCTAACTCTGTCTCTGTCTCTGTCTCTGTCTCTGTCTCTGTCTCTGTCTCTGTCTCTGTCTCTGTCTCTGTCTCTGTCTCTGTCTCTGTCTCTGTCTCTGTCTCTGTTTCTGTCTCTGCCTCTGTCTCTGTCTCTGTCTCTGTCTCTGTCTCTGTCTCTGTCTCTGTCTCTGTCTCTGTCTCTGTCTCTGTCTCTGTCTCTGTCTCTGTCTCTGTCTCTGTCTCTGTCTCTGTCTCTGTCTCTGTCTCTGTCTCTGTCTCTGTCTCTGTCTCTGTCTCGCTCTCTGCCTCTGTCTCTGTCTCTGTCTCTGTCTCTGTCTCTGTCTCTCTGTCTCTGTCTCTGTCTCTGTCTCTGTCTCTGTCTCTGTCTCTGTCTCTGTCTCTGTCTCTATCTCTGTCTCTGTCTCTGTCTCTGTCTCTGTCTCTGTCTCTGTCTCTGTCTCTGTCTCTGTCTCTGTCTCTGTCTCTGTTTCTGTCTCTGTCTCTGTCTCTGTCTCTGTCTCTGTCTCTGTCTCTGTCTCTGTCTCTGTCTCTGTCTCTGTCTCTGTCTCTGTCTCTGTCTCTGTCTCTGTCTCTGTCTCTGTCTCTGTCTCTGTCTCTGTCTCTGTCTCTGTCTCTGTCTCTGTCTCTGTCTCTGTCTCTGTCTCTGTCTCTGTCTCTGTCTCTGTCTCTGTCTCTGTCTCTGTCTCTGTCTCTGTTTCTGTCTCTGCCTCTGCCTCTGTCTCTGTATCTGTCTCTGTCTCTGTCTCTGTCTCTGTCTCTGTCTCTGTCTCTGTCTCTGTCTCTGTCTCTGTCTCTGTCTCTGTCTCTATTTCTGTCTCTGTCTCTGTCTCTGTCTCTGTCTCTGTCTCTGTCTCTGTCTCTGTCTCTGTCTCTGTCTCTGTCTCTGTCTCTGTTTCTGTCTCTGTTTCTGTCTCTGTCTCTGCCTCTGTCTCTGTCTTTGTCTCTGTCTCTGTGTCTGTCTCTGTCTCTGTCTCTGTCTCTGTTTCTGTCTCGGTCTCTGCCTCTGTCTCTGTCTCTGTCTCTGTCTCTGTCTCTGTCTCTGTCTCTGTCTCTCTGTCTCTTTCTCTGTCTCTGTCTCTGTCTCTGTCTCTGTCTCTGTCTCGGTCTCGGTCTCGGTCTCTGTCTCTGTCTCGGTCTCTGCCTCTGTCTCTGTCTCTGTCTCTGTCTCTGTCTCTGTCTCTGTCTCTGTCTCTGTCTCTGTCTCTGTCTCTGTCTCTGTCTCTGTCTCTGTCTCTGTCTCTGTCTCTGTCTCTGTCTCTGTCTCTGTCTCTGTCTCTGTCTCTGTCTCTGTCTCTGTCTCTGTCTCTGTCTCTGTCTCTGTCTCTGTCTCTGTCTCTGTCTCTGTCTCTGTCTCTGTTTCTGTCTCTGTCTCTGCCTCTGTCTCTGTCTCTGTCTCTGTGTCTGTCTCTGTCTCTGTCTCTGTCTCTGTTTCTGTCTCGGTCTCTGTCTCTGTCTCTGTCTCTGTCTCTGTCTCTGTCTCTCTGTCTCTGTCTCTGTCTCTGTCTCTGTCTCTGTCTCTGTCTCTGTCTCTGTCTCTGTCTCTGTCTCTGTCTCTGTCTCTGTCTCTGTCTCTGTCTCTGTCTCTGTCTCTGTCTCTGTCTCTGTCTCTGTCTCTGTCTCTGTCTCTGTCTCTGTTTCTGTCTCGGTCTCTGCCTCTGTCTCTGTCTCTGTCTCTGTCTCTGTCTCTGTCTCTGTCTCTGTCTCTGTCTCTGTCTCTGTCTCTGTCTCTGTCTCTGTCTCTGTCTCTGTCTCTGTCTCTGTCTCTGTCTCTGTCTCTGTCTCTGCCTCTGTCTCTGTCTCTGTCTCTGTCTCTGTCTCTGTCTCTGTCTCTGTCTCTGTCTCTGTCTCTGTCTCTGTCTCTGTCTCTGTCTCTGTCTCTGTCTCTGCCTCTGCCTCTGCCTCTGTCTCTGTCTCTGTCTCTGTCTCTGTCTCTGTCTCTGTCTCTGTCTCTGTCTCTGTTTCTGTCTCTGCCTCTGTCTCTGTCTCTGTCTCTGTCTCTGTCTCTGTCTCTGTCTCTGTCTCTGTCTCTGTCTCTGTCTCTGTCTCTGTCTCTGTCTCTGTCTCTGTCTCTGTCTCTGTCTCTGTCTCTGTCTCTGTCTCTGTCTCTGTCTCTGTCTCTGTCTCTGTCTCTGTCTCTGTCTCTGTCTCTGTCTCTGTCTCTGTCTCTGTTTCTGTCTCTGCCTCTGCCTCTGTCTCTGTCTCTGTCTCTGTCTCTGTGTCTGTCTCTGTCTCTGTCTCTGTCTCTGTTTCTGTCTCGGTCTCTGTCTCTGTCTCTGTCTCTGTCTCTGTCTCTGTCTCTCTGTCTCTGTCTCTGTCTCTGTCTCTGTCTCTGTCTCTGTCTCTGTCTCTGTTTCTGTCTCTGTCTCTGCCTCTGTCTCTGTCTCTGTCTCTGTCTCTGTGTCTGTCTCTGTCTCTGTCTCTGTCTCTGTTTCTGTCTCGGTCTCTGTCTCTGTCTCTGTCTCTGTCTCTGTCTCTGTCTCTCTGTCTCTGTCTCTGTCTCTGTCTCTGTCTCTGTCTCTGTCTCTGTCTCTGTCTCTGTCTCTGTCTCTGTCTCTGTCTCTGTCTCTGTCTCTGTCTCTGTCTCTGTCTCTGTCTCTGTCTCTGTCTCTGTCTCTGTCTCTGTCTCTGTCTCTGTCTCTGTCTCTGTCTCTGTCTCTGTTTCTGTCTCGGTCTCTGCCTCTGTCTCTGTCTCTGTCTCTGTCTCTGTCTCTGTCTCTGTCTCTGTCTCTGTCTCTGTCTCTGTCTCTGTCTCTGTCTCTGTCTCTGTCTCTGTCTCTGTCTCTGTCTCTGTCTCTGTCTCTGTCTCTGTCTCTGTCTCTGTCTCTGTCTCTGTCTCTGTCTCTGTCTCTGTCTCTGTCTCTGTCTCTGCCTCTGTCTCTGTCTCTGTCTCTGTCTCTGTCTCTGTCTCTGTCTCTGTCTCTGTTTCTGTCTCTGCCTCTGTCTCTGTCTCTGTCTCTGTCTCTGTCTCTGTCTCTGTTTCTGTCTCTGCCTCTGTCTCTGTCTCTCTGTCTCTGTCTCTGTCTCTGTCTCTGTCTCTGTTTCTGTTTCTGTCTCTGTCTCTGCCTCTGCCTCTGTCTGTCTCTGTCTCTGTCTCTGTCTCTGTCTCTGTCTCTGTTTCTGTCTCTGTCTCTGCCTCTGTCTCTGTCTCTGTCTCTGTCTCGGTCTCAGTCTCTGTCTCTGTCTCTGTTTCTGTCTCTGTCTCTGTCTCTGTCTCTGTCTCTGTCTCTGTCTCTGTCTCTGTCTCTGTCTCTGTCTCTAACTCTGTCTCTGTCTCTGTCTCTGTCTCTGTCTCTGTCTCTGTCTCTGTCTCTGTCTCTGTCTCTGTCTCTGTCTCTGTCTCTGTCTCTGTCTCTGTCTCTGTCTCTGTCTCTGTCTCTGTCTCTGTTTCTGTCTCTGCCTCTGTCTCTGTCTCTGTCTCTGTCTCTGTCTCTGTCTCTGTCTCTGTCTCTGTCTCTGTCTCTGTCTCTGTCTCTGTCTCTGTCTCTGTCTCTGTCTCTGTCTCTGTCTCTGTCTCTGTCTCTGTCTCTGTCTCTGTCTCTGTCTCTGTCTCTGTCTCGCTCTCTGCCTCTGTCTCTGTCTCTGTCTCTGTCTCTGTCTCTGTCTCTCTGTCTCTGTCTCTGTCTCTGTCTCTGTTTCTGTCTCTGTTTCTGTCTCTGTCTCTGTCTCTCTCTCTCTGTCTCTGTCTCTGTCTCTGTCTCTGTCTCTGTCTCTGTCTCTGTCTCTGTCTCTGTCTCTGTCTCTGTCTCTGTCTCTGTCTCTGTCTCTGTCTCTGTCTCTGTCTCTGTCTCTGTCTCTGTCTCTGTCTCTGTCTCTGTCTCTGTCTCTGTCTCTGTCTCTGTCTCTGTCTCTGTCTCTGTCTCTGTATCTGTCTCTGTCTCTGTCTCTGTCTCTGTCTCTGTCTCTGTCTCTGTTTCTGTCTCTGTCTCTGTCTCTGTCTCTGTCTCTGTCTCTGTCTCTGTCTCTGTCTCTGTCTCTGTCTCTGTCTCTGTCTCTGTCTCTGTCTCTGTCTCTGTCTCTGTCTCTGTTTCTGTCTCTGTCTCTGTCTCTGTCTCTGTCTCTGTCTCTGTCTCTGTCTCTGTCTCTGTCTCTGTCTCTGTCTCTGTCTCTGTCTCTGTATCTGTCTCTGTCTCTGTCTCTGTCTCTGTCTCTCTCTCTCTGTCTCTGTCTCTGTCTTTGTCTCTGTCTCTGTCTCTGTCTCTGTCTCTGTCTCTGTCTCTGTCTCTGTCTCTGTCTCTGTCTCTGTCTCTGTCTCTGTCTCTGTCTCTGTCTCTGTCTCTGTCTCTGTCTCTGTCTCTGTCTCTGTCTCTGTCTCTGTCTCTGTCTCTGTCTCTGTCTCTGTCTCTGTCTCTGTCTCTGTCTCTGTCTCTGTCTCTGTCTCTGTCTCTGTCTCTGTCTCTGTCTCTGTCTCTGTCTCTGTCTCTGTCTCTGTCTCTGTCTCTGTCTCTGTCTCTGTCTCTGTCTCTGTCTCTGTCTCTGTCTCTGTCTCTGTCTCTGTCTCTGTCTCTGTCTCTGTCTCTGTCTCTGTCTCTGTCTCTGTCTCTGTCTCTGTCTCTGTCTCTGTCTCTGTCTCTGTCTCTGTCTCTGTCTCTGTCTCTGTCTCTGTCTCTGTCTCTGTCTCTGTCTCTGTCTCTGTCTCTGTCTCTGTCTCTGTCTCTGTCTCTGTCTCTGTCTCTGTCTCTGTCTCTGTCTCTGTCTCTGTCTCGCTCTCTGCCTCTGTCTCTGTCTCTGTCTCTGTCTCTGTCTCTGTCTCTGTCTCTGTCTCTGTTTCTGTTTCGGTCTCTGCCTCTGCCTCTGTCTCGGTCTCTGCCTCTGTCTTTGTCTCTGTCTCTGTCTCTGTCTCTCTGTCTCTGTCTCTGTCTCTGTCTCTGTCTCTGTCTCTGTCTCTGTCTCTGTCTCTGTCTCTGTCTCTGTCTCTGTCTCTGTCTCTGTCTCTGTCTCTGTCTCTGTCTCTGTCTCTGTCTCTGTCTCTGTCTCTGTCTCTGTCTCTGTCTCTGTCTCTGTCTCTGTCTCTGTCTCTGTCTCTGTCTCTGTCTCTGTCTCTGTCTCTGTCTCTGTCTCTGTCTCTGTCTCTGTCTCTGTCTCTGTCTCTGTCTCTGTCTCTGTCTCTGTCTCTGTCTCTGTCTCTGTCTCTGTCTCTGTCTCTGTCTCTGTCTCTGTCTCTGTCTCTGTCTCTGTCTCTGTCTCTGTCTCTGTCTCTGTCTCTGTCTCGCTCTCTGCCTCTGTCTCTGTCTCTGTCTCTGTCTCTGTCTCTGTCTCTGTCTCTGTCTCTGTTTCTGTTTCGGTCTCTGCCTCTGCCTCTGTCTCGGTCTCTGCCTCTGTCTCTGTCTCTGTCTCTGTCTCTGTCTCTGTCTCTCTGTCTCTGTCTCTGTCTCTGTCTCTGTCTCTGTCTCTGTTTCTGTCTCTGTTTCTGTCTCTGTCTCTGTCTCTCTGTCTCTGTCTCTGTCTCTGTCTCTGTCTCTGTCTCTGTCTCTGTCTCGCTCTCTGCCTCTGTCTCTGTCTCTGTCTCTGTCTCTCTGTCTCTGTCTCTGTCTCTGTCTCTGTCTCTGTTTCTGTCTCTGTTTCTGTCTCTGTCTCTGTCTCTCTGTCTCTGTCTCTGTCTCTGTCTCTGTCTCTGTCTCTGTCTCTGTCTCTGTCTCTGTCTCTGTCTCTGTCTCTGTCTCTGTCTCTGTCTCTGTTTCTGTCTCTGTCTCTGTCTCTGTTTCTGTCTCTGTCTCTGTCTCTGTCTCTGTCTCTGTCTCTGTCTCTGTCTCTGTCTCTGTCTCTGTCTCTGTCTCTGTCTCTGTCTCTGTCTCTGTCTCTGTCTCTGTCTCTGTCTCTGTCTCTGTCTCTGTCTCTGTCTCTGTCTCTGTCTCTGTCTCTGTCTCTGTCTCTGTCTCTGTCTCTGTCTCTGTCTCTGTCTCTGTCTCGCTCTCTGCCTCTGTCTCTGTCTCTGTCTCTGTCTCTGTCTCTGTCTCTGTCTCTGTTTCTGTTTCGGTCTCTGCCTCTGCCTCTGTCTCGGTCTCTGCCTCTGTCTCTGTCTCTGTCTCTGTCTCTGTCTCTGTCTCTCTGTCTCTGTCTCTGTCTCTGTCTCTGTCTCTGTCTCTGTCTCTGTCTCTGTCTCTGTCTCTGTCTCTGTCTCTGTCTCTGTCTCTGTCTCTGTCTCTGTCTCTGTCTCTGTCTCTGTCTCTGTCTCTGTCTCTGTCTCTGTCTCTGTCTCTGTCTCTGTCTCTGTCTCTGTCTCTGTCTCTGTCTCTGTCTCTGTCTCTGTCTCTGTCTCTGTCTCTGTCTCTGTCTCTGTCTCTGTCTCTGTCTCTGTCTCTGTCTCTGTCTCTGTCTCTGTCTCTGTCTCTGTCTCTGTCTCTGTCTCTGTCTCTGTCTCTGTCTCTGTCTCTGTCTCTGTCTCTGTCTCTGTCTCTGTCTCTGTCTCTGTCTCGCTCTCTGCCTCTGTCTCTGTCTCTGTCTCTGTCTCTGTCTCTGTCTCTGTCTCTGTCTCTGTTTCTGTTTCGGTCTCTGCCTCTGCCTCTGTCTCGGTCTCTGCCTCTGTCTCTGTCTCTGTCTCTGTCTCTGTCTCTGTCTCTGTCTCTGTCTCTGTCTCTGTCTCTGTCTCTGTCTCTGTCTCTGTCTCTGTCTCTGTCTCTGTCTCTGTCTCTGTCTCTGTCTCTGTCTCTGTCTCTGTCTCTGTCTCTGTCTCTGTCTCTGTCTCTGTCTCTGTCTCTGTCTCTGTCTCTGTCTCTGTCTCTGTCTCTGTCTCTGTCTCTGTCTCTGTCTCTGTCTCTGTCTCTGTCTCTGTCTCTGTCTCTGTCTCTGTCTCTGTCTCTGTCTCTGTCTCTGTCTCTGTTTCTGTCTCTGCCTCTGTCTCTGTATCTGTCTCTGTCTCTGTCTCTGTCTCTGTCTCTGTCTCTGTCTCTGTTTCTGTTTCTGTCTCTGTCTCTGTCTCTGTCTCTGTCTCTGTCTCTGTCTCTGTCTCTGTCTCTGTCTCTGTCTCTGTCTCTGTCTCTGTCTCTGTCTCTGTCTCTGTCTCTGTCTCTGTCTCTGTCTCTGTCTCTAACTCTGTCTCTGTCTCTGTCTCTGTCTCTGTCTCTGTCTCTGTCTCTGTCTCTGTCTCTGTCTCTGTTTCTGTCTCTGCCTCTGTCTCTGTATCTGTCTCTGTCTCTGTCTCTGTCTCTGTCTCTGTCTCTGTCTCTGTCTCTGTCTCTGTCTCTGTCTCTGTCTCTGTCTCTGTCTCTGCCTCTGCCTCTGTCTCTGCCTCTGTCTCTGTCTCTGTCTCTGTCTCTGTCTCTGTCTCTGTCTCTGTCTCTGTCTCTGTTTCTGTCTCTGTCTCTGTCTCTGTTTCTGTCTCTGTCTCTGTCTCTGTCTCTGTCTCTGTCTCTGTCTCTGTCTCTGTCTCTGTCTCTGTCTCTGTCTCTGTCTCTGTTTCTGTCTCTGTCTCTGTCTCTGTCTCTGTCTCTGTCTCTGTCTCTGTCTCTGTCTCTGTCTCTGTCTCTGTCTCTGTCTCTGTCTCTGTCTCTGTCTCTGTCTCTGTCTCTGTCTCTGTCTCTGTCTCTGTCTCTGTCTCTGTCTCTGTCTCTGTCTCTGTCTCTGTCTCTGTCTCTGTTTCTGTCTCTGCCTCTGTCTCTGTATCTGTCTCTGTCTCTGTCTCTGTCTCTGTCTCTGTCTCTGTTTCTGTTTCTGTCTCTGTCTCTGCCTCTGTCTCTGTCTCTGTCTCTGTCTCTGTCTCTGTCTCTGTCTCTGTCTCTGTCTCTGTCTCTGTCTCTGTCTCTGTCTCTGTCTCTGTCTCTGTCTCTGTCTCTGTCTCTGTCTCTGTCTCTAACTCTGTCTCTGTCTCTGTCTCTGTCTCTGTCTCTGTCTCTGTCTCTGTCTCTGTCTCTGTCTCTGTTTCTGTCTCTGCCTCTGTCTCTGTCTCTGTCTCTGTCTCTGTCTCTGTCTCTGTCTCTGTCTCTGTTTCTGTCTCTGTCTCTGTCTCTGTTTCTGTCTCTGTCTCTGTCTCTGTCTCTGTCTCTGTCTCTGTCTCTGTCTCTGTCTCTGTCTCTGTCTCTGTCTCTGTCTCTGTCTCTGTTTCTGTCTCTGTCTCTGTCTCTGTCTCTGTCTCTGTCTCTGTCTCTGTCTCTGTCTCTGTCTCTGTCTCTGTCTCTGTCTCTGTCTCTGTCTCTGTCTCTGTCTCTGTCTCTGTATCTGTCTCTGTCTCTGTCTCTGTCTCTGTCTCTGTCTCTGTCTCTGTCTCTGTCTCTGTCTCTGTTTCTGTCTCTGCCTCTGTCTCTGCCTCTGTCTCTGTCTCTGTCTCTGTCTCTGTCTCTGTCTCTGTCTCTGTCTCTGTCTCTGTCTCTGTCTCTGTCTCTGTCTCTGTCTCTGTCTCTGTCTCTGTCTCTGTCTCTGTCTCTGTCTCTGTCTCTGTCTCTGTCTCTGTCTCTGTCTCTGTCTCTGTCTCTGTCTCTGTCTCTGTCTCTGTCTCTGTCTCTGTCTCTGTCTCTGTCTCTGTCTCTGTCTCTGCCTCTGCCTCTGCCTCTGTCTGTCTCTGTCTGTCTCTGTCTCTGTCTCTGTATCTGCCTCTGTCTCTGTCTCTGTCTCTGTCTCTGTCTCTCTGTCTCTGTCTCTGTCTCTGTCTCTGTTTCTGTCTCTGTTTCTGTCTCTGTCTCTGTCTCTCTGTCTCTGTCTCTGTCTCTGTCTCTGTCTCTGTCTCTGTCTCTGTCTCTGTCTCTGTCTCTGTCTCTGTCTCTGTCTCTGTCTCTGTTTCTGTCTCTGTCTCTGTCTCTGTTTCTGTCTCTGTCTCTGTCTCTGTTTCTGTCTCTGTCTCTGCCTCTGCCTCTGTCTGTCTCTGTCTCTGTCTCTGTCTCTGTCTCTGTTTCTGTCTCTGTCTCTGCCTCTGTCTCTGTCTCGGTCTCTGTCTCTGTCTCTGTCTCTGTCTCTGTCTCTGTCTCTGTCTCTGTCTCTGTCTCTGTCTCTGTCTCTGTCTCTGTCTCTGTCTCTGTCTCTGTCTCTGTCTCTGTCTCTGTCTCTGTCTCTGTCTCTGTCTCTGTCTCTGTCTCTGTCTCTGTCTCTGTCTCTAACTCTGTCTCTGTCTCTGTCTCTGTCTCTGTCTCTGTCTCTGTCTCTGTCTCTGTCTCTGTCTCTGTCTCTGTTTCTGTCTCTGCCTCTGTCTCTGTATCTGTCTCTGTCTCTGTCTCTGTCTCTGTCTCTGTCTCTGTCTCTGTCTCTGTCTCTGTCTCTGTCTCTGTCTCTGTCTCTGTCTCTGTCTCTGCCTCTGTCTCTGCCTCTGTCTCTGTCTCTGTCTCTGTCTCTGTCTCTGTCTCGCTCTCTGCCTCTGTCTCTGTCTCTGTCTCTGTCTCTCTGTCTCTGTCTCTGTCTCTGTCTCTGTCTCTGTTTCTGTCTCTGTTTCTGTCTCTGTCTCTGTCTCTCTGTCTCTGTCTCTGTCTCTGTCTCTGTCTCTGTCTCTGTCTCTGTCTCGCTCTCTGCCTCTGTCTCTGTCTCTGTCTCTGTCTCTCTGTCTCTGTCTCTGTCTCTGTCTCTGTCTCTGTTTCTGTCTCTGTTTCTGTCTCTGTCTCTGTCTCTCTGTCTCTGTCTCTGTCTCTGTCTCTGTCTCTGTCTCTGTCTCTGTCTCTGTCTCTGTCTCTGTCTCTGTCTCTGTCTCTGTCTCTGTCTCTGTCTCTGTCTCTGTCTCTGTCTCTGTTTCTGTCTCTGTCTCTGTCTCTGTTTCTGTCTCTGCCTCTGTCTCTGTTTCTGTCTCTGTCTCTGCCTCTGCCTCTGTCTGTCTCTGTCTCTGTCTCTGTCTCTGTCTCTGTCTCTGTCTCTGTCTCTGTCTCTGTCTCTGTCTCTGTCTCTGTCTCTGTCTCTGTCTCTGTCTCTGTCTCTGTCTCTGTCTCTGTCTCTGTCTCTGTCTCTGTCTCTGTCTCTGTCTCTGTCTCTGTCTCTGTCTCTGTCTCTGTCTCTGTCTCTGTCTCTGTCTCTGTCTCTGTCTCTGTCTCTGTCTCTGTCTCTGTCTCTGTCTCTGTCTCTGTCTCTGTCTCTGTCTCTGTCTCTGTCTCTGTCTCTGTCTCTGTCTCTGCCTCTGCCTCTGCCTCTGTCTCTGTCTCTGTCTCTGTCTCTGTCTCTGTCTCTGTCTTTGTCTCTGTCTCTGTCTCTGTCTCTGTCTCTGTCTCTGTCTCTGTCTCTGTCTCTGTCTCTGTCTCTGTCTCTGTCTCTGTTTCTGTCTCTGCCTCTGCCTCTGTCTCTGTATCTGTATCTGTCTCTGTCTCTGTCTCTGTCTCTGTCTCTGTCTATGTCTCTGTCTCTCTGTCTCTGTTTCTGTCTCTGTCTCTGTCTCTGTCTCTGTTTCTGTTTCTGTCTCTGTCTCTGCCTCTGTCTCTGTCTATGTCTCTGTCTCTCTGTCTCTGTCTCTGTCTCTGTCTCTGTCTCTGTCTCTGTCTCTGTCTCTGTCTCTGTCTCTGTCTCTGTCTCTGTCTCTGTCTCTTTCTCTGTCTCTGTCTCTGTCTCTGTCTCTGTCTCTGTCTCGGTCTCGGTCTCTGTCTCTGTTTCTGTCTCTGTCTCTAACTCTGTCTCTGTCTCTGTCTCTGTCTCTGCCTCTGTCTCTGCCTCTGTCTCTGTCTCTGTCTCTGTCTCTGTCTCTGTCTCTGTCTCTGTCTCTGTCTCTGTCTCTGTCTCTGTCTCTGTTTCTGTCTCTGTTTCTGTCTCTGTCTCTGCCTCTGTCTCTGTCTCTATCTCTGTCTCTGTCTCTGTCTCTGTCTCTGTCTCTGTCTCTGTTTCTGTCTCGGTCTCTGCCTCTGTCTCTGTCTCTGTCTCTGTCTCTGTCTCTCTGTCTCTGTCTCTGTCTCTGTCTCTGTCTCTGTCTCTGTCTCTGTCTCTGTCTCTGTCTCTGTCTCTGTCTCTGTCTCTGTCTCTGTCTCTGTCTCTGTCTCTGTCTCTGTCTCTGTCTCTGTCTCTGTCTCTGTCTCTGCCTCTTTATCTGTCTCTGTCTCTGTCTCTGTCTCTGTCTCTGTCTCTGTCTCTGTCTCTGTCTCTGTCTCTGTCTCTGTCTCTGTCTCTGTCTCTGTCTCTGTCTCTGTCTCTGTCTCTGTCTCTGTCTCTGTCTCTGTCTCTGTCTCTGTCTCTGTCTCTGTCTCTGTTTCTGTCTCTGTCTCTGCCTCTGCCTCTGTCTGTCTCTGTCTCTGTCTCTGTCTCTGTCTCTGTCTCTGTCTTTGTCTCTGTCTCTGTCTCTGTCTCTGTCTCTGTCTCTGTCTCTGTCTCTGTCTCTGTCTCTGTCTCTGTCTTTGTCTCTGTCTCTGTCTCTGTCTCTGTCTCTGTCTCTGTCTCTGTCTCTGTCTCTGTCTCTGTCTCTGTCTCTGTCTCTGTCTCTGTCTCTGTCTCTGTCTCTGTCTCTGTCTCTGTCTCTGTCTCTGTCTCTGTCTCTGTCTCTGTCTCTGTCTCTGTCTCTGTCTCTGTTTCTGTCTCTGCCTCTGTCTCTGTATCTGTCTCTGTCTCTGTCTCTGTCTCTGTCTCTGTCTCTGTCTCTGTCTCTGTCTCTGTCTCTGTCTCTGTCTCTGCCTCTGCCTCTGTCTCTGCCTCTGTCTCTGTCTCTGTCTCTGTCTCTGTCTCTGTCTCTGTCTCTGTCTCTGTCTCTGTTTCTGTCTCTGTCTCTGTCTCTGTTTCTGTCTCTGTCTCTGTCTCTGTCTCTGTCTCTGTCTCTGTCTCTGTCTCTGTCTCTGTCTCTGTCTCTGTCTCTGTCTCTGTCTCTGTCTCTGTTTCTGTCTCTGTCTCTGTCTCTGTCTCTGTCTCTGTCTCTGTCTCTGTCTCTGTCTCTGTCTCTGTCTCTGTCTCTGTCTCTGTCTCTGTCTCTGTCTCTGTCTCTGTCTCTGTCTCTGTCTCTGTCTCTGTCTCTGTCTCTGTCTCTGTTTCTGTCTCTGCCTCTGTCTCTGTATCTGTCTCTGTCTCTGTCTCTGTCTCTGTCTCTGTCTCTGTCTCTGTCTCTGTCTCTGTCTCTGTCTCTGCCTCTGCCTCTGTCTCTGCCTCTGTCTCTGTCTCTGTCTCTGTCTCTGTCTCTGTCTCTGTCTCTGTCTCTGTCTCTGTTTCTGTCTCTGTCTCTGTCTCTGTTTCTGTCTCTGTCTCTGTCTCTGTCTCTGTCTCTGTCTCTGTCTCTGTCTCTGTCTCTGTCTCTGTCTCTGTCTCTGTTTCTGTCTCTGTCTCTGTCTCTGTCTCTGTCTCTGTCTCTGTCTCTGTCTCTGTCTCTGTCTCTGTCTCTGTCTCTGTCTCTGTCTCTGTCTCTGTCTCTGTCTCTGTCTCTGTCTCTGTCTCTGTCTCTGTCTCTGTCTCTGTCTCTGTCTCTGTCTCTGTCTCTGTCTCTGTCTCTGTTTCTGTCTCTGCCTCTGTCTCTGTATCTGTCTCTGTCTCTGTCTCTGTCTCTGTCTCTGTCTCTGTTTCTGTTTCTGTCTCTGTCTCTGCCTCTGTCTCTGTCTCTGTCTCTGTCTCTGTCTCTGTCTCTGTCTCTGTCTCTGTCTCTGTCTCTGTCTCTGTCTCTGTCTCTGTCTCTGTCTCTGTCTCTGTCTCTGTCTCTAACTCTGTCTCTGTCTCTGTCTCTGTCTCTGTCTCTGTCTCTGTCTCTGTCTCTGTCTCTGTCTCTGTCTCTGTTTCTGTCTCTGCCTCTGTCTCTGTCTCTGTCTCTGTCTCTGTCTCTGTCTCTGTCTCTGTCTCTGTTTCTGTCTCTGTCTCTGTCTCTGTTTCTGTCTCTGTCTCTGTCTCTGTCTCTGTCTCTGTCTCTGTCTCTGTCTCTGTCTCTGTCTCTGTCTCTGTCTCTGTCTCTGTCTCTGTTTCTGTCTCTGTCTCTGTCTCTGTCTCTGTCTCTGTCTCTGTCTCTGTCTCTGTCTCTGTCTCTGTCTCTGTCTCTGTCTCTGTCTCTGTCTCTGTCTCTGTCTCTGTCTCTGTCTCTGTATCTGTCTCTGTCTCTGTCTCTGTCTCTGTCTCTGTCTCTGTCTCTGTCTCTGTCTCTGTCTCTGTTTCTGTCTCTGCCTCTGTCTCTGCCTCTGTCTCTGTCTCTGTCTCTGTCTCTGTCTCTGTCTCTGTCTCTGTCTCTGTCTCTGTCTCTGTCTCTGTCTCTGTCTCTGTCTCTGTCTCTGTCTCTGTCTCTGTCTCTGTCTCTGTCTCTGTCTCTGTCTCTGTCTCTGTCTCTGTCTCTGTCTCTGTCTCTGTCTCTGTCTCTGTCTCTGTCTCTGTCTCTGTCTCTGTCTCTGCCTCTGCCTCTGCCTCTGTCTGTCTCTGTCTCTGTCTCTGTATCTGCCTCTGTCTCTGTCTCTGTCTCTGTCTCTGTCTCTCTGTCTCTGTCTCTGTCTCTGTCTCTGTCTCTGTTTCTGTCTCTGTTTCTGTCTCTGTCTCTGTCTCTCTGTCTCTGTCTCTGTCTCTGTCTCTGTCTCTGTCTCTGTCTCTGTCTCTGTCTCTGTCTCTGTCTCTGTCTCTGTCTCTGTCTCTGTTTCTGTCTCTGTCTCTGTCTCTGTTTCTGTCTCTGTCTCTGTCTCTGTTTCTGTCTCTGTCTCTGCCTCTGCCTCTGTCTGTCTCTGTCTCTGTCTCTGTCTCTGTCTCTGTTTCTGTCTCTGTCTCTGCCTCTGTCTCTGTCTCGGTCTCTGTCTCTGTCTCTGTCTCTGTCTCTGTCTCTGTCTCTGTCTCTGTCTCTGTCTCTGTCTCTGTCTCTGTCTCTGTCTCTGTCTCTGTCTCTGTCTCTGTCTCTGTCTCTGTCTCTGTCTCTGTCTCTGTCTCTGTCTCTGTCTCTGTCTCTGTCTCTGTCTCTGTCTCTGTCTCTGTCTCTGTCTCTGTCTCTGTCTCTGTCTCTAACTCTGTCTCTGTCTCTGTCTCTGTCTCTGTCTCTGTCTCTGTCTCTGTCTCTGTCTCTGTCTCTGTCTCTGTTTCTGTCTCTGCCTCTGTCTCTGTATCTGTCTCTGTCTCTGTCTCTGTCTCTGTCTCTGTCTCTGTCTCTGTCTCTGTCTCTGTCTCTGTCTCTGTCTCTGTCTCTGCCTCTGTCTCTGCCTCTGTCTCTGTCTCTGTCTCTGTCTCTGTCTCTGTCTCGCTCTCTGCCTCTGTCTCTGTCTCTGTCTCTCTGTCTCTCTGTCTCTGTCTCTGTCTCTGTCTCTGTCTCTGTTTCTGTCTCTGTTTCTGTCTCTGTCTCTGTCTCTCTGTCTCTGTCTCTGTCTCTGTCTCTGTCTCTGTCTCTGTCTCTGTCTCGCTCTCTGCCTCTGTCTCTGTCTCTGTCTCTGTCTCTCTGTCTCTGTCTCTGTCTCTGTCTCTGTCTCTGTTTCTGTCTCTGTTTCTGTCTCTGTCTCTGTCTCTCTGTCTCTGTCTCTGTCTCTGTCTCTGTCTCTGTCTCTGTCTCTGTCTCTGTCTCTGTCTCTGTCTCTGTCTCTGTCTCTGTCTCTGTCTCTGTCTCTGTCTCTGTTTCTGTCTCTGTCTCTGTCTCTGTTTCTGTCTCTGCCTCTGTCTCTGTTTCTGTCTCTGTCTCTGCCTCTGCCTCTGTCTGTCTCTGTCTCTGTCTCTGTCTCTGTCTCTGTCTCTGTCTCTGTCTCTGTCTCTGTCTCTGTCTCTGTCTCTGTCTCTGTCTCTGTCTCTGTCTCTGTCTCTGTCTCTGTCTCTGTCTCTGTCTCTGTCTCTGTCTCTGTCTCTGTCTCTGTCTCTGTCTCTGTCTCTGTCTCTGTCTCTGTCTCTGTCTCTGTCTCTGTCTCTGTCTCTGTCTCTGTCTCTGTCTCTGTCTCTGTCTCTGCCTCTGCCTCTGCCTCTGCCTCTGTCTCTGTCTCTGTCTCTGTCTCTGTCTCTGTCTCTGTCTCTGTCTCTGTCTTTGTCTCTGTCTCTGTCTCTGTCTCTGTCTCTGTCTCTGTCTCTGTCTCTGTCTCTGTCTCTGTCTCTGTTTCTGTCTCTGCCTCTGCCTCTGTCTCTGTATCTGTATCTGTATCTGTCTCTGTCTCTGTCTCTGTCTCTGTCTATGTCTCTGTCTCTCTGTCTCTGTTTCTGTCTCTGTCTCTGTCTCTGTCTCTGTTTCTGTTTCTGTCTCTGTCTCTGCCTCTGTCTCTGTCTATGTCTCTGTCTCTCTGTCTCTGTCTCTGTCTCTGTCTCTGTCTCTGTCTCTGTCTCTGTCTCTGTCTCTGTCTCTGTCTCTTTCTCTGTCTCTGTCTCTGTCTCTGTCTCTGTCTCTGTCTCGGTCTCGGTCTCTGTCTCTGTTTCTGTCTCTGTCTCTAACTCTGTCTCTGTCTCTGTCTCTGTCTCTGCCTCTGTCTCTGCCTCTGTCTCTGTCTCTGTCTCTGTCTCTGTCTCTGTCTCTGTCTCTGTCTCTGTCTCTGTCTCTGTCTCTGTTTCTGTCTCTGTTTCTGTCTCTGTCTCTGCCTCTGTCTCTGTCTCTATCTCTGTCTCTGTCTCTGTCTCTGTCTCTGTCTCTGTCTCTGTCTCTGTTTCTGTCTCGGTCTCTGCCTCTGTCTCTGTCTCTGTCTCTGTCTCTGTCTCTCTGTCTCTGTCTCTGTCTCTGTCTCTGTCTCTGTCTCTGTCTCTGTCTCTGTCTCTGTCTCTGTCTCTGTCTCTGTCTCTGTCTCTGTCTCTGTCTCTGTCTCTGTCTCTGTCTCTGTCTCTGTCTCTGCCTCTTTATCTGTCTCTGTCTCTGTCTCTGTCTCTGTCTCTGTCTCTGTCTCTGTCTCTGTCTCTGTCTCTGTCTCTGTCTCTGTCTCTGTCTCTGTCTCTGTCTCTGTCTCTGTCTCTGTCTCTGTCTCTGTCTCTGTCTCTGTCTCTGTTTCTGTCTCTGTCTCTGCCTCTGCCTCTGTCTGTCTCTGTCTCTGTCTCTGTCTCTGTCTCTGTCTCTGTCTTTGTCTCTGTCTCTGTCTCTGTCTCTGTCTCTGTCTCTGTCTCTGTCTCTGTCTCTGTCTTTGTCTCTGTCTCTGTCTCTGTCTCTGTCTCTGTCTCTGTCTCTGTCTCTGTCTCTGTCTCTGTCTCTGTCTCTGTCTCTGTTTCTGTCTCTGCCTCTGCCTCTGTCTCTGTATCTGTATCTGTCTCTGTCTCTGTCTCTGTCTCTGTCTCTGTCTCTGTCTCTGTCTCTGTCTCTGTCTCTGTTTCTGTTTCTGTCTCTGTCTCTGCCTCTGTCTCTGTCTATGTCTCTGTCTCTCTGTCTCTGTCTCTGTCTCTGTCTCTGTCTCTGTCTCTGTCTCTGTCTCTGTCTCTGTCTCTGTCTCTGTCTCTGTCTCTGTCTCTGTCTTTTTCTCTGTCTCTGTCTCTGTCTCTGTCTCTGTCTCTGTCTCTGTCTCTGTCTCTGTCTCTGTCTCGGTCTCGGTCTCTGTCTCTGTTTCTGTCTCTGTCTCTAACTCTGTCTCTGTCTCTGTCTCTGTCTCTGTCTCTGTCTCTGTCTCTCTGTCTCTGTCTCTGTCTCTGTCTCTGTCTCTGTCTCTGTCTCTGTCTCTGTCTCTGTCTCTGTCTCTGTCTCTGTATCTGTCTCTGTCTCTGTCTCTGTCTCTGTCTCTGTCTCTGTCTCTGTCTCTGTCTCTGTCTCTGTCTCTGTTTCTGTCTCTGTCTCTGTCTCTGTCTCTGTCTCTGTCTCTCTGTCTCTCTGTCTCTGTCTCTCTGTCTCTCTATGTATCTGTGTCTCTGTGTCTCTGTGTTTGCCTCTCTGTGTCTGCCTCTCTATCTCTCTGTCTTTCTATGCCTCTGTGTCTCTGTGTCTTTGTGTCTGTCTCTCTGTGTCTGCCTCTCTATCTCTCTGTGTCTCTGTGTCTCTGTGTCTCTGTGTCTTTGTGTCTGTCTCTCTGTGTCTGCCTCTCTATCTCTCTGTGTCTCTGTGTCTCTGTGTCTGTCTCTCTGTCTCTCTCTCTCTCACCGGCGTGTGCTCTTTCAATCTCAATTTCCTTCTATGATAACTCAAACAGGGTACATCGTTTGCAGCGATAACAGCATTCGGCTACATTATGACATCACCAATCATCAAAAACAAGCCTAAACGGGGGGGGGGGTAAACGGCCATTGCTACGACAGACAAATTTTGGCACGAATTGTAAGCAATTAGCATTAGAAATGTTACAATATTGCGTTTATAGCGGATAATCAATAAAACCGAGCCGATCATTTGATCCCTCATGCTTTCACACGGCGGTTGTATCCTGTCTTACTGATCAAATTTTCGTCATTTTTGGATTAAATTCCTACAGGTCGGCTTAAACATCAATTTTCGATTTATTTTTGAGTATTTTATCATGAATTGTCACATTTTATTAACTATTTTTGAACGAAAAAGTCATAAAACGGTTGTTCAAAAACGCAGACATTAAATCCCAACGCGAAATCAAACTTACGTACTGCACTCCGTTTACGCGTAAAAACATCAAAGACGTTGTGTTTCCGGTGATGCGGCGATTTTTGGCGTTGGTCTTGTTTGTTTTTGCTTCATTTTCTCAAGTTTTATCAAATTTCATGTCCAAATTTAAAAAAATCGAATTTCGGTGTATTTTTAATAGTTTAGTCGTTAAAATACCGACGAATCTGTGCTAGAGCGACGTTTTTCGTGTCTAGACGTTCCGTGCCGCTGAATTTTGCTCTTTTCGGTTTTGAGCGCATTTTTTGTATTCTAAAGGAATTTCTATATAAATTTACGGTGAATTCTCATTTCAAGCCGCATTTTCAACCGCTCGCCGTTCAATAATTGTTACGGCAACTGCTTTCCTTCGATGAGTTTTATAATGTGGAAATTTGTTTAGTGATGAAACTCCATTCTTATATTTATGTGTTTTCACCTTTTTTTTTTTTTTCAAATTTTCAGTTTTTGGTAAGCTATTGTTAAAAATTTCGAGTCCCGCGCGTAGAAATGATGCAAATGTATGTTTTTCGGTTTTTTTCTTTTGTATTTCTCTAATTGTTGCTTCTTTGAATTTGAAATAGCCTTTTAATTCATTGTTTTTAGTTACAAAATGTCTCAAATTGGTGTTGCTGATGATTCCCCGGCGGAGAGACATGCGAGAGTCTGTAAGGTTAGTTTTTTTTTGTTTGTTCGCTTTGTTTTCATTGTATTGTTGATTGGCATGGCTAACTGGAGTTTTTTTTGCCAGGATATTTGATGATTCTGACGGGCGATGTGTTAAAACCTTTTTTCAGACCAAATCGCGTTACAGCCAGCGCTTCCCAGCCCCCGCTGAGAAGGAGACCCCTGTGAAGCGAGCGGTCACCCGCAGAGGCCGCAGCGGCAAAGGAGAAGAGGATGTGAAGGACACTCCGAAGCAGCGCACGGTTCGTGGATGAATAATTTCTTGAAAAATTGTGTTTTATCATTAGCGCAAGCGCTCCAGACGGAAAATGATGATTTGCATGGTTAAATTAACATTAGAATGACAGTAACCCCTTCGTCCTTTGCAACCATGTTTTGGTAATAGCTTTCTTCAATTTGTAATGATTTCCTACAAAAATTGGTTTAAAAAAGAGTTGTGGCGCAGTGTTTATTTTCCGAATGGGCCCGTTTTGTTGAAAATGTGTTAGTAACTAAATTTGCGATCGATTCATCGTTCTACAAGCTGGGAACAATGTAACTCTATCATGTGTTTTAATGAATCAACATTTGGTAATATCACCTAGACCCATCGGCTTTTTTTACTCGATTATTACGGATTTAGGCAGCTTTGCACTTATTGGTTTTGGAAAATCTGTTTATTTAGAGTTCAAAACGCTCTATAAACCTCATGGGCTATACGTCTCTTTCTCCACGTGTTTCTTGCTTTTTTGGCTCTAAGAAAACCATTGTTTATTTTCCGAGCGGGCCGAATGCAAAATTGTGGTGCTCTTTTTTTAAACGTATACGTAACAAATTTACTCCTCTTTAAAAACTCAACTTCATATACATGCGGCGGATAAAACAAAACATACATAAATGCTGCGGATCAAAAACTGATGTCTTGAACAACGTGTTTACTCTGTATTTTCAGCGCTCCCGCGATCGACCGCCGCAGCAGCAGTCGAATCCGACCGACGGCGTCGAAGGCCAGTCGACGGAGAAGGAGGAGCCCCAGCAACCGAAGAAGGCCGTGACGCGCAAGAGGAAGGCGGTGGAGGGACATGGAGAGGAGCCGTCGGCTGAGCAACCGGTTAGTTCGCGAATAAAATAGGCTTTCCTATTATTTGTGACGCCGAATGCTTTTCACAACTTGGTTAACTGTACAATTACCGGAATTTTAGTTCGAAAGGGTCTAAAAGAGTAAGAAAATGCCCCGGAATATGCGAATTTTTGTTCAAACTCGGCGCCGACGTTTGATTCTTTGTAAGTTATTGTGCTCATTTCGAACAGTTTCAATTTTAGGTTTTTAATACCAAAATACAGCGCACAAAGTTTGAACAAACTTTTTTTACTCTGTATTTTCAGCTCGTCAAGGCCCGTACGCGTGGTCGTCCTCCGAAACAGCAGAAGCCCGCTAACGTCGTCGCCGACCAACCGATGAAGGAGGAGCCTCTGGAGCCGAAGAAGGCCGTGACGCGCAAGAGGGTGGGTATTCCCTTGAAAAAAAGGATCTACCGTAGATCAAGGCGGGTTTCTTATGGGCCGCTCGTTTTCACCAGAAACCTATTTCATGTTTCGAAAGAGGGGTGTTTCAAAACCCAATTGAATGGTTCATGCCACAGATGTTACTGTATGATTTCAGCACGCCAGAACGCCGAAGGAGCCTGCGACAGCCGTCGTCGTAGAAGATCAGCCGACGGTGGAGAAGGATGCGCCTCCTCGGCAGAGGAAGGCTGTGACGCGCAAGAGGGCTTTGGAGAGAGACGAAGAGGAGCCGCCGGCGGAGCAGCGGGTTAGTTCAACACTACATTCATACTCCTATGTCCAGATCCCACGTGATGTGGCGCGATAATGAGTGATAATTAACTATTTTAAGTGATATTCTTGAAATCGGTATTGAAAAAATCGTCTTGAAAGAAGTGATTGGCTAAAATCTTCCTGTCATTGCATGACCCTGTCAGTTGGTGGACCCACCCGTAACTTTTGGGGCCATAAATGGGGCCCCTCTTAATTTTTGGTCTTCAGAGCTGAATTTAACGAAAATTGAGTCTAACCCCCCTTAACTTCGGCGTTTTTGGGGCCTCTACCCCTCTTAACCTGGAGTAAGCTGACTATATCTCGAGATATGCTCGAAATGACGACGTCTTTAAAAGAACCGGGTGCGCGTGAGTGTCACACCAAAAACCGGGTTTCCTGGAAAAATTCGTACTTGAGTACTTGTCATCATAGTTCTCACGAGAATGGCCGAAGCGTCCGGGGCCGATAAAGACCCAGCCCGGTTTGTAAACTTGTCAAACTAATTTTTTTTATCGTTATTGTAGTTTACGTTAAAATTTTTAAGCCCGTAACTACTTTTATAATACTTCTATTACACATTTAAATTAATTCCAAGTTGTCCCGGCCGCGATCGAACCTCGGTCGTGGGGGTGGTAGTTTGATTAGGTACCCGAGTTTTCAAGTTAGCGTGTCGGGGAAGGGCATAGTATTTTTCCAGTAGGCCCGTCCAGTGAGAATTATGCTTGTCTTACCCACCGCGAGGGGTCCGTTTTGCAACATCCAGGTCAATTATTGCAATGTTCGAAATTTTGCGACGGGCCTTCTTCTTTAACAAAATTTGACGAAAAATTAATATTAATTACGACGGATCTTGTAATTTGGACTCATATAACATCTTTGGGTCATACCTTACTTTTTCAAACAAAAACAGAGGGACGGTGCGTTGTCGGTCATAATGACAACATTTCGGGTCCTATTGACATCTGGCGCGAATTTCGGTAGGCCTTTATTTAAAAAAAAATGGGGGGGGGGTGCGCATTGAATATAGGCCAACAATTGAACTAAGCTAACTAATTAAGCCCCCATAGCCGCCAAACGTGTTTCGTGCCAATTTAATAAAGGAAACTAGTCTTTAACTATGTTTTTATACCCCCGCCTTTACCTTTTCATCTGTTTTTTTCATTAACAAATTTCAGCCAGCTGTGCCTGACCCCGACGCCGTTGCACCTCGTTTTGCACAAGTGCACGGCCGGTGTAGGGAGGTGGTGTGGATGCTGAAGGAGAAGTTGGACAAAGCGAACCGGCTGAATCAGAACCTCATGGGCGAGGCGGAGGCCGCGGAGAATATGAGGGAGCGGATGGCCAGGGAGAGGGTGCGTTTTGCAATTCGAATTGATTCAATTGTTCAAAAATCAACTCTGGAGAAGTAGCGTTTGCGGGCTGTATATGTTTAAGCCCCCCAAGTGCACCTCGCGTCCATACTTGGGCAACCCACCGCGGGTGTCAATTTTGCGACAGTCCCTTCCATACTTGGCCAACCTCCACGAGCCGCGGCGCTGGGGGGTGTCGCAATTTGACTTTTACCCAATTTTTGTTAAGGAAGGGGAGTCTCCGCAAATTTTGAAAAGTTTTTCTAATTGAGGGGGTTGTCGCAAAATAGGCCCCTGCGTTAGGTTGGCCAAGTATGGTCCCTTCTATTGCAAAAAGTTTCGAAAATTTGCGGCGGACCCCCTTCTTTAGCAAAATTTGACGAACAGTTAAAATTGCGACGGGCCCGCCGCCGCTTTTGGCGGAGCTTGACTATGTATGCTCGCGTCCACAATACAATACAATATTTATTCCTGTATCGCTACTGATGAGAATCACAGGTCGTAGCGCAGGGAGGTCATTTGTCGCCATATTTCCTCCTCCGTCCTAGCCACTCTTGCCCAGCACACACCTTGTCGTCCAACTCGTTCTGCCGCCTCTTTCAAATCATCTTCCCATTGAACATACTGCTTTCCGGCTCTCCTTTTCTTCTCTCTTGGGTACCATTCTATTGCTTCCTTTGTCCACCTTCCGTCAACGCAACAAGCCAATTTCTTCGCCCAGTTCAGTTTTCTTTTTGAAGCTTCTTTTAGCACATCCTTGACTCCCGTTTGTCTCCGGATCTGTACATGTGGTATTCGGTCTTGAAGTTGATTGTGGGTCATCGCTCTTTCCATTCTTCGTTGCACAGATCGCAATTTCTTTTTGTCTTTCTTTGTCAATGCCCAAGTCTCACATGCGTACAACATAGCTGGGAGTACCGCCTGGTTGAATACTTTTCGTCTCCTTCTCATGTCGATGGATCTTTGTACAAGGAACATTTTGTGATGGTGGAAGGCGGCCCATCCTGACTGAATTCGTCGTGTGATTTCTTTGCTATCATCAAATTGGAAACTTAGGTTTCTCCCAAGGTAGACAAATTGATCGACGTATTGAATATTGGTACCATTAATGCTGAGAGGAGTTTTACCGAAGTTGGTCATTGCTACGGTCTTCTTTTGATTGATTCGCAGGCCGACATTTTGTGCTTCTTGGACAAGGTTGTCAATCATTTGTTGGGCCATCTTGGGAGACTTTGCAATAAGTGCGATATCGTCGGCGTAGCATAAATGTGTGAGATTCGTTCCATTAATACAGATTCCTTTGTTCTCCTATTCCAACTTTCTCATTACCATTTCCAGAACAGCATTAAAGATCACAGGAGATAGGGGGCAACCTTGGCGGACACCTTTCTTAACATCTATTTCGACTTCGTTCTCGCCAACTTTGACTTTTGTTTGTCCGTTTTGATATATGTACTTAAGGATTTTGACATATTGGTGGTTTACTCCTTGACTTTCTAGACTAGACCAAACACCTTCATGTTTGATACTATCATAGGCCTTTGCGAAATCCACAAATACGATATAGGTTTGCAAATTATGGGAGTAGGATTTGTCGATTAGTTGTTTTAGTGTTAGGATGTGATCGCTTGTGGAGTAGTTTCTACGGAACCCGGCTTGTACGTTTGCTTGGTTTTCCTCCAACGTTCTTTCAATTCTTCGATGAATAATACGGACTAGAAATTTAAGAAAGGTAGAAGATACGGCAATTGGGCGAAAATTTGCTAGTTGGTTCGGATTTCCGTTTCTTGGTACATTCTATTTGCGTTTGATTTGAAAAGATCATTGTAAAATTTCTGTATCTCAGTCATTAACTCCTGGCCGTTCTTTGTAAATGTCCCATCGTTCTTCAATACTGTTGTAAGACTAGTTCGAGTTGTTTCCTCCTTCTTTCGTCGTTTGTTAGTCAAAATGTTTTTTCTGTATAAACCAATGTGGTGTTTGTCTAGATCTTCGGATATTTGGGCTCTGAGGAGTTTGTTAGTTTGTACCAGTTGGAGTTTCCCTAGGGGGTCTTGTCTATTCAAAAGTAACCTTCTAGATTGGAACAATTGCTTTGTTGTGTCACCGAGACGAGGTTCCTTTGGTAGCCAATTTGTTGCTGCTTGCATACACTCCTTCAATATTTTTGCTGTTTCCTCGTACATTTCTGAGTTAATGACATTATGCGGTTGGGTCCTCAGGTTCAATTCCGCTTTGTAAATATTCCAGTTCACTTCTCTTGTGCAAGACTTCTTTCCCCAGCGACGGCCTTTCCATTTCATATCCAAGATACATCTGATAAGCCTGTGATCACTTCCAAAGTCGAAATTGTTAACAACATCAACCGATTTGCAATGGCACGCTTTCTTCACCAATATGAGATCGTATTCTCGATATACTGTTCCATTCGGAGACCTCCATGTCCATTTTCTTCCTTCACGTCTTTTGAAGAATGAACTGGCTACTTTCATGCTGTTTCTTTCACACCAGTCTATCAAAATTTCTCCTCTTTCATTGCGATCTCCATATCCGTACTTTCCAACAGATGTTTCGTTCATATTCATTCTTTTGCCGGGTTGTGCGTTAAAATCTCCAGTAATCACTGTTCGTATGGGCTTTCCAGGTTGTCTTTGGTGCATAATATGTTCAATGTGCCTGAGTTGATCTGTGTACTGTGCATCGTCGTAGGAGGTAGTGGGTAGGTAAACACATAATATTCGTAAAATTTCTTTCTCCATTTCCATCTCCAGGTAACAAAGTCGGTCGCTATAAGGTTCAAACTTCCGCACGTACGATTTCAGATGTTGTTTGACAACAAATCCCACTCCATTGTTCTTTCCGCTTCCACTGTAATATAGTTCCGATTTTGACTTGTTGAGAGTGAAAATTCCGTTTGCATCTCGTTTCACTTCTGTCAAGGCACATATGTCAAAGTTGATATTTTCAAAGGCATCTTCTAGGGTTTGTAGGCGTCGGTCTGTGCGTAGGCTCTGGCAGTTTAGGGTGGTGAGGGTCACGGTGGCATTTGACCTCATGGACTATACCCGATTGCTTGTCCAAGGCTTCTATCGGGGATTCAAACTTCCGTTAACCGGCGAGTGGAAGAGGACGACCGCACGCAGGGAGAATGAATGAAAAAAAATCGCGTCCACCTATTTCAAAAACTGATCAAGCTTTTCTAATTGACATACCTACCCTTAACTTGTTGTCCTCTATTTTTGGTACCCCCCTTTGCCTTGGGACCAAGCATGGCAACAGGCCGGCCCGCTTCAAAAATTTTCACGGCCCGGCCCGACTTAACCAAAAATGTATGCCTTTTTTCAATGTAAAAATCAAAGAAAACGAAAAAAAATTTCTCGGCCTTTTGTCATGCTTGCCTGGGACTGTTAAGGAATTTAAATCACCCACTGAACACTTAACGATCTGGCATTCCTAGTGTTTACCATCTTTATCCTGGGGAAAGGCACATTTTACCCAGCCCCCTCTGTTAGAAAACTTTTAAAAATTTGCGGTGGATCCAAAAATTTGGTAAAAGTCATATTGCGGCATCCCCTCCGCCGTGGCTCGCGGAGGTTGGCCAAGTGTGATATACATTATTACGGAGCCTAGCTTTTTTAAGGCTTTTTGGCTCGGCTTGATGGCATTTTGGGAGAATTTTCGGTTTTGTCACACCGAAAACATTATCAAAACATTGCGGTATTCTATTCAGTCACTTTTAGAGAATAGTTATAGTTTAGCCAAGAAAAAAAAAACAATACAGCCCGACTAAATGCCCATGCGCGTCAATTTTTTTTTTAAAGCAACAGGAAAATACCGTCTACTACTATCCCTGGGTTAGCTTTCGAAAAATCGGCGGATTTTGCCTGGGTATGGTTACTACCGTACTCATACCTTAACTTTTTAAATGCTTTCGTCACTCGAAATTGAGCAACTATCAGGGTTTCCTTCTATACATGAACTACCCTGTGCATAAATTTGCAAGCTACGCCGTAAGCGGCAGTGGTGCCGTCGCGATTTTAGTTCTTGGCGATTTTTGTTAACAAAAGCCTTTGCATCATCCCTGGGCAACCCACCGCGGTAATATATTTTGCAACAATCTCCTCAATTATCGAAAAATTCTAAAATATGCGACGGGCCTCCTTATGTAACAGATTTTTTGAAAACGTAAAATTGCGACGCCCCCCTACCGGCGCTTTTGGCGGAGCTTGACAATTTATGCTTCGCATATCGCCGACAGTTTAGCTAATACAGGAGGGGGGGCTGTCGCAAATGAAATCCCCGCGTTGGGTTGCCCATGTATGACCCTGTGGGGTCCATTTTGCGACCCCCACATTCAAGGTGTGGTAAAGGGCCGGCCTCGACGGCCCTGGGCCCTGGCAGAAATGGCGCGAACTTTGAAATTTTGCATTTTGAGCAAAATATTTTAATCTATTTCCATTATTTATCGGATTTAGACTTTTTCCGATTTCATTTTATGACAAATCAGTTAACAATTGTTGAAAAATCGAAAATTGCATCACACAAACAAAAATAAAATTTGGCTTAACTTTGTGTTTTTGTCAAAATGGTATTTAAAGTGTCGACAGTTATAGTTTCCTTTTAAAAAAATTATTCAGGTTTCGAAGATAATGCATAAAAATGATAATTTTTTATTTTGCACATAGGAATTTCAAAAAATTTCATTTCGCGCCAAAATGTTCAGGGCCGGCCCTCGGTGAGCCCGCCGCTGAGTCAGGGCTCTGGGGCGGGCTCACCAGGGCCGGCCCCGGATTTTTACCACCCCTGCCACTTGCTGCCGGTGGCGCGAATCCCTCAAATATGAAATTAGGCTCGTCGGTGTCCCTCAAGTTGAGGGCCTCAACCGAAAATCACTTACATGAACAAGGTGCCCATCCCCTCGGAAAGCGCGACCCCACCATCCCGTAACCCCCCCCCCCCCCCCAGTGAGATGAAAAACCTGAGTGTTGTCTAAGTGTAGTATCAAAAGTTGCTTTAGGATTATATGAATGCGTATACAAAATTTGGTTTGAAAATATTAACTTTGTGGGGTTGCCCGGGATCGCACCCGCGTTACGGGCGGCGCATATATGCTAACCCGTAACGCGGGTGCGACCCCGGGCAACCCTACAAAGTAAATATTGAATATACTTTGCAAACGCGTTCATATGAGACTATTGCATAGTATGATTTTGTCCTTTCACTTACTTCGTCACACAATGGGGAACCCTCCCCCTATTTGGGGCAACCCCACCTACCGGGGCTACGCGGGCTTGTTCATGTGTGATCACGGTCCATGTTTTCCTTCCTATTGATTTTTGCGTTTTCAGCTCGAGAACGAGGTCAAGGAGCTTCAGAAGCAGATCGAGGAGTTGAACGAGACGAACGACGTGCTGAAGGTGACAGAAAGGGGGCTCTTGGCATAATTTTGCATTTAGAACAAGGCCGACGCCCACGACATCTACAAGGGAAAGTACGTGCAGTTGATGGACGTGTGCAGGGAGGCGCAAGGCAAGATGGCGGATATGGAGAGGCGGCGAGAACGCTTCGTCGCTCTAGTTTTCGAAGCCAAGAGCAGGTTTGTTTCCTTCTCCACTGTTTGATATTTGGGATTCTTTTCTAGGATTGCGCAGAGGGACAAAGCCAATTTGAAGCTTCAGGACGAGAAGAAGGCGATTATCGAGCGACAGAGGGCCTTCAAGAAGTACACCCCCATCATGTTCTCCATCATCGACGAGCTGGGTTAGTCCTTTATTTATCCACGAACTCCCCTGGGCAACCATGACAAAATTTTGTCCGGCACGTTCTGCACCGAACCCCACAGAGGTTTTTTCGGGCCGGGCCGAGAAAATTGTCAGGCCGACCCTTTGCCATGGTTGCCCCTGTGTAAGCTATCGAAGGAGTAGGACAATTTCCTTTTGCCCTTCCCCCTCATGCAGTCGTGAACGTACTTGGCCAACCTCTGCGGCGGGGGTGGTGGCGCTTTTTGACTTTTACCCACTGTAAAGCGAGGGGCGTCGCCGCAAAATTTGAAAAGTTTCCAGAAAAGAGGGGGCCAACCATGAGCTATACTTTGCTTTTTCAAACTTTTATTATATAGGCAGGGTGCGTTATGGGTAATAATGACGTCATTTCAGTTTCTATTGACACCCGGCTGGCACGAATTACGGTAGACCACCTACGAAGTACCACATTTATTACAAAAGGATATAGCGCAAACGGTGCTAACCTAGTTGGGGGGGAGGGCATCCATTAGAATATTTTATCCTCTGATTAGATTCATAATTAGAATACTTACAATTAGAACTAAGTGTATTTGATAGGTAAGCTAGCTGAGCTAGGTAACGTATGTGGGTAAGGTAGTTAATGTAGTTAAGGTAGGTTTTTTTGGTAAGGTAGTTAAGGTAGGTACGGCAGTTAAGATAGGTAGCAATTGAGAAGTGCTTTGGCAATGTTGAAAATTCTAATTAGAATGATGTCTGGGAAATATTCCGATGGATGCCCCCCCCCAACTAGGTTAGCACCGCGCAAATTTTTGGCCCATGTCTGGAGGGGCTGTCGCAAAATGTACCCATGCGGTACGTTGACCAGTTATGATCGTGAAATTGTTCATACCGGGCTGGCCCGTAGCCTTGTATCGCAGTTTATTTAAGTTTGGGCCGAAAATGATCATGTCATTCAGCTTTGCGCCCACAACCGAAAGTCACAGTCGATGTTTTTTTTTCTATGGCTGTAATTTGCAATTACAAACTTTTTTATGTTAAGAGGAAAAACGTAAATCGATACCACAAAATCAATTGATGCTGCATGTAAATCAATCGAAATGTAGAATTTGTCGCCATTGTATCAAGTGAGAGTGCCGTCGAACGAAACTACAAACTTATGGTTTACCTCTTCCTTCAGCCGCTTTGTGATTATGAAAGCATTCCGTAAGCACCGAAATTTTTTTCTACCAGATGCGGCCGTTTTGAAGAGTTATCCTGTTTTATAAGTAGCTAAATGTTAAAATTGGTAAATAATTAAAATTTATAACCTTGTAATTAAACGTTTGTAACCGTTTTCATGATAAAGAGGTGCCGCAAAAGAAATTGTGTGATTATTTTTTATAAACTTGATGGATTTTGTACATAGATGAACAAGCGCCCGTAGATTCGGTAGAGGGGGGTCGCGCCACACGTCTCATTTGTATTGTGGGGGGTCGCCAAAAACGGACCCCACAGATAGCTTGTTTATGTATGATTTTGTATTAAAAATTAAGTTTTACAAATTAAAATATTGATATTTTAATTCCAGCTCCGTTGGCCGTCGGCATCCACCACGTCATCAGAAGGCGCATCGACAACCTGGCCTCTGAGGGAATCCGCGAGCTGCTCCTCAGCGCCTGCCGTGAGCACCGCGACGAAGACGACCGTAAGTTGATCATTGCTTTTATGCTAATTTTGTCATTCAGAGATGGCAGCGGAAGTCGAGAAGCTCATCTCTCACGGAGTGAAGGTGCCCGTGCAGCCGAAGGCGGAAAAGACCGAGGTTGCTTGAAATTTGTTTTTTAATGGGTTTTGTTTCAGAGGAAGGCGGGACCGTCCCGCGCCAAGTCTCAGGCTCCCAGGAAGAAGCCGAACATGAACGCCCCCGAGGAGACGGAGAAGGAAATCAGTTGGTTTTTTTTTTTAAAATTTTGATTGTTGTTTTTCAAAATATCTTCTCGTCCCTGAAAAAGCGGGTCCGGAAATTTTTGGCCCGCTCTTTAATTTGCCCCACTTTTGTATTGGTTTTTTTGGAGATCGGGCCGGCCCGCTCCCTAAAAAAAATCTGGCGTTGGACGTGTCAGAGACTCCGTTTTCATATAAAATCCGTGCAATTTTCAATTATGGTCAACGCACGCCCCTGTTCGCACGGGAATTCTTGAGTGCACTCCGTTGGGGCCGGTAACAAATTCGAAAAGATACTCAAATTTGCCCCAATTTTGTATTGGTTTTCGTAGAGCGGGTCGGCCATCAAATTTACCAGCCCTACACCACCACTTACAAGAAATTGATGGACCGCCGTAGCTATCTTATGACATGTATTGGGTCTCGCGACGAAAGCGCCCTGAAGAATATCGACGATGCTGGTTGGGCCTCGCGAACGCGGTTTTTGTTGTTGGAAACTTCCACCGATCGTGTTAGAACCCAATGCCTGCCGCGTGCGTATTTCGACAACGGTTCATCGGTGGTTCCATAATATTATTATTGAAATTTTGGCATTATCTGGATCTATCAAACAGCCTATTTTCAGTGAGTCAGCTGGCGGGAAAGCTAAAGAAGAACGAGGCCGTCACCGTAGTGGAGCCTGTCATCGCCGGAGGCACAAAGTGAGTCTACTGCCCCATTGTCGCTCGATTATCGATTGATTTAGAACCATCCACGGTCAGAAGAGCGTCACCGTGCGCGAGCAACAGCAAGCGCAGCTCCAGAAGATGTCGGTCAAGGAGAAGGCGGCGATGATGAAGCTACAGCAAGGTACTTAGCATGGGTAGTTAGGCTAATTTTGAATGTTTCAGAAAGGGCGCGTAGGGAGATGTCGCCGAGGGGACAGCAGCTGGCCAGAGATCTCTCCATGACCCCGTCTCCCGTCAAGTCTAAGGAGAGCGACAGCCGAGAGGAGCACGGAGATTTCAACAACTTTAACGAGTGAGTTGTTCTCATCTTCACTAACGTTACGGGATCCGCCATAGCATATTATTTTTGGAGAACCATCAGTTGACAACCCCTTTCTTAACCTTGTGGGACCCAGATTGAGTAAACCCCTTAAATTCTACGGTATACATGGGCGAAACTCCCTCTTTAGTATGCATATGTATGTAGCTTGTTCATGTATGCTTTGATCAGAATTCCACAAAACTACAAAAGTTGATATAGCTGTCGCCTTGGTTGAAATCGGTTACAAACATTGAAGGGGGGGCTTACTTTCCCGCCGAGGCACCATTTGGGGTGCTTACGCATCTAGCGCTCAAATGCTTGCTTATGGTTGATAAGGGAAATCATTGTCGGCAAAACATGCTTTGCATGTTTCCGAAATTAGCATAAAATTTCGGTTTGGCGACAGCTATAAGTGCTTTTCGTAGTTAACCTATACACAACGCGCCGAGAGCGGCAGTTTTTCCTTAAAGGACTGTCTGAGGATATCCCGAACGGAATATTTTTCAAATTTTTGGAAGCCTGCCAGACGACAACCTCGCTCTAATCGTGTTTTGTGTAATAAGAGTCTCGCAACGATCACTCAAAAACCTTTAAGTTTGTAACTAACACGCAGCAGATTTCCAAAAATCGTTGCGAGACCCACCAAATTTTCTGTTCCAAATTCCAAGATTCTGCAGTTTCTAGTGGACAGTAAGCTTTCCGTCTCTCTTTCTCGTCGGATTTCGGGTGGAAAAATTCGTTAATGGTTTTAAAACAAATTGATTAGTGAAGCCATAGCAATTCTTTCAGATGCTAGAAAAATTTTTCCTAGGAGATATAGACCATGGAAAAATACCTTTGCGTCGTTCTCGATAATTAGAAATTTTCATGGTATGAAATAATTGCTGTGAATTATCTATGTATACTGCTATTAAAATGTAAAGAAAAAGCTGAAAAAAATTTTCTAATATTCAAAAAAGAGAGACGGAAAGTTTCTAATTGAAAATGTCCAGACAGTCCTTTAAATCGCCGGCCGTTTGGCTTTGGCGGCGCGTTGTGTACATACCCTACCCATATTCGTAAACAAGAAAATTTTGACAATTTTAGTTTAATTAGTTGCGGAGTGAGCTAATTGTAATGTAGGTGTCACCGAGGCGCCATACATTTGGGTCCAGGCTTCCAATCGAACATCCGCTCACGATAAGATGATCGTCAAAGGGACAATTGCTGTGCCCACCCTTAATTTTGGGATCTAAAAATGGGCCGTTATTATTGTGAAGTAATCTGTGGATTTAACAAAAGTAGTACCAAGGTCTAGCAAAAAATACGAACCCCCTTAACTTTGAAGCTTAAAGTTTGGGTGAGTACTCCTTAACTTTCGAACCCTTAGGGATGTTGGAACGGTATTAAGAAAAAAAAAACCTCTAACCACCCTTAATAAGTTGTCATTCTTAGGGCGGGAATCGTAAAAGTGTGGATGGCTCTAAGCGCACCCTCGCCGTTAAAACGAGGGCAGTTTCGCCCTGGGACTTCAGAAATTAATTTTGTGAGATCCCATCACACCCTTCTCCACTTCCGGACATTTTTATATAGCTATAATTTCTTCTCTTCCAGTGACCTCTACATCGACGACGGGGCCCTGATGATCTGCGAGGAAGGCGACTAGAAGTCGGATATTTTGTTGTGCCAACCACAGATGTTAGTGTTGTTTTGCTAATAAATCTACTTTGTTTTGATTGGCAATGATACTGATATGGAAGAAAACCTTTTTTTGTTTTTCTGAAATCAAAGATCTGTGAGAAGTTTCAAAACGTATGATCCTGGCTGGCAAAAATTTGCAACCACCATTTTTGTAATAATTGAAGAATGTTTTTTTTATTCAAGTAATATGCTGTTGACTTCAACTTCTACGAAAATCTGACGGTTCCCGACCCGTGGGCAATGTAGAATGTCCATATATTTCCAATCATCCTCAATGGAAGTTTCCTGTTCAAAGGGACAGTTATCTTCTGATCTTTGTCCGGCCCTCCTTCTGCTACCGTAATCAGTGCTTTTGGGTCAGCGGAATAAATTATCATTGAGTAACCACCCGGAGGACCAATCACCGTGAAACAAGACCTTCCCCCGGTTTGTCCGAAGGAAATTGTGACGTCATTGTGTCTCCAAGCAGTGAATAAGCTACCGTAACTGCTAAAAGCAGCCATGTCTGAAAGAAAAAAACAAAAAGTTTCGTTATAAACCCAGAAGTTTAGAAATAAAGGAAAGAATAACTGACTATTTCCAGTGTTCACCAACACAGCCCCGCTAAGGGTAACCGGCTGAGTTAGAAATAGAACAACGTTTCTTCCCGGGCTGACGAATTTTCCACTTTCCAAGAGATCTAACATCCTGAAAAGACATTTCAAAAGGATTAACAACAACAGGGTTACGATACAACATAGTGTTCATTGTCTTGAATAATCAGTACATTACTCCACTGCAGCAAGTCAGTTTTACTGTCGATATCCTTTAAGTTTAAATCTTCAGATCGTTGGATAACTATCTAAATGGGATGTTTTTTCTCTCTTTTTTTCTGTGTTCCCTCTGTCTCTCTCTCTCTCTCTCTCTCTCTCTCTCTCTCTCTCTCTCTCTCTCTCTCTCTCTCTCTGTCTCCATAGTTCTCACGGGCCGGGCCGATTCGAAAAATTTTTTTTCCGTATTTTCCGTCATCCAGTCAAACTGTCACCCACACGACCAAAGGTTCGATCCCTGTCGGAAGACTTTATTTTTGCTAACTTAAAATTAGTTTAAATGGGTAATAGAAGTATAATGAAAGTGAAAATGAAAATTGACGTAAACTAAAATAACGATTTAAATAATTTTTAATTTGACAAGTTTACAAACCGGGCCGAAACGGGACGGGCCGACACTTTTCTCGGCCCGGCCCGGTCCGCTTCGGCCCGCGGGCCGACCTGTCATTTGAGAACTATGTCTCTCTCTCTGTCTCACACTCACACACTCACGCACACTTTCTCCACCTCTGTCTCCTCTCTCCTCTTCACCCCTAAATTGTGAAAATCGGCTTTCCTTGGAAACATGAGACCATGCCCAGCCGAATCCTCATTAAAAGAAAGGAGCTCTGGGCGCCGAACATATTTTTTTTATAGATTTGCTTATCTCTAATTTATTCAATTAAGGAAAAATTTTGTCACTCAATAAGTTCACTTGCTCCAAAATCCTCGGGAGACTGTGGCAGTTGACGGACCCACCCGTTACTTTTGGGACCAAAACTGGGGCAGCCCCCCTTAACTTTTGGTCTTCCGTGCTCAATTTTGCCATAATAGTGGCTAACCCCCTTAACATCTGCGTTTTTGGGGCCTCTACCCCCCGTAACCTGCGGAAGGCTGACTATACTCTCCCGAGGTATGAAATCCCGCGTCCACCAACAATCTTTTGGTGTTTGAATGAGCATGCCTCTCCATCCTGAAGTTTCCTAAGGGATTCCACCTCATGTTGAATGGCCTCCTCGGACTGTTGCGTGTCTAACTGTCTTTTTTGCCATTCTTGGCGTTCCTTGTGAGCCTACAACCGGTTTGGGATCAATCCGGCTTGCTATGGGCCCAACCATCGTTTGACAAGACGAAAAATGATCTCCCAGCATTATATGGCTCTAAAGGCTCTTGTCTCTCGCTCAGACGCGGATTGTAAGAAGGAAGTCTCATTATATGGGTGGTTTTCTGTGGATAAATTTTCCGTCCCCTCGCCTCGACAATGAACAGCAGCGACTACAGTGCGTTTCTGCCCTGATTCGAACGAACTTGGTCCCTTTCTGAACTCTCCACACACAGAATCCCCTCTATGTGCGACTCTTTCTCACTCACTTACTCACGCACTCACTCACTCACTCACTCACTCACTCACTCACTCACTCACTCACTCACTCACTCACTCACTCACTCACTCACTCACTCACTCACTCACTCACTCACTCACTCACTCACTCACCAAATCATTTTCCTTTGCCGTTATCACATGGTACTGATTAGGAATCCACTGTGACAGGTAAAACACAAAGCTTTGTCGATCAGAAGTGAAAATATACTCATCGATGATGTGTTCAGAACGAGGAACTAAAACCCACCTTTGACAAAATAAACTTTCAAAACACTTACTACTATAAGGCGCAGCTGAAAATTCCATGACTAATTGCGTATTTGCACCAGTTATAACTTCAATTGTCGTGTTTCGTAGAACCGTAACAGATTGCCGCACATAAGTTTTGTTCGGAAGCCTAAAATATAACTTCGTTAAAGAAAATACCTTCTCTTTACAAAACTGGGCCGATCTTTACACTATCCTCCTCTCCAATGTTAGCAATCGTAAAAGTTATAATGGCTCCAACGCCGTATTGATTGATAAGAAGGCTCCAGTTGCATTTTTGAGATGCTTCTGGTCTCCACGGGCCGAAATCTTGGCTCACGCCAGAAAGAGTTATGTTACTTGGACAGTTAGATGTAGCGTTATTGGTAACGTCGATCTTTAAATTGTTATTGGAAGTTGCAGTGAGGGAAGTTAGAAAGTGAAGCAGGAGCTGCATTGAGAAAAGAAGTGGGGGAAAGGGGGATGTCACCGAAATCAGCAATTCTTATCGCGTTAGAAGGTCACGCTTGTTGACAAAACGCTTGACTTCAAAAACCACAGGTGAGGTTAGTCCCTAGAGTTGAAAAAAAACGAGAGAAAATATATAAATGAAACGGGACAGGTAGAACATATCATTTTTTTTATCAAATTGGTCGTGCCAAAACTACTTCGCAACAACGTTCCAATGTTTTGATGTTGTTCCCTACAGTAAAACACGCAATACAGGATACTCAGGCCGTGTACGCAGCCAAATCTGCCGACGGAGATTTGGCGAGGAGTTTATCTGTTTGAACTTCAATTTTGCAAACGGTGCGCAAAAAAGTGGCGCATTTTTCTGGTTTTTTAAAACCAATTTAACGACTATTTTTGTTTTTGATTAGTTTTGGGGAAAACTCCGTTAATGCAAAAATGGGAAATAGGACGCAATTACGGACCGGCCGCTCTGGAAGCGCGCGAAGGCATGGAAATATGAAAATTGGGTCACGGTGTTCCTTCATTAGCTGTTGTATAATGAAATCAACCTTTGACTTTTTTACACTCTTTCAAGGCATTTTAATTATTTTTATAGCGTTTTCTTTAAAAATATAACTTTTTGCCTCACACAATAAAAAAAATAGTTAAAAATAATAAGTATAAAATCCAGTAATCCTTCGGATGTTCGAGGTTTTCGCTGAACATGTGCTTTTTTTATTATTGTTCTCAAAAATATCTTTAAAACCGTATATTGCTTCATTTTCTATTTAGATGACAAGGTAAAAGCTTTTCCCGTGAAAAACTATCACAGGCCGAAATTATACGGTGTTTACATTATTTCAGGAGCTATTCAACCTTGGTTGTACCTATGTTATTTATATTTATGTATTTTAAATATATTCGATTGGTTTTAGACTCGTAGAAAGAAGTTTCCTTTGTTTTTTCCTTTATTCATGCTCTAATCCACGCGCGGCGGTCGCGTCGCGGCACTGGCCGGCTCTCCCATTGCGGTCTATTTCCACTTCAGATTAGTCGACAGGTAGTGTGTAGACGGGTTAAACGATCCGTAACCCTTGTCTTTATGGGTCGTAGGAAGGTTATAAACCGATTTTAGGTCGATTATAGGACAAAAAACTTTTCCCAAATATAATGGCTTGAAAAACAACCGCTCGATTCTTACAGAGACAGTTTGTTTAACTCTCTGTGCCTCAATTTTCCCTGGAAATTTGTCAGGGATGGCCACCCGGCTGACTTTTTCATGGTTGGATCCCTTCATCAACATACGTTTTATTTGGCCCGTGTTGTATTCTAGACGTTTAGGGTTGAATGCGGGTAAGAAGGCCGATGAGAGAGATATATTTCACAAAACCAAAAGAATTGTACGTTTTATTCGTTCCTACTGAGAATCATTTCTCCAAATCGCTTAAGCCTTCTTGATGTTGGCGCAGGAGTAGCCGTTAAAGTTGACTACTTCCTTTCCAACGGTCTTGACACATTCCCACTCGATCTTGTTCAGTTTCTGAAGAACGATGCTTGTTTCTAGCACAAATAACTATCACCTTAACAAGGGCGTTGCACACATTGTTGATGAGAGGCTTGGTGGTAGTGGCAATGAGAGTTTGGTAACCTTTGTTGGTGACGAAAGCCTTATCCTTCTTGTTACCCTTGGCTTGCTTGATTACTTTCATAACCTGAAAAGAGACCGATTTTTTTAAACAAACGGTTATTGACCTCTTTGTAGACAGCGTCCAAAGCTTTCTTAGCGTCGGGGAAGATTTTTTCGGCGAGCTTCATGGTATCGGTCTTTGCCGGTTTCAGGCAAGAGTCCACTGAATGATGGAGTTTTAGAGAGAGAGAAAGACAGAGAGACAGAAAGACAGAGAGACAGAGAGACAGAGAGACAGAGAGACAGAGAGACAGAGAGACAGAGAGACAGAGAGACAGAGAGACAGAGAGACAGAGAGACAAAGAGACAGAGAGACAGAGAGACATAGAGACAAAGAGACAGAGAGACAGAGACACAGAGAGACAGAGAGACATAAAGACAGAGACACAGAGAGACAGAGAGACAGAGAGACAAAGAGACAGAGAGACAGAGAGACAGAGAGACAGAGAGACAGAGAGACAGAAAGACAGAGAGACAGAGAGACAGAGAGACAGAGAGACAGAGAGACAGAGAGACAGAGAGACAGAGAGACAGAGAGACAGAGAGACAGAGAGACAGAGAGACACAGAGACAGAGAGACAGAGAGACAGAGAGACAGAGAGACAGAGAGACAGAGAGACAGAGAGACAGAGAGACAGAGAGACAGAGAGACAGAGAGACAGAGAGACAGAGAGACAGAGAGACAGAGAGACAGAGAGACAGAGAGACAGAGAGACATAGCGACAGAGGACTCACTCTTGCTGAGAAGGCCAAGAGCCTTTGCCATTTTTCCGATGTTGCAGGCTCCCATGACACACTTCATTCCTGTCTTCTTCATGTCATCCATAGACTTGGTGTCGTAGAAAGAAGGCTCCATGCATGAGGTGACCTAGTAATTCGTTGCTTTTTGTCCTTTTTAGCCTTATACCTTTCCGATTTCCTGTTTGTTGAAGAAAGTGATGCCGAGATCCACAGCCTTCTGGTCGAACTTTTCTTTGGGAGATTGGGCCGAGACGGCGGCGGTGGCCAAGAGGAGGACAGCGAGGGTTCTCTTTGTCTGCAAAAGTATTAATTGTATTTGGAGGAGTCAAAAAACCAAAGACAGAAAGAGAGAGTGAGAGAGATAGAGAGAGAATGAGCGAGTGTGTGTAAGAGAGAGAGAGAGAGAGAGAGAGAGAGAGAGAGAGAGAGAGCAAGATATAAAGAGAGGAACCACAAAGGAAGCGGAAGTTTGCACTGATCCCAGTTCATTTGAAGTGCAGTATTTATACCCTTTAACGGCCAAAAAATGAATCTGTTCCCTCTATTTGGAAGATTATCCCCCCGCAATGAGATTGATCTCGCGGTTGGTTTTCAATCATCAGCAAAGGATCAATGTTTGTTCTCTAAATGTTCAATTATACCCAGCGCGAAGCGCTGGGTAGATTTGTTTTCAAATTTCCCGTTTGCAAACTGATTTTTTGGCTTTTTAGCGAATTGAAGCTTGAATGTTGCTTTTTTGTAATTTTAACAATCATATTCTTACTCAGCTACTCAAGACGAATCGATTACTTTTTTCAAAAGTTGATTTCGACCACTTTGAACCCCCGCCGTGTTATGGCGCGCTATCAAAAAATGGGCGCCGCTCATGTCCGCCGCCGCCGCCGCCGTCGCGGTAGACAAATTTTCGGTAACGGGTTTTTTCCCTTCAACGTTGCAAAATCTGCACCAAACAAATTCATATAGGTAAAATTTTGCGTACATTCCGGAAATCCAATAATATTCCCAGAATTTCTTCATCTACCTATAGAAACGAGCGACTTTTGAGAAAGATTGTGAATATTTTATGAGTTCGTTGCTTATTCTAATGTTTGTCTCACATATAATCATGTCTTTGCACGTTAAACTCCTAAAACATCAAAAATTTTGTGTTTTAAGAAACACCCAATGAAGACTGGTACGCTTGTGCACCCGATTGTATGATGGATAGGAATACATTAGCTTGCACTTACACTGTGGTGTAGTGGTTAGAGCGTCTACCCCTTGCCCGAGAGGTCGGGGGTTCAATTCCGCCATCTGCTCTTTTTTTTGCTTTTTTTATCTCTGTATTCATAATAGTAAAAAAAAAAGCGCGCAGCGCGAAGAGCTGCGCGGTGGTTTGGTTCCTCTCCTAATTACTACGAGGTCAGTACTAAATGCCCCACAGTTTCCTTAAAAATCAATTTTTTTCAATTCTGAGAAAAGTATAGTTTTCAGCATCAAAAACCGCCCCGGAAACTGTTTCAAGAGATAGACAGTTTTAGTATGTACCAAATGGTCTATTCTGATGCGGGGCCCAAAAAGGGTCGATGTCTCCTGTATATATACTGTCGCAAAACTTGCGAACGGGTTGAGCTATTGAGCTGAAATTTTGGGTACAGGTCGGAACCCGTTGCAGTTCGGTGCGCGTAAACTTTGAGCCAATTTCATTTAAAGGTTTTCTTACAGTACCCTAAAAATAGGATAAAAACGGACTTTCAGGCACCACGGTCGGAAACCTGAATATTTTTCAAAACAGATTTGTCCATTGACAATAACACGCAAAGTTGATCTAGAATAAGTATTCGGACAAGAATGGCGGATTTCCGTTTTGATCAAATGACGTCATTTTTGTTTGCAAAGAGAGCAGTGCAGCATATGGGCAAAAAGGACGCCGCACGCTTCGGTAAGGATGATCCTTGTGGCTTAGCGGTGTACAGGGCGGCCTAGTACACGGGTGAACTCGGGTTCGAATCCCGATGTAGTCAATTTTCTTTTGTTTTACAAGTTCAATTGGATCGAATCAGTTTAAGAGTTTTCTTCTTCTAATAATAAGGCAAACCACAAACTGACATCGAGCTTCGCGTGCCGGGAAATAACACATCCAAATTTGCGCTTTATCTCTCTCTCTTCCTCCCTTCCTCCCTTCCTCCGGCAACTTGGAAATGCGGCCTTCGGTCAATAATATAGGAGGCCTTCGGCCTACAAAAAAGGCGGCCTGCGGCCGCTATCGAAAACGGCTTTCGGTAAATTTAAAACACGGCCTACGGCCGCTATCGAAAACGGCCTTCGGCCGATAAAATAGACGGCCTTTGGCCGCTTTCGACAGCAGACTTCGGCCACTAAAAAAAGGCGGCTTGCAGCCGCTAGTAATTGCGGCCTTCGGCCGATAATAAAGTTGGCCTACGACCGCTATCGATTACGGCCTGCGGCCGCTATCGAAAACGCCTTTCGGCCGCCATCGACAGCAGACTTCGGCCGATAATAAAGGCGACCTGTGGCCGCTAGTAATTACGGCCTTCGGCCGATAATAAAGTTGGCCTACGACCGCTATCGATTACGGCCTGCGGCCGCTATCGAAAACGACCTTCGGCCGATAAAAAATGCGGCCTGCGACCGCTAGTAAATACGGCCTTCGCCCGATAATAAAGGCGGCCTTCGGCCGATAATACAGGCGGCCTGTGGCCGCTAGTAATTACGGCCTTCGGCCGATAATAAAGGCGGCCTGCGGCCGCTATCGATCACGGCCTTCGGTCGATAAATAAAGCGGCCTGTGGCCGCTAGTAATTTCGGCCTTCGGCCGATAAAAAAGGCGGCCTGCGGTCGCTATCGAAGCCTTCGGCCGATATTAAAGACGGCCTGCGGCCGCTAGTAATTACGGCCTTTGGCCGATAATAAAGGCGGCCTTTGGCTAATAAAATAGGCGGCCTGCGGCCGCTATCAAAGCCTTCGGCTGATATTAAAGACGGCCTGGGGAAGCTAGTAGTTACGGTCTTCGGCCGAAAATAAAGGCGGCCTGCGGCCGCTAGTAAATACGGCCTTCGGCGGAGAATAAAGGCGGCCTGCGGCCGCTATCGATCACGGCCTTCGGTCGATAAATAAAGCGGCCTGTGGCCGCTAGTAATTTCGGCCTTCGGCCGATAAAAAAGGCGGCCTGCGGTCGCTATCGAAGCCTTCGGCTGATATTAAAGACGGCCTGGGGAAGCTAGTAGTTACGGTCTTCGGCCGAAAATAAAGGCGGCCTGCGGCCGCTAGTAAATACGGCCTTCGGCGGAGAATAAAGGCGGCCTGCGGCCGCTTGTAATTACGGCCTTCGGCCGATAAAAAAGGCGGCCTGCGGCCGCTAGTAAATACGATCTTCGGCCGATAATAAAGGCGGCCTGCGGCCGCTATCGAAAACGGCCTTCGGCGGATAATAAAGGCGGCCTGCGGCCGCTAGTAATTACGGCCTTTGGCCGATAATAAAGGCGGCCTGCGGCCGCTATCGAAAACGGCCTTCGGCCGTTAAAAAAGGCGGCCTCCGGCCGCTATCGAAAACGGCCTTCGGCCGATAATACAGGCGGCCTGTGGCCGCTAGTAATTACGGCCTTCGGCCGATAATAAAGGCGGCCTGCGGCCGCAATCGCAAACGGCCTTCGGCCACTAAAAACAGGCGGCCTGCAGCCGCTAGTAATTGCGGCCTTCGGCCGAAAGTGAAGGCGGGCCTGCGGCCGCTATCGAAAACGCCTTTCGGCCGCCATCGACAGCAGACTTCGGCCGATAATAAAGGCGACCTGTGGCCGCTAGTAATTACGGCCTTCGGCCGATAATAAAGTTGGCCTACGACCGCTATCGATTACGGCCTGCGGCCGCTATCGAAAACGACCTTCGGCCGATAAAAAATGCGGCCTGCGGCCGCTAGTAAATACGGCCTTCGCCCGATAATAAAGGCGGCCTTCGGCCGATAATACAGGCGGCCTGTGGCCGCTAGTAACTACGGCCTTCGGCCGATAATAAAGGCGGCCTGCGGCCGCAATCGCAAACGGCCTTCGGTCGATAAATAAAGCGGCTTGTGGCCGCTAGTAATTGCGGCCTTCGGCCGATAAAAAAGGCGGCCTGCGGTCGCTATCGAAGCCTTCGGCCGATATTAAAGACGGCCTGCGGCCGCTAGTAATTACGGCCTTTGGCCGATAATAAAGGCGGCCTTTGGCTGATAAAAAAGGCGGCCTGCGGCCGCTATTAAAGCCTTCGGCTGATATTAAAGACGGCCTGGGGAAGCTAGTAGTTACGGTCTTCGGCCGAAAATAAAGGCGGCCTGCGGCCGCTAGTAAATACGGCCTTCGGCGGAGAAAAAAGGCGGCCTGCGGCCGCTTGTAATTACGGCCTTCGGCCGATAAAAAAGGCGTCCTGCGGCCGCTAGTAAATACGATCTTCGGCCGATAATAAAGGCGGCCTGCGGCCGCTATCGAAAACGGCCTTTGGCGGATAATAAAGGCGGCCTGCGGCCGCTAGTAATTACGGCCTTTGGCCGATAATAAAGGCGGCCTGCGGCCGCTATCGAAAACGGCCTTCGGCCGTTAAAAAAGGCGGCCTGCGGCCGCTATCGAAAACGGCCTTCGGCCGATAATAAAGGCGGCCTGCGGCCGCTAGTAATTACGGCCTTTGGCCGATAATAAAGGCGGCCTGCGGCCGCTATCGAAAACGGCCTTCGGCCGTTAAAAAAGGCGGCCTGCGGCCGCTATCGAAAACGGCCTTCGGCCGATAATAAAGGCGGCCTGCGGCCGCTAGTAATTACGGCCTTCGGCCGTTAAAAAAGGCGGCCTGCGGCTATTAGAAGAAAACACTACCTTAGGTGTGATTTATAGCATTTTTCTTTTAAATAAAAGATAGAAAAAAGAAACAATATGTGTGAAAAGACTAACGTAGAAAAAGTAAACGATTTGTTTGAAATGTAGAAAAGAACTTCAATAAATAATGACTTGCAATATGAGATGCCTCTTTTTTCCTAAATGTCTCCGGATCTTATATAAACACCAAAAACAACTGGAGTTGATATCATAGAAAACGAATCTCTGCCTTTTTCAAAAAAACTTATAGCTGCCGCCAGACGGGCATCATGCCAATTTCGTACTATTATTCTCTGTTGATGCTGTTTTAGATTACGATTGTATGCTAATCTAGTATCAACAGAGAATAACGGCACAAAATTGGCATGGTGCCCGCTTGGCGATAGCTATATCAAAATTTTTTATTCGGCCCATCAATTGTTTTTGACAGTGCACGTTTTAATGCCAGTCTTTAAAAAAAAGGTTTCAGATTTCTTTAAATTTTGAGATTGATTTTGGAAAACATTGAGATTTGGATTAGAATAAAATAGGCAGAGATTCGTTTTCTATGGTATCAACTCCAGTTGTTTTTGGTGTTTATATAAGATCCGGAGACATTTAGGAAAAAAGAGGCATCTCATATTGCAAGTCATTATTTATTGAAGTTCTTTTCTACATTTCAAACAAATCGTTTACTTTTTCTACGTTAGTCTTTTCACACATTTGAACAAGTTTTACTACTCCTGTGTTTCTAGAAAGTTTGATAAATAACCGTTTTTCATTTTCAGTTTAGGTTTGTTTAAAAAAATATTTTACACTGATCAGAAAGAGTTCTACTAAAGCCGGGAGTAGTAAAAGAAATTAACAAACCAAAAGTGCAAAATTTTGTGCTACTTGATTAAAATGCTTATGACTTTTTAATGAAAAATTAAATTCTCGTCCCGGCCCAATTCTTCGCGTTTCTAGTTAAATTCTAGTTACACTGTCCACTAATCGTAAGACATTTGCAACTGATGAGCCAAATTCTTTTTTTCAGATGCCGGGATACTGTAGGTTACCCATTGATACGGTAGATTTTTTAAAGTTTTTCAGAATTTATTCCGAAAAAAGTTTAATTTCCTGGAACATTCGCACTTTCGTGAGCAAATGTTATTCCCAGCTGTGAACTCGTTACGAACAGTGTTGAAAAACCATCTTGAAAGCCTTTAAAAAAAGATTAAAAACCGTTTAGGCTAGATTTTAATTTTTGATTTGGCTCATATGAAAAAGTTAAATAAACTCAAATGTACATTTTGTCAAGAGTTGCCTATTTTCTGGTTATACCGGTTCAAATTATCCGGAAACAAGAGCATCCGCCGATTTTGCGAAATTAATTTTTTCAACATTTGCGAAAAAAAATGTTTCTGGCTTTTATAAAGCAGTCTAATTTCGAATTTCCCATTCAAATCGTTTTTCAGTCGAAAAGATGTGAAGTGATGGACGGGATCTATTCTATAGTCCGTTATCATCTCTCTCTCTCTCTCTCTCTCTCTCTCTCTCTCTCTATGGCGATCTCAAAATCTCATCTATTTGCAGAAAATAAACGTTTTCAGGCATTTTTTATTAGACAGTTGATTTCCTCAACCGACAGCATTGCTGCCTTCAGCCGGAAAGTCCGACGCAGATGACAATACCATCGCGGCAGCTGTTGCCAATTTCGACGCCTCCTTTATTCTTGCAACACTTGTCGAGTTTGTTCTGATCTAAGCAGAAAACAGCGCAAGCTTGAATTCCGCCGGCCTTCGGCCGAAAGTGAAGGCGGGCCTGCGGCCGCTATCGAAAACGCCTTTCGGCCGCCATCGACAGCAGACTTCGGCCGATAATAAAGGCGGCCTGTGGCCGCTAGTAATTACGGCCTTCGGCCGATAATAAAGGCGGCCTGCGGCCGCTATCAAAGCCTTCGGCTGATATTAAAGACGGCCTGGGGAAGCTAGTAGTTACGGTCTTCGGCCGAAAATAAAGGCGGCCTGCGGCCGCTAGTAAATACGGCCTTCGGCGGAGAATAAAGGCGGCCTGCGGCCGCTTGTAATTACGGCCTTCGGCCGATAAAAAAGGCGGCCTGCGGCCGCTAGTAAATACGATCTTCGGCCGATAATAAAGGCGGCCTGCGGCCGCTATCGAAAACGGCCTTCGGCGGATAATAAAGGCGGCCTGCGGCCGCTAGTAATTACGGCCTTTGGCCGATAATAAAGGCGGCCTGCGGCCGCTATCGAAAACGGCCTTCGGCCGATAATAATAGCGGCCTGCGGCCGCTAGTAATTACGGCCTTCGGCCGTTAAAAAAGGCGGCCTGCGGCCGCTATCGAAAACGGCCTTCGGCCGTTAAAAAAGGCGGCCTGCGGCTATTAGAAGAAAACACTACCTTCGGTGTGATTTATAGCATTTTTCTTTTAAATAAAAGATAGAAAAAAGAAACAATATGTGTGAAAAGACTAACGTAGAAAAAGTGAACGATTTGTTTGAAATGTAGAAAAGAACTTCAATAAATAATGACTTGCAATATGAGATGCCTCTTTTTTCCTAAATGTCTCCGGATCTTATATAAACACCAAAAACAACTGGAGTTGATACCATAGAAAACGAATCTCTGCCTTTTTCAAAAAAACTTGTAGCTGCCGCCAGACGGGCATCATGCCAATTTCGTACTATTATTCTCTGTTGATGCTGTTTTAAATTACGATTGTATGCTAATCTAATATCAACAGAGAATAACGGCACAAAATTGGCATGGTGCCCGCTTGGCGATAGCTATATCAAAATTTTTTATTCGGCCCATCAATTGTTTTTGACAGTGCACGTTTTAATGCCAGTCTTTAAAAAAAAAGGTTTCAGATTTCTTTAAATTTTGAGATTGATTTTGGAAAACATTGAGATTTGGATTAGAATAAAATAGGCAGAGATTCGTTTTCTATGGTATCAACTCCAGTTGTTTTTGGTGTTTATATAAGATCCGGAGACATTTAGGAAAAAAGAGGCATCTCATATTGCAAGTCATTATTTATTGAAGTTCTTTTCTACATTTCAAACAAATCGTTTACTTTTTCTACGTTAGTCTTTTCACACATTTGAACAAGTTTTACTACTCCTGTGTTTCTAGAAAGTTTGATAAATAACCGTTTTTCATTTTCAGTTTAGGTTTGTTTAAAAAAATATTTTACACTGATCAGAAAGAGTTCTACTAAACCCGGGAGTAGTAAAAGAAATTAACAAACCAAAAGTGCAAAATTTTGTGCTACTTGATTAAAATGCTTATGACTTTTTAATGAAAAATTAAATTCTCGTCCCGGCCCAATTCTTCGCGTTTCTAGTTAAATTCTAGTTACACTGTCCACTAATCGTAAGACATTTGCAACTAATGAGCCAAATTTTTTTTTCAGATGCCGGGATACTGTAGGTTACCCATTGATACGGTAGATTTCTTAAAGTTTTTCAGAATTTATTCCGAAAGAAGTTTAATTTCCTGGAACATTCGCACTTTCGTGAGCAAATGTTATTCCCAGCTGTGAACTCGTTACGAACAGTGTTGAAAAACCATCTTGAAAGCCTTAAAAAAAGATTAAAAACCGTTTAGGCTAGATTTTAATTTTTGATTTGGCTCATATGAAAAAGTTAAATAAACTCAAATGTACATTTTGTCAAGAGTTGCCTATTTTCTGGTTATACCAGTTCAAATTATCCGGAAACAAGAGCATCCGCCGATTTTGCGAAATTAATTTTTTCAACATTTGCGAAAAAAAATGTTTCTGGCTTTTATAAAGCAGTCTAATTTCGAATTTCCCATTCAAATCGTTTTTCAGTCGAAAAGATGTGAAGTGATGGACGGGATCTATTCTATAGTCCGTTATCATCTCTCTCTCTCTCTCTCTCTCTCTCTCTCTCTCTCTCTCTATGGCGATCTCAAAATCTCATCTATTTGCAGAAAATAAACGTTTTCAGGCATTTTTTATTAGACAGTTGATTTCCTCAACCGACAGCATTGCTTGCCTTCAGCCGGAAAGTCCGACGCAGATGACAATACCATTGCGGCAGCTGTTGCCAATTTCGACGCCTCCTTTATTCTTGCAACACTTGTCGAGTTTGTTCTGATCTAAGCAGAAAACAGCGCAAGCTTGAATTCCGCCGTCGTCGTCGGCTGAAAAATATATTGTTAAATTTCGTAAAAATTCAACTACCGCTAGTCGGGTCGATCAGACCGACCATGAAGAAAGTTAGAAGGAAGATTGGAAGAAACATTTTTTGGGATGCCTTACTGTTCACTCGGAGAGTTTTTATACGAACGAGAGAAAAGATTTTCCACGTAAATATGTTTACATACCAAAAAAAGAAAACAATTACAAATTCTAATTCTAAATTTGTTGTTGTTGTTGTAAACAAATTGCAACCAATAGAGTAAACATTTGCAATGAGAGTAGAAGTCAGCTTTGGAAAATTCATCTGTGCAACATTTTGTAACTGCCAGCTAAATAACTTTTGATTTGTTTTGTTAGTGTTGAAACAACAATGTTTGCGAAACTTGCAAATAATTACTTTTTGAAACCGAACAGTAAATATTTGTGCGAAAGACCACCCTCTTTCAATGAAAAGCACGTAACGTTTTTGTTTTACAGTGCCCGCCATTATGATATCGAATTTTGCTTTTTTACAACTTGGACTACCAGATCAGTTTGCTAAAATCTATTATCTTGGGGAATAGCGTAAAAGGACAATAGTGTTGCAGTTTTTGCGTATGAAGTAAATTTTCCTTATATAAATTTTGCTTTCTTCAAAAACATAATTTTGAAATTAGCCAAAAACGCCCAAAAAAGAGAATTTCCGTCCATATTTTCGCCTGGAATGGGCCGAAAACGTCTCCGATGGCCAGGACCAGACTGACTCTGACTACCAGAGAGGTTATGGTTGCCTCTTTTTTATTATAAATTCATCATTTTTTTTTGGCTTTAGGAGAGCATATTTCTTCTTCTTCTTGCCATCATTTTAAAAATTGTCATCGTTTTAAAATTGAGGTTTTCGATAACTATGTTTTATGTTGTGTAAAGCTAATATGGCTGCCTTTTTTTAATATATGAGCCAGACCCAATTTTTAAACACGCTGGAAAGACTATGGAAAATTCTCTTTTCCAGCTTTTTTGTGGGGATTTTGATGAAAAGGGCATGGAAAATAACCTGACTACCAAAGAGGTTTTGGGTTCGTTCCAAGTGAAGCTATGTGTATAAATAATCCCATTTGGGATGGTTTTTGATTTACTTCAAAAGAAGGTTTTTTGATGCAAGCGAAAGTTCGTAAAGGAGCAGAGTGCAACTGCAAAAAACCAAAAGTTGGTATGTTTAAAGGTTTATAAGAAAGATACCACATATGAGAGATGAGACTTGAAGAAAGTGAGAAAATACAGAAAAGGGGAAAAACGGGAACGCAGAGGTAGAGACGTAGAAGGTAAGAATAGTATGGAGAGAAAAAAAATAACTCAACAAAACAAAGAAATGGAACAAAACACGTTTATTTTCCGTTTACCAGCAACCTCAAATACGCAACTCTTGTGACAAGGGACATTTGGAGATATTTTTTGACTTAGAACCAGGCCTTCTTCATCTCAGCCATCATCCTCTCCAGAAGGCTCGACTGCTCAGCGGCACCGAGGTTCTGCATTTTGGAGAGCTCGTCGACCCAACGGTCGGTGTCAGACTTCTCAGAAGTCTCCTCGGTCTTCTGAGAGGAGGCGGTCTCCTGAGTCTCCTCAGAGGCGATCATCTCGGACGCAGAGGCGCTGTCCTCAGTCTCCTCCTCTCCCTCTTCTTCTTCCTCGTCATCGTCGGTCTCATCGTCAGACTCCTCCTCGTCTTCTTCGGATTCAGTCTCGTAAGTGTAGTCAGAGTCATCAGAATCATCAGAGTTCTTAAAAAGGAGATTCAAATAGGGGAACTGTTGAAAAAGAGAGAGAATGAGAAAAAATCAATGTACTCACCTCAACCTTCTCGGGCCCCACAGCGGTCATCACGGAGGGGCTGCGCTCCTCCTCCGGCTCAATGGCGGTCATAACAGAAGCGGGGCGCTCCTCCTCCTCCTCTTTCTCCTCATCAGGCTCGATGGCGGTGCTGGAGGAGTCATTGAGCTCGTCCCCCTTCACCCAGGAGTCATCGCTGCTGACCTCGCTCTGAACCTCCTCAGTCTCAGTTTCCTTGGTCTCAATCTGCGAGGCGGCGCCTATAAACATTCAATTAGAAAGGTACATGAATGGAAAGAGAAAATAGTTTTACAAGAAATGAAATTAGAAAAAAAAACTGTAAAACGAGAAAAACTCACTCTTAAGGCGGAGGAATTCCCTCTGAGAGGCGGCCAAAAGAGGGTAGACCTCCTGGTCCACAATCACATTCTGAGCCTCCATCATCGTCAGAACACTCTCGATGGCCTTCTCCATACTCAGCTGAACGGCGATGGCGGAATCTGAAAGGCAAGGGTTAATTTGAATCAATAGAGAGTTGTAATTTCAGGAAAGCCTAACATTATTTTCACTGATCGTGAGTTTGTTTCTCTGCGCTAATTTTTACGTTCTTTAGGGTTCTTTTACGCGGTGTGGCGTGACAACGAAAATGTGTATCTCGTATGTTATAACCTTGACGAAACTTCTAATAACTCGGTTATTTAGCGCACAATAAAACTCTAATTGGCTTGAATTGATCACTTACAATAATTAAAAATTATAAAACAACGTTTTCAATAAGACAGCTCACTTTTAGTCTATTTGTGTGTTAGAACTACAGAAAAATTTGAAAATTATTTGAATTCTTTAAAAACAAAATTTTCCCAAAAGTTTTGTTGATAAGAAAGTTTGTTTGATTCACTGTTGCGTAAACTACAGAGTTAAGTGAATGTCAAACAATTTCAAAAATAATTGCAAGAATAGGAAGATTAATTTGTTTCAAAAAGAATGTTTGCAAAAAATGATTTCATATCAACTAACCATAAGTTTCACAAAAATAATGGAATATTTTGTGACGTTCTAAGTAAAAAACGCAAAATTTTTTTTGTAAATATTTAAAAAAAAATGAAAATATAAAAAATTACCGGAAACGTTGAAAGACGACATGTTGTGTAGTTGTAGGTTGACAGTTATTTGCAATCTGACTAAATGACTTGAGCTCGGGTATTTATAGATTTGGTTCGCTTGGCTTTCTAATTACCCCCGCCCCCACAAAGGGGTATTCGCTTTTTTTCGCAGAACCACGCCATCAAAATCGCTTTTACAAGCGGTCAATTATCTAGATTTGAAAATTTTGGCCAATTAACTTCTTGGGGTGATTTTGCTAACGTGGTATTTTTTCCCAGAGAAACTGGTATCTTATACAAAAAATGTCTTCCTTTGATCAAAATATTTTTAAGAAAGCTGAAACCTTTGGACATAGAAAATTTTCATTTTTGTGTTACGGATTATATAAACTTGGTATGTTTTCATAAAAAAAATAATAGTGTAAGAAGTATTTTTTAGAACTGTGCTGTTGACCAAAACGCTGACTGAAAAAGGTGACAAAATTTGGAGTTTTTGCAGTTGCATTGAAAATAGTTTTCTTTTTTAGATGGTTTTTTACTTTTTATCGTTTTCACTCACCCAATCTCTTGTACGGTACAATTTACCACATTTATAATGTATAGTTCCCATGATTCACAAACCGAACACTGAAAATGCCATGAACGTAACTATTTGTGAACAAAGAGTAAAAGTACTTCAAATATAACTCATTCGAAAGCAAATTACATGGAAAATCCAATTTCACTGATGGCAAAATCAAAAAACTGCAAGTTTTCGTTTTTCAGTGATTTTTCGTGCTTTTTCTAACGTTTATTAGCTTTAACGTCGCTATATATCAACTACAACAATACAAACGTTGTCTTAAAGTAAAAATGAAAATATAGTAACTTTATAGTTAAATTGGAGTAAGTTAGGCTTGAATGCGAATTATTGCAGGCTCTCAATGGCTTGAAAATTGGTCCGCGGCACCCATGTTGGCACGTTTGAAAAAATGGTTCTCGAAAAGTAGTTCTCTGATTTTCAATTTTAATGTTTCAATAACGTAAAATAGTATAAGGAATCGATTGAATAGGGTCTCATCTCCCGCAATTGAAAGATGAATTGGTGGCAATTATTTTAGTGAATTTTTTGCTATTTTTCTGAATAAACGGACATGTAACTTTTTTGTATTACCGGAAACCGTGGTTGTGCACAATTAAAGAAATGTTATTTAGACCATAAGGATCTAGAAAATATACATATGTAAAATGTTTAGATGAGTTTCGGCGAAATTCAATTTTCTGGTGAAGCATCATAGCCCGGGGCAACGAAAAATCGATAATTACTAAATTTGGTTTCGATAGTCTATTTAGGTTCTAAATACACTGTTTTAGTGTTTTCAGCCAAATCGGAGACAAATATTTGGGAATGCTCTTTTGACATTCGCGTTTCTCAGAAATCCCGTCTTAACACATTTAAAATGTATAGTTCTCATGATTCACAAACCGAACACTGAAAATGCCATGAACATAACTATTTGTGAACTTTATGGCCTTGGATAATTCAGATTGTATTTTTCTACTTTAGCAACACTGCAATTATTCCACAGAATTTTTAATTTATTTGGCGAGTCTTCAAATGAATAATTCTAGCTTCTTAGTGACCTTCAGTGTCAAGTTATGATCGATTTTCTATGGTGACTGCTCATTTGGGGTTGCTGGTTCTCAAACGCGGCGGTGCCACACTAACAGTTGGGTGGTGCAGTGGCAAGGGCCTGTGCTGATAAGCAAGAGGTCTGGGGTTCGGACCCCATTGTTGTCAAACTTTTTTGTCTCGTTTTTTTTGTTTTGTAAATGTTTTGTCTAAAAAAAAGTTTTTTTTTCAGCACCAAGAAAACCAAAAATGGTAAGAAGGAAAGTGTGAACATCTTGCTAGAAAAAAAGAGATTGAATCAAACCCAAATTTTCAACCTCAATACCCAAAACCTTTCGCTAAAATTTAACTTTCACATGAAACCGTGAAAACTCAATGCTTTGCCGTTGCACCGACCAAATTTTTCAACATTTTGATCAAAACGGATTTATTCGCAATTGAAGGAAAATGTGATTGCTCTAGAATAGGAAGAAATACATTGCAACCAACACGAGGAAAAATAGGCACTGGGGATCATTTTCTGACTTTGGGACTTAGAACCAGGCCTTCTTCATCTCAGCCATGATCCTCTCCAGAAGGCTCGACTGCTCAGCGGCACCGAGGTTATTCATTTTGGAGAGTTCGTTAACCCAACGGTCGGTGTCAGTCTTCTGAGAGATCTCCTTGGTCTTCAGAGAGGAGGCGGCCTCCTGCTGAGTGGTCTCCTGAGTTTTCTCAGAGGCGCTGTCCTCGGTCTCCTCTCCCTCTTCTTCTTCCTCGTCGTCGCCGGTCTCATAGTCCGACTCCTCCTCATCTTCATCTGATTCGGTTTCGTAGGTGTAGTCAGAATCCTCAGAGTCATCAGAGTTCTGAAAAAGGAGATATACATAAGACAACAATAGAGAGATAGATAGGGAGTGACAGAGAAAAACCAATTTACTTACCTCAACTTCCTCGGGCTCCACAGCGGTCATCACGGAGGGACTGCGCTCCTCCTCCGGCTCGATGGCGGTCATCACAGACTCCGGGCGTTCCTCCTTCTCCTTATCCTCAGGTTCAACAGCGGTGCTTGTGGAGTCATTGAGGTCCTTCTCCTTTACCCAGGAGTCGTCACTGCTGACCTCAGCCTGAATCTCTTCGTGAATCTCGTCGGTCTCGATCTTGGAGGTAATGCCTGTAACAACCCAATAAGTAAGAAAAACGAAAACCTGTTCAGGAAAAACTGACTGAGCAAAAAAACTAATTCTTAGTCCAAAACAGTGTTATCACCAGAAACTTTGAGTGTTTGAGTAGAAATAAATATTTACAAAAAAAAAATACAAAAATAGGAAAAAGTGACAAAAACTCACTCTTGACGCGGAGGAACTCTCTCTGAGAGGCGGCGAGGAGGGGGTAGGCCTCCTGGTCCACCGTGACGTTCTGAGCCATTGTCAAAACACTCTCGATTGCCTTCTCCATGCTCAGTTGAACGGCGATGACGGAATCTGAAAGATAAAAAGTTTAAGATTGTAAAAAATGGTGTTTTTTAACATTGTTCGGTACTTTAATCTTATTTCTAATGATAAACTCCATTGGCTTTTAAAACTGGAATTTAGAGAGATATCTACCCCCGGCTCGGAACACAGTCATACCCAAAGTTGAATGAACCAAGAATGTATTTTTTGTTGTTGCAAAATTAATAATATTGTTGAAAAGGATAAAAATAATAATATAATATACCGGAAACGTTGAAGGAAGACATTTCGATGCGACGACAGTTAGTTACTGAATGAATGACTGGCTGGATTTCAAAGCATATTAGATGCAAAGCAGGAATGGCTTTTACTAGCCCTTTAAAGTCTTCGCTTGTTTGTAATTGAACAATGTAATCGATATCGCTTTTATAGGATAGAATACATCTGTTTATAGCCGTCGCCAAACAAGCATATTTGGCAAATAGCCGCTTTTCTCAGCGTCTAGGCTGGTGGCACACTATTTCCGCCTGCGCATTGCACGAATTCTGAATTCAGGCCGTTTTTGGAAGAATGCCGCTTTGACGACAGCTATACATCTCTCTCGCGCTCTCTCTTTTTCTCACACACCCTGTTCCTCTCTCATTCTCTGTCACTCTCTCTTTCTCGAAGGTTGTTAAGTTCCAACATTCGCACATTGTGGTAGATATCGCAAAATGAACAAACAAAGATTTTAATGGAAAATTCTCAATCTCTCCATTTCTTCTCTTTCGCTCTTTTTCTTTCCCTCACTCTCTCATAGATTTTCTGTATATATCTCTCCCTCTCCTTTATTAATTTCACTTCCATCTCTCAACTCCTCACTCACTCTATGCCTCTTTCTCGCAATTTCTCGCTTTCTTTCTTTCTCGCTCAATCTCACCTCTTCACTGGTTTTCTCACTTTCTCTCTTCCTCACACACTCACACACACACACTCACACACACATACACACACACTCGCCAATTTTCGACAGGAATTTGATATTTTTAAACATTTATCCACTTTTTATTTTCGAAGCTTAAATATATCGCAAACTGAATAAACAAGTTTTTTTTAAAGAAGAATGAAAGTGTAAAATCGATTTTACAAATTCTTTAAATTACATTTTTTAAGTTTATTTCTACGGTTCTCAAACATGATTACCCGGTAACTGCAACCTGTTCACGTGAGAGAACGGCGAATGAGTGCAAAAAATGGAAAGAGCCCAGAATGGCTCGTTTTTATAAGTGGTTTTCATGGAAAGTTTTATAGAGTATCCAATTCTAACCATTCCCAGTTCTCCTTTTGAAACCCAATTTTCAAAAACGAAATTCAAAAAAAAAATGTTCTCAAACGCATTTATTATCAAATTAACGATATTTTGAAACAAACACGTTTAAGAATATGAAACCGTGTATATACAGATCTTAAAAATACAGGTTGATAGATACCGGTGGGTGAATGTTTGACTTAGAACCAGGCCTTCTTCATCTCGGCCATCATCTTCTCCAGGAGGCTCGACTGCTCAGAAGCGTCGAGGTTCTGCATGTTGGAGAGCTCATCGACCCAGCGGTCGGTGTCGGACTTCTCAGAAGTCTCCTCGGTCTTCTGAGAGGAAGCAGCCTCTTGCTGAGAGGTCTCCACGGTCTCCTCAGAGGCGATGATTTCGGGCTCGGAGGAGCTCTCCTTAGTCTCATCCTCCTCCTCCTCCCCATCGTCGTCGTCAGTATCATCGTCGGACTCTTCCTCGTCATCATCGGACTCGGTCTCGTAGGTGTAATCGGAATCGTCAGAGTCGTCGGATTTCTGAAAAGGAGGCAAAAATGACTGAAAGGGGTAAAAAGAGAGATTGAGAGACAAAATAGGCAAGAGAGTGTGAGGAAGAATGAATAAAATAGTTACCTCAATCTTCTCGGGCTCCACAGCGGTCATCACGGAGGGACTGCGCTCCTCCTCCGGCTCAACGGCGGTCATCACAGAAGCGGGGCGCTCCTCCTCCTCCTCTTTCTCCTCATCAGGCTCGATGGCGGTGCTGGTGGAGTCATTGAGCTCGTCCTCCTTCACCCAGGAGTCATCGCTGCTGACCTCGCTCTGAACCTCCTCAGTCTCAGTTTCCTTGGTCTCAATCTGCGAGGCGGCGCCTATAAACATTCAATTAGAAAGGTACATGAATGGAAAGAGAAAAAAGTTTTACAAGAAATGAAATGAGAAAAAAACTGTGAAACGAGAAAAACTCACTCTTAAGGCGGAGGAATTCCCTCTGAGAGGCGGCCAAAAGACGGTAGGCCTCCTGGTCCACAGTCACATTCTGAGCCTCCATCATGGTAAGAACACTCTCGATGGCCTTCTCCATGCTCAGCTGAACGGCGATGGCGGAATCTAAAACGAATGATTTACACTTTGTAAAATGGAGTTTGTAAAATTTGAGGTGGTTGTGTAACCTTACTCTAGGTACGGAATGGTTGAAGATTACTTTAATGACTTGTAAATTTTGGTAACTTTTTGCGTAACACCCATTAATTCTATTGATAAGAGTGAAACAAAAGTAAGGCATTGAAACTGCTACAAACCTAAATCTACCTAAGAAACATGGTTGAAAAATTGTTTTTCCTCTCTCTCTAGGCAAATATAATAAAAAAGTACTCAACATTTAAGAATGGAAGTAGAATTCAAGCTGGACCGGAAAACCACGCTGATATGTTGAAAAAGTTGAAAAATATTTGAACAGCACAAAACTGGATTGCTAGTCCTTGAATTGGCTAGTTTGATGACTATTATATAGTTAGAGGTGTATGTAAGTTTATAGTTAGTTAAATTACAGTATGTTGGGTAATATTATGTTGAAATAGTTAAAAAAAAAGCAAATTTAAATCTTACCAGAAACGTTGAAAGAAGACATGGCGGTGTGTTCGTTGACAGTGATGTGCTGACTGACTGAGAATCGAGGCAAGGAGGAGGCGGGTCAGGGGGTAGGGGTCACTGGGCGGGGATCTCCTATCGTCATTATGCCGCTTTCTGTGCTCCCGATCAATAATCGCGCGGGCATCGAGTCACAAATACGACTATGCTAATTAGTTACAGAATTTTCAAACTGACAGATCAAGTGGTAGAAGAGGAGACATAGAGTCAGAGAGACAAAGAAACAGAGAGACAAAGAAACAGAGAGACAAAGAAACAGAGAGACAGAGAGACAGAGAGACAGAGAGACAGAGAGACAGAGAGACAGAGAGACAAAGAGAGACAGAGAGACAGAGAGACAGAGAGACAGAGAGACAGAGAGACAGAGAGACAGAGAGACAGAGAGACAGAGAGACAGAGAGACAGAGAGACAGAGAGACAGAGAGACAGAGAGACAGAGAGACAGAGAGACAGAGAGAAAGAGAGACAGAGAGACAGAGAGACAGAGAGACAGAGAGACAGAGAGACAGAGAGACAGAGAGACAGCGAGACAGAGAGACAGAGAGACAGAGAGACAGAGAGACAGAGAGACAGAGAGACAGAGAGACAGAGAGACAGAGAGACAGAGAGACAGAGAGACAGAGAGACAGAGAGACAGAGAGACAGAGAGACAGAGAGACAGAGAGACAGAGAGACAGAGAGACAGAGAGACAGAGAGACAGAGAGACAGAGAGACAGAGAGACAGAGAGACAGAGAGACAGAGAGACAGAGAGAAAGAGAGACAGAGAGACAGAGAGACAGAGAGACAGAGAGACAGAGAGACAGAGAGACAGAGAGACAGCGAGACAGAGAGACAGAGAGACAGAGAGACAGAGAGACAGAGAGACAGAGAGACCGAGAGAAGAGAGTTTGAATGCAGAATTCAGAGCAGTGTATGGAACTAAGAGCGAATATTACAGTACCTAAGGACTAAACGACCATAAAAGAAAGGTTCGGAAACTTTGGCTCATATGACAGCGAAAAACATTCTATTTTCAAAATTTCGGTATAAATTGGACGAGAAGAAATGCTAAAAGAGGTGTACCCTTGAAAATTTAGCATAAGCAGATTGGTATTTAAGAAAAACCTCATGTGAAACGAAATTGTGGTTTCAGTCGTTTTTCATTTGAATCTTTTTCTCAGTTGAGTCGTTTCTCATTTAAAATTTCCACTCGTAATTAACGACTGAAGATTTGTAACATTGTATAAGAGAAGTGTGCAGACAGTAAAAGGGACCGTCAGGGGCCTTTTCTGAATGGAAATGGGACGTATGCTAATCGAGCCATTTCAAATGAAACAATTTTTCCAAACACCGCTTCAGACAACGGCCGTGCGCAAAATGCTTGCCAAGTCCTTATTAGCATGCGATTCTTGAACAATCACTGCTGGACCAAATGTACCTTCTTAAGGAAAAAAAATTCTCAAGGAAAATCCCTTTTTCCTTTTTCGGAAATGCACTATAACAATATGTTAGACAATCAAACTGCGGTGATTTCGAATTACAAAGTAAAAACATAAAAACCTACTTTCTCACAGGTTTCTCGGCCACCCGGGAAACGTCTCTCTCTCCCTTTCTCTCTTCCTCCCATCTCACTCTTTCCTTCTCTCTCACCCTCACTGACTTTCGCTCTCTTTTGAAAGAATCTGCCTTTATATCACCAGCCTCTCTGCATCTTCGTCTCTCTCTCTCTCTCTCTCTCTCTCTCTCTCTCTTTCTTTCTGTCTTTCTTGCAGCATCACATCATCTTAACCCTTGCACAGCTACAGTCGGTGTTTATCCAACAATGGTACTTTCTCATAATTGCCCAAAAATCGGAGAAATGAACGATTGTTGGTTTGACAAAGGCTATATTTTTATCATATCCTTTGTTCTTTTGCAGCTGTGACCAATTTTTGACCCGTTTGTCTGTGAGTCGATCCTCTGGTGACGCGGGCCCCATCGGCAAAGTTTCGCTTTTTAGATCGCTTTTTTACAAACCCGGTTCATCGATTGATCCCTTATAAATAGGTCCACACACTCTGCATGACTTAATCTTTATTAAACAATGGTTTGGCCAATTTGCTGATTGTTTCTTTCTTTGTAAGACCTTCTTGTTATCCGGAGAAGAATAACCGCTGCAAACACGTAGTAAACAATCCAGATAAGGAAGAAGGAAACAGCCACGATACCAGCAATTGCTGAAAAAGAAGATGTAAAACTTATTCTATAAACAATTCTTACTCTGAGAAAAGTTTGTTCGCTTTGCGAACAATTCCAGGAACAATGAATATATCTGAGGTAGGTAAAAAGTGTTAATGGCAAAAGGTACGGCCTAAAGTGGCTTTTGTATTACGAAACAAAAGCTTGCCTACCAAACTGAATGAGAAATAGGTAGTAAGATAGATCCATTGATATCTGCCTCTGGATTGAGCCATTCCGAGGACAACTACTCCTAGGAGGGAACAAAGTAGAAGAACCAGGGCTACGGGTCTGTCTTCAGGGTGGTATGAGAGAGCTGACATCAGAACCCATATGTACTTCAGGAGACAGAAACATTCCAAAATGTAGAGTATGAGGAGGGAAATCTAAAAATCAGTATTGTTTCGCAAAAACTCTCCAAAAACAATTTATTTAGGAAAGAATTATTTTATAAAATGGAAAAAAGGCTGACAAGGTCGAGTATTTTAAAGGGGTTGTGTATTATAAGGTTGAGTGCTTTAAAGGCGGGCTACGACTATTTGTAAGATTACGCATTCACCAAAATATCGACTTGTAAAGTCATTAACTAATTGCGGCAATTAACAAACTAAGCGGACTTATTATAGTAATTGCTTTCAAATTATTGCAGTCAGCAATGTGTGTGTGATGAACCCCTTCGTCTAGCTGCGACCAAGATAATGACTAGAACAAAATAATTTTTCGTGGCATGATTACAATTTTGCGAAAGCTGAATTCATTTCGCCTCAATTCTATCTGCCTAAAAAGCTAAATTTGCCGCGAGTTGTGTCCCATAATGAGAATTGTCAGTACGAACATTTATATTTTCGGACGCGTAGGAAAATTTTCCTTAAAGGTATACAATGTGTGCCATAAGTATACAATTACTCGATTTTTTTGTACTTATGCGAATTGCGTAAACGGTAAACACATTATGAAAAACATCTGTTTTTTCCCTACAGGACCCCAATTTAAACTCAAATAATTCAATTTTTGCAAAAATTACATAGTCCACAAGTTTACGGCGCCACTGAAAACGCAAGTTTTTTGAACAAAAAAAAACAAATCTAGGGACGTCATTTAGTAAAAACGAATCTTTCCAAAACCTTTCTATGTTTTCAATTTTTCAAGGATGGTTTGAGTCAAAATTTTTTTGAAACAGAATTTTTCGCACAATTTTTTTTGAAACAGAAACCATTTGCATTTGAATTTTTTTTTTCAAAATTTGATTTTTCCTGGGAAAAACACAGACATGATGATAAGTCTAATATCCCTTTTGCACAGATTTTTCCTGTTCACCCTATTTGCTGAAATACCAAACATTTGGTGTGGCCGTATACCTCCAGTTTTGCATGGTTTTAAAAAATGTGCTTAAAAAACGTTGTCGTTTTTCTTAAAATTGTTAGTTTGGTAAATTTTCTTTCACTTTGTACGAATTTAACTTTGCTTAGCATCTGAAACTCTCATCTCATTTTCAAATGAATTTTCAAAAAAAAAAAAAGCTGCTCGAGGGCATAATTCAAAGCATAATTATAAGGTTTATCATGTTTTATAAGCACTCTTAATTTCTTGAGAAAAAGAACATATTTACTAACCTTATGCCTCCTTCTTTCATCTTCTGTTGAATGAATCAGGCTCTCCCTGAAACAACCATTGAAAATCACATTTTTCGTTGAAACCTCGATTCAAAATCCATGATAAGAAGTTGCTGGAACACTGAATCGATGAAAGTGAGAGCGTTCAAGGGGGCGCACGATAAGTGTCCAGGTAAGCAGTGCTTATCTCAGGAAAAAAGACAACACCTGCCAATCATGCGATTTTTTCCACAGAGAGATCAAAGAACTATCAGAAAAAGAAAGTTGTAGAAAGCATACAAAAAAACAAATGCGCATTTTCACAACGTGGTGACCGCCGCTGTGCTAGTTTTTGGAGTTGGCGTCCGGTTAAACAAACGAAGGATTTCACGCCTTATTGATCTACAAAAATCAATAATTTCATTAGAAAAAAGCAAAAATATATACAATCTTACCCGTTCAGAATAATTAAAAGAAAAGGATTTATAGCAGAATACAGAATCCATCCGCAATTTAAAAAAAAACAGTTCGTTGTGTTATTCATTACAAACCAGTTTTCTTAACTTTTTTTTTTTTAAAAAAACTGTTACTTTGCTGTGAAACTACCGGCATTGTGACATAGTGCAATAAGTGAAAGAATGTAAATCGTAAGAAACGTATACTGAAAAAATAGAGCGAATTCTTGTTTATAACTTGCACTACTGGTCATTTTCTTCATCTTTAAGCAGGTTTTACTTTACGGAAAGTTATAAAATTACCATTGTTGATTTAACAATAATGAAGAGATAAGCCGTATAGGACAACAATGCCAACGGAAAACAAAAAGGAAGCTCAATGTTTGATAAAACGTTACACAACTGTTTAGAATAGTCGTATGTCCAGCCGACACCTTCCAAATAGAAGCATTTGTCTTTGTAGGAACAAAACCAGAAGACTATGATAAACAGCCATCCGAGACATTTTATGGCCTAAACATTGAAAAACTGAATAACCTAGCCATACCCTTACATTTAGCCTTAGCCTTAGCCTTACCCTTAAAGGAACCGTCAGGGACCTTTTCTTTTTCACTTTCATCGGGTACGGTCAAAAATTATAATAATTATATATGCTAAATTGTCTGAAAAACTCCTCATTTTCGGAGTAATCTCGCCCTATTAGAATGACAACTTCGAAATTAGACTGAGGTTCAACTCGAGCATCAGAATATAATTCAAATTGTGACGTAGTTCGGGTGACAAAAGTACCTGAATTTGTAAATTTGATAAATTTCAGTTAAACCTACTATGTTCACTACAATGTGTAAAGGAAGAATACTAATAGCCAAGCCGCTATAAATGAACCCGATCATATATTTTCTTTGTTCTGGTTGATAGAAAAAATTGCTTTTCCGGCGCAATGTTGTACCTGAAGTTTGGAAATTTGTAAAGTTATAACATTTTCTTAAGCACATGAAAACAAGCGCGCACGAATGAGTATTTCTCCAACGAGCTGTTTTCAATATTTTTAATTTTAACACGATTGTCGGCGATTTAGCAAATGTTGCGTCAAATGTCAGATAGTATCCCACACCAAGGCAAACAGAAAAGAAAATGAACAGAGAAAAACATTTTCATCACTTCTCTGATTTTGAAATTGCTTACGAATACGACGTGGGTTCTTCTTAAAGCAAAGCCACAAACATTTATACAAAAATCGTGGAAAATTTTTAATTACTTTGATGTTTGATTATGGGAGCGTACTTTAATTTGTTGATTTCACGCTGTGTTGGCATTTTTTGAAGGAAGAGTGCTTAAGTTATAGGAAAAACACAAATGACGTTCATAGGAAGAATAAGACGATTACTTAGACCCTCTTTATGATAAAGTATGAGAGTATCTCTCTCCTGCACGTGACAGGGGTCTTAAGACCGCAGGGCGGCCCGTAGCGGCCAAAGGTCGCGAGTTCCTCTATTGGGAAGCGAACACTAGATTACTAAAGTTCAAATTCTAAAAAATCGGAATTAGTTTTGTGGTTTTTTTCTACGAATCTCGGACAGGTTCTTGGCTCTCTGAGAAATGTGATCTTAAGAATGGAAATTATCGGACTATCCTTCAATCTGATGGCATTTATCGAAGAGAAATTTAAATAAAGACAAAATTACATTAAAAAGGCTTGGGTGCAATATCCGCCCCGCCGATTGCTTATGTCGTCAGAGGAAGCACCGCCCGTGTACTCATAACGGAGAAAATAAAACAGTGTCAAAAATGTTTATGAAAATATGAAAATTTGACGGAGAATCGCTCGGTAGCAGTGCCAATTCGGTAATTACATTTACCCAAGGAATTCACAACGATTTTTGAGATTCTCCATAAAAGATTCTGACTGAACATTGCGAAAAAAATTATTTTTTGTGTTTTGACTGTTTTAATTGGATAATGTTTTTTTGGATTAAAAATTATGTTTTTAAACATAAATTATTTGGCTTTGAAAACAATAGAGGTTCCAATTATATTTTCCATTCTAACCAAAAACACGATGTGGAAAAATTTTTGTTTAAAGAGAGACGCATTAAACGAGATAGATAAAAACAGGTATAAATGTATAGTCGCGTTAAACATGTGTGAGAGCGACAACCTTGGCATCATAAGAAACGTTTATTGTTTAACAAAAATGAAAAAACGTTTATAAAAAAAACTATTATGTTATTTCAGAGAAATCGCTATCACCGAATGTTTTCTCTGAATTAACGATAAGTGCAGTAAGCGAAGAACTTGCAATCTTACGGTTCTGAAAATATGAAAGCTCACTCAAAAAGTTTGAACAAAGCCATTTTACCTGTTAAGCACAAGCAAAAGAATAGGATTTATACAAGAGTGAAAGATCCACATGCAATTCAGAAGACAGTTGGTGGTAGTATTCATTTCAAACCAATTTTCTAAAATGACAATTGAAAAAAACAAACGAAAAAACTACCTGAAAAATGCCAAAGAACTGTTAAAGTTAGCGTATAAAGTGTAACAAAAGTGTATTGAAAAAATAGTGCCAACTCGTGTTTGTAATCTGCATGACTTGCCAGTTGTTTGGTCTATAAAGATAGTTTTAAATACAAAAAAAACAAACTTACCATTGTTGAGTGAAGTATAATTATAAGGTAGGAGATGTAAGAAATTGAAGCAAAAGGGCAGCAAATGAGAATTTCTACTTTGGAGACAATAATTGAGAGAGGTTTGGAAAAGTCGTAGGCCCAGCCGACACCATCAAATATTATGCATTCGCCAAGTAGAGTGAAAAAGAAGAAGAAGATTGAGAAAATCCAGCCAAGACATTTGAGGATCTGAAGTGAGGTTCCTCTCTCTCTCTCTCTCTCTCTCTCTCTCTCTCTCTCTCTCAGTTTTTGACTCACTCACTCACTAACTCATTTTTAAACATACTTTAATCGAAGGCTGCATAGTATACTTTTTATTAACAAAACCTTTTCTTATAACTGAAACCCGATGGAACGACAAAATACACATGACTGGAAACAATGAAAGCCAAAAAGAATTCAATGCCGCGCCACAAAACTAAAAAAAAACCGGTGTAATTAAGACGTAGTCTTTGTAAAACTCGAGTTGACCCCGGTCATATGGATGGGACTTTCCTGCGTCTCGCGCGGCCTTGCGGTCGGTCCCTTCCCCGCTCTCCCAACCGGGCCTGGATTGCCCGTCCTCAGGCCGGAGTGGAGCCCCGTGAGGACGTAGCTCCAACCAAATGGATCACAGAAGTTGTCTTCAGTACCCTGACCGTCCCAGGAACCAGAGAAGAAGCTGCTTCCCCCAAGGAGAGCTGTACCAGCAACTTGGCAAGGAGGCAATTGTAGCAGAATCAATGGAGAATCGGATCTACCAAGTCAACGTCGTGGGATTGAATTCGACAACTGTGATTCATTCTGGCGGTTCAGGGAACAGCCCTAGAGTATAAACCGTTTGAATTTGAAAATATGGATGTATTAGAATCGGCCCAAATTTGGCATATGAGCTTTCTATAAGAAGAAAAGCTATCCTGAAACTTTTGGTGCTGTCATTTTTGGGCACCGGATTACGGTAGGCTCGTGCAGGGATGCTGGATTTTTTTTCATCTTTGCCCAAAAGTCTAACATGTATATATGAAAAGGTAGATAATTTAATTTCCAACTACATTGCCACTTACTCTAACTGACTTTTTTTGTCATATTATGAGATGTGGTTCTATAACCGCACAAAACCATTTTTGTGTATGTTTTTAATTTTTTTCTCGAAAATTTTCATAAAATGGAAACACGACACTTGGTTTTCCTGAATCTAGATACAATTCTACGTAAGATCAATGCTATGTCGTTATCGGAAATTGAAAAAATACATACATGTTAGTACTAAGATGAGTTTGAAACATTGTGGTACCCCTGAGGGCACCTACAGTAACCCGGCGACCAAAAATGACTTTGCGCCAAAACTTTCAAGATAGCGTTTTCATATCCTCCTTTTAACAATTATCTTATGGTCTCTGTGTGTCTGTGTGTTTGTTGTCTCCATGGGAAATTGCGCTGGGTCCGTCACGTGCCTGCGTATCTTCTATTTCCCTTCTCTTTCGTCTAAGGGGTTCTAACTCCACGTAAATGCTAAAGAGATGTGGCTATTTGAATAGTTCATTTCGGGGGCGCAGCCCCCGACGAGCGTCCGCAGGCCGCCAGCAGCCAGAATATTCAGGACAGCCGAAGGCTGGCCGGAATATTCTGGTTATCCTAACAAAACGCTTCCGTGTCCGTCGTGGTGTAGTCTATCAGCGGAAGCCCACGTACATTTCCACCGAGTCCGAGGGTCTGATCGGCCGTAGACCTACTTTCACGTGCCTTACGTGATTGGCAAGGCCGAAGGCCTCCTAACTGAGCGGCCAAAGGCCGCGTATTCCATGCGGTTGCAGACCGCCTAATTGAGCGGCCGAAGGCCGCGTGTTGTTGCGGCCGAAAGCCAGGAGGGTGCGCGTTATAGGAGCGCGTACCCGACTGGTATTTTTATATTTTAGGAAGGTTATATTCCCAAAATTTGGCTGATTCTAAGATATCAAGGGGTTCCCCATGTGCGCGCCTTTAAGACGGCCCCTCGAGTTTTACAGGTACGGCTTTTTAATATGATACTCCTTACGTTTGTGAAATTAGGAAATGTTTCCTGAATTTGTGGAAAAATAAGGAAAAAACCGCCTGTCGAATGAAAAAGTAGCTGCCCAACATCCACTAAGTTCACCTCTACCAAAAGAAGATACATTACATTTTGTCGCAATTTCTTGGATAGTAAGGCCTTAAGTGCGTTAACTTATTAAATGATACATTTTTGAACAAACAATGTTCACCAAAGCGTGTAGCAAAAGAAAACTGATTGAAATTGCGCAGTAAATGTAGCCAATGCCCAGCTCTTCTTCTTTAGGGTTGAATGAGAACAAGGCATCATCTGACATGTGTGAATATCTTGAATTTGTCTGGTTTTTCGCACACACGAATAACAAAAAACCTTGGTTTTCCAAAACAGTTTTTTCGAGTTTGGGAAATGAGAGATTCAGACAAAAGCAAACTATTGCAGTTGGTCATTGATATGTGAGATAATATGAACAGGAAACGGTGAAAAAACTTAGCGAAACGATCGAAGCAATAAGAACAGAACAAATAGAAAATAAAAAAAGGACAGATAAATAGGAAGATAAATATAGCGCATGGATTGGATGAGAACGGAGCACGCACGCACGCACGCACCCATACATGAATAACTATAGGGCCACCCAACTCCTTGGAATTGGATGCATTGGTTGGTACTGCACGCACACGCACACGCACACGCACACGCACACGCACACGCACACGCACACGCACACGCACACGCACACGCACACGCACACGCACACGCACACGCACACGCACACGCACACGCACACGCACACGCACACGCACACGCACACGCACACGCACACGCACACGCACACGCACACGCACACGCACACGCACACGCACACGCACACGCACACGCACACGCACACGCACACGCTCACGCACACGCTCACGCACACGCACACGCACACGCACACGCACACGCACACGCACACGCACACGCACACGCACACGCACACGCACACGCACACGCACACGCACACGCACACGCACACGCACACGCACACGCACACGCACACGCACACGCACACGCACACGCACACGCACACGCACACGCACACGCACACGCACACGCACACGCACACGCACACGCACACGCACACGCACACGCACACGCACACGCACACGCACACGCACACGCACACGCACACGCACACGCACACGCACACGCACACGCACACGCACACGCACACGCACACGCACACGCACACGCACACGCACACGCACACGCACACGCACACGCACACGCACACGCACACGCACACGCAGCCACCTTCATGCTGAGTTGCAATTGACTTTTTGGTGCTACAGTAATCTTTCTCATGGCACCTGATGTTTACTCAAATTCAGAAGACATATTTGATAGTGATGATTTCTCCGTGACGCAAACGCAAACTGTAAAACATAAAATTTTAAGATTAAAAGTCGACATTTTTTCAGTTTTCTTACTGTTTATTTTTTCAATGAGTTTTTTAAACCTTTATTACCTTCATCTTTGCAACCTTTAGTAAGTTAGCTTTCAAATTTGCGGCAAGGTTACCTCAAATTCGTTTTTGTTTGATTCACATGGTTTTTATTGTAAATTGTAATCGCGTATCTTTTACTGAATAATGTGGATTGAAGACAATATATGTTTCATCCAATATTTTTTTATTTTCTTCAAGCTTTTTTCAGAAATGTTTATTTTGTAGCCATCAGAAACCTCTGGAAACTTTTTTTGTATTCGGTGAAGACAATTCAGGCAAGAATCTCCATTCATTTGCTCTCTTAACTGTTTCAATCAGTTCGCTAATGTGTTTATTTTGACTGTATAAACATGCCAAACGCAACGTTTTTTTCACTGAATTCTAACAAAGAGGTGCTTCAAATCGACTGCACTTACACTTTGATGGCAACTTGTATTCTTACCCTTCACGCGGTTGTGAACACAGTCAGTCGTGTTTTATTTCACTTTATTCCTACTTAATTAAGGCTTTACTGTCAAAGCAGTTACGTCAAAACTTGCTATATCTGCTAATGGTTGAAATGAACATGGTGGATGTTGGACAAACGATAATTCATGTTTTAAGTGGATTTTTGTTGATTTTTCCGAAAATTTTAAAGACATGGCCGGCTCTTGGTTATGTATGGAAAAACAAAAAAAAACTAGAGTAAAAAATCGTTTTAAAGATCTTCGGCGCCACAGGAATCTCTCTCTGGACCGCAATGTTTCCCATCGTTTGTGTTCTATCTCTGAGTCGTGCCAATGTTGTGAGAAAAACAGGATCGAATGATAAATACATATTGGGTATTGTTATGAAGGTGGGGTGAGGCGGATGAGCATAAGAGAATGAGTGTGTGAGTGTGTGAGTGTGTGAGTGTGTGAGTGTGTGAGTGTGTGAGTGTGTGAGTGTGTGAGTGTGTGAGTGTGTGAGTGTGTGAGTGTGTGAGTGTGTGAGTGTGTGAGTGTGTGAGTGTGTGAGTGTGTGAGTGTGTGAGTGTGTGAGTGTGTGAGTGTGTGAGTGTGTGAGTGTGTGAGTGTGTGAGTGTGTGAGTGTGTGAGTGTGTGAGTGTGTCAGTGTGTTGAGTCAAAAGTTTAATTAAGTCATTCAAAGTTTTGGGTTGGCTATTTATAATTGCCTTTTTTATCGCTTTAATAATTGGCCAGTGTGTCAATATGGATGGTGTCGGCTGGGCATACGTCAATTCAAACCCAATATGCACTTTCTTATCCGGAATCGAGTACCCATTCTGTTTTCCGTTATTAATCAGTTCGTATGCAGCATATCTCCTTATAATTATCCATTCGATAACGGTAATTAGCTACTTTTTTTAAAACTTTTTTTTTTGTAAAAAAAATTTATTTCCGATGAAGAAAATGGTCTCGGCTCCTAGCTATAAAATGGAATTGGCAATTTTCTTACAAAATACATCTATAACCGTTTATCTTATTACAATGATAATAATATGGCGTAACGCCGGTAATTCAGTTTTGCTATTAAACTATCAATCCTTCAGAAGATTGGTTTGTGATGAATAATACAACAACTTGTTTTCTGAATTGGGCATGGATTGTTTATTTAGCTATAAATCCGTCACTTTTAATTACACTTAATGGGTAGAGCCTGTTTTTAAATTTTAGTAATCTTTTGTTTTAGATCAGTTAGGGATGAAGTTCTTCGACTGATCCACTTAAAGGCTAAGAAAATAAGTAATACGACTGTGACAACATTGTGAAAACCACTTTTTTTAATACGGAATATAAAAAATAACTTTGTTTGTTGCGGTTTGGACTAATCAGCAAAAGCTTAAATTGGCCGATTTGAGCCCTAGAAAAGTTATAGACCATTTTTAGACCATTATTACTGTCAAAGTTTTCCGAAGACAGCCTGTTTGAGTTTAAATGGGAAGAAAGAGCTACAGTAACTCAAGATGAAAATCGGGGCAGTACGGGAGCTTTTCATTTCATTTTTGATCGGATAAAAGTAGGAAATTTTGAAGACGGCGTCTCTGGTAAACTCGGACAGGTAAGTCTTAGGAAATAGTTGATAGTCTTAGAATTGGTCCAAATGCGGTCTGTAACTTTCCTAGGGCCCATGTACTTCATTTTGAAACTTTTAGGTCAATATCGATTTTTTGACTCGGGTTACGGTAGGGTACTGTAATTTTTCCAAATTTGTTAAAATGACTGAAACTAATGTTTACTTGATAGCTTGTGCAGTGAATAGATCAAATCTATCATATAATTGACGAAAATGTTGCGCACTTCCACATAGGAGTCCTAAAACCTCGAAAAAGTGAAATTTTGTGTTTCAAATTGCAGTGTTTCGCATTTTTCGACCTTTGACAAAAAGTTGCGCAAAATGGCACTTTCATAATTGAATTCTCCGTGTTAATACGCACATTTTCAAAAATTAAAGTCCGAAAAAGTCCGTGACCTTTATAACAAAAATCGACTTTGAAGAATTTGGTAGGTCAAAAAATATTTGCTCGATAATTGAATCAAACTTGACAAAACCCTTGAACTGCCATTGTGATACACAGTGAAAATGTTTTCTGCCGGTTGAGCGCAAAAAATATTTTTGTCCTACCAAATTTGAATTTTTTCCTGATTCATCTTCAAAGTCGATTTTCGTTATGAAGGTCACAGACCTTTTCGGACTTTAATTTTTGAAAATGTGCGTATTAACACGGAGAATTTTATGATGATACTGCCTTTTGCCAACTTCTATGTCAAAGATCGAAAAATGCAAAAAACTGAAATTTTAAACGCAAAATTTCACTTTTTCGAGGTTTTTTGACTCCTGGGTAGAAGTACATGACATTGTCGTCAATTGAGTGATTGATTTGATATAGTCATTGCATAAGCTTACAAATAAACTTTAGTTTCAGTCATTTTAACCAATTTTGAAAAATTACAGTACCCTGCCGTAACCCGAGTCAAAAATCGATATTGACCTAAAAGTTTCAAAATGGACTACATGGGTCCTAGGAAGGTTACAGACCAATTTCGGACCAATTCTAAGACTATAAACTATTTCCTGAGACAGTTGCCTTAAAGGGGCTGTAAGGAGGGTTTTTCATTTCGTTTTCGATCGGATACGGTCGGAAATTATGCGAATCAATTATGCTAAATTGTCTCGCACCCTCCTTATTTTCAGAATTATCTCATCCAATTAGAATGAATATTGGCTCATTACCTTGTAAAAGACGGGCACGCAGGGCGTACTGGCCATCCGCACAATGTGCGGATGGTCGGCGGTTTTCGGCGATTTTGGAGTGTATTTTCACGTGAACGGTAAATTTGCGACCCATAGTCATATATATTTTCATGATCAGCGAATTTGTCTCTCTTAATTTAGCCAAAGTGGTAAAACCCGCCTTACTGTCCCTTTAAGACTGCCCGCTTACAGAGACGCTGTCTTAACTTGTGTCGCACTTTCTTCGTTTTTAGCGCTCTCTCAGCCAATTAGAACAAAATTCGGCTCATTGGCATGCCTTGTAAAATCCGGACACGCAGGGCGTACTACTCGTCTACAAATCTGTAGACGGAGTCCCGTTTTTGACGACTTTGGAGCCTATTTTCTCGAAAACAGGAAACTTTCGACCCAAAGTCATTAAAAAAGCCACGACTATCCTTTTTTTTAATTGAACCCATGTTGTAAAACCCGCCTGACTGTCCCTTCAAAAGAGACCATCAATTCGTTTAAAAACCCAGAGACCAATAAAAAAGCATGGTCTATGTTAAAGATCAACCTGGACTTCTGATGAGTTGGGCTACTTAATATGCAAATAGAAATCGACACACGTTGCCTTTTTTTTAATTTATGTTTTACTGTTAATTTTGTCTTAGAGAGAAATAATAACCACTGAACTTGTCTTCTGAATCGGCTTCAGGTGCAGCAACCGAAAGACTTCCAATCTTACAGTTCTTAAAATTTAAATCACCTCTACAATTCAAAAACAAGTGTTTTACCTGTTTATCAAAATCAGAAGCAAGGGATTAATAGCAGGGTAGAAAATCCACAAAGAATTAAGTACAGCGTGTGTAGTTATATTCATTTCAAACCAATATCCTAGAAAAAGATTTTCCAAAACAGAAAATACAAACCTCCATAGTGCCATAGTAGATTTAACACAATAATATAAAGGGTGATAAAAGTGTATTGTAGAAATAACGCCAACTCAGGTTTGCAATTTGCATGACTGGTTAATTTTTTCGTCTTTAAATTGGAAGAACAAATACAAAAAAAACAAAATTTACCATTGTCGATTGAAGAATTATGATTAAGTAGGATACATATGCAACACAAAGTAATGGAACACAGAGGGGGAGCTCAATTTTTGCCAAATCACAGCAGATTTGTTTTGAATAATTATAGGTCCAGCCAACTCCTTGGAATTGGATGCATTGGTTGGAACTGCTAATAATATAGAAGGTTATAGAGAAGAGCCAGCCGATGCACTTTAAAATCTGAAAAAAATGAAGCTGATAGGATTGTTTTGCTTACGCGCACACGCACACGCACACGCACACGCACACGCACACGCACACGCACACGCACACGCACACGCACACGCACACGCACACGCACACGCACACGCACACGCACACGCACACGCACACGCACACGCACACGCACACGCACACGCACACGCACACGCACACGCACACGCACACGCACACGCACACGCACACGCACACGCACACGCACACGCACACGCACACGCACACGCACACGCACACGCACACGCACACGCACACGCACACGCACACGCACACGCACACGCACACGCACACGCACACGCACACGCACACGCACACGCACACGCACACGCACACGCACACGCACACGCACACGCACACGCACACGCACACGCACACGCACACGCACACGCACACGCACACGCACACGCACACGCACACGCACACGCACACGCACACGCACACGCACACGCACACGCACACGATCTCACCTTAATGCTGAGTTGCAATTGATTTTTTGGTGCTACAGTAATCTTTCTCATAACTAACACTCGACTGAGTGACAGTATACAAATAATGGGGCATATTGAAATGTAAAGTGCACTTGCCGTGCTGCCACAAATCTTGAAGTTTGCATAAATTTTTAAAACTACGCTTTACTTACACTTACAAAAGTGGGAAAGTTCTTCTGAAGTTTTGGGTAAATAAGGAATAATCCACTTATAGCGTGGAAAATGGTTTGTCCCACATCGACAAGGTTCAATTCCAGCATGAGGAGGTGCCATACGTTTTGACGTAGGTTTTTGGAAAACAAGGCCTAAAGGACGTTAAAATGATTAATTGAAGCACTTTTCGCTACGGAAAACTTACAAGGTTTACTATAAGGTGAACAGGGATAATACTTATAGCAATTCCACAATAAATCCATCCAATTCGAAGATAGTCTTTGTTTGGATTGAAAGAGAATAACTGAGATTTTGACATATTATTGCTTTTGAAAAAATTTGAATGGAAGCGTTTTTGCAAAGTCTGGCGATTTCACGGCAATACCAAGACAAAACAATTTTCTAACAGCAGGTGATATAAGTTGCTTTAAAAAACAAACTATAAAAATCAACAATTTTGTTCAGGGCTGACCAAACATCGGGCCAGCCCGGCCTGGCCCAACTTCTTTGTAGCATAAATATAAGTTATATTTTTGTTTTTATAAGCCTTTAAATAAATACTTGTTTTTGTTTTTCTTTTTGTAAGCAATAAAACATTCCAATGATGGAAAAGTTTGCCTCTGCCTTTTATAAGTGAAAATACAAAATTACAGTTCCACCGTAACCCAGATGAAAAACTTTATTTTGAGCTTAAACCTTCAAATTTGTTTTATGCCTTTTTGATCTTTGCTTTCATCTGTATAAATTCTATTTTCCATTCGAGCGGCCACTGTCTTATGAAAAAGTTGATAGTTGTAGAATTGGTCCAAAATTTGTCTGTAACCTTCATAGGGTCCACGTAAGCCATTTTGAAACTTTTAGGTCGTTTTCAAATTTTTGCCTCGGGTTACGGTAGGGTACTGTAATTTTTCAAAATTGGTTAAAATGACTGAAACTAAAGTTTATTTGTAAGTTTATGCAATGACTATATCAAATCAATCACTCAATTGACGACAATGTCATGTACTTCTACACAGGAGTCATAAAACCTCGAAAAAGTGAAATTTTGCGTTTAAGCCAATGCAGTGAATAGATCAAATATATCATATAATTGACGAAAATGTTGCGCACTTCCACATAGGAGTCCTAAAACCTCAAAAAAAAAATGAAATTTGGGTTATTGGGAAATTCTAAGATTTTTTGGTTCTGGGTTACGGTAGGTCCCCCTTCCTGAAGTTTCTATCAAATAGTCCAACTTCCAAAAAAAGCTTACCTGCTTATGACTTCTGTTCATTAGTCAAGTGTTTTTTAGGGTCCAACAATGAAACATTATCAGTTTTCGAAAAGTTGAAGTTCAAAATTTGAAAACAAAATTTCATTTTTAAGTGTTTTTTCTGTGCTTTATTTTACAAATATTCAGTGAATCTTGTAAACACAATGCAATACTACAATAACTGTTTTGTAACAAAAATTGTATCTTACTAAAAGTTCACATTTACTGCAATGAAACAATTATGGTGTTTGTTTTCTGAGTTGAACCAAGATGTAGCAATCCAAACACTTCATTTCTTACTGTCCTAAAAACAAAATAAAATAAAATAATGCCCAATTCTCTTGTCACCTGTTCAGCACAATCAAAAGAAAAGGGTTTATAAAACCATAAAATATCCATCCACAATTCAGAACACAGTTAGTTGTGTTGGAGTTTTCAAACCAAATATCTAAATACGTGAACTGTTGAGAAAACTGAAAAAAATACCGGCATTGTGCCATATAATTATTAAACCGACTATATAAAAAATAATAAATGTGTATTGTAAAAATATTGAAATCTCGAACTTGTGGTTTGAGTCGCTTGTCATTTTCTTCACCTTCAAAGTTTGTCAATTGAAAAGAGAAAAAAAGAAATACCATTATCGAATGTGCAATTATCAGAAGATAAGCGATGTATGAAAGGAAAGCCAATGGAAAACAGAAAAGAAGTTCAATTTTTGATAAAACTGTGGACAAAGGGCGGGAAAAATCGTAGGACCAGCCAACGCCCTCAAAAGTTAAACTTTGACCAAAGCAGCAGAGAAGCCAAAAAATTATAGAGAATAGCCCTCCGAGACATTTCAGGATCTAAATTAACGTTACACCTTTTATGACATTCTCTCGTAAATTCGAGCAGACCAATATCTTAGGAAAAAGCTGATAGTCTTGAAATTATTCCAAACTTATTAAAAAAAAAATGTGGTTTTTTAGACCTTTGACCAAAAAACTTTGTGATCAATCAGGATGAGAATCAGAAAAACTAGACTTTGAAGTCGTTTTTTTTTAAAGTATCAACTTGGTTTGGACACAATTTACTTTTCGTATGTCAAAATATTTTTGCGTCCTCAAACGATTGAAAACAAATTTTACCGCGTGAGATAACGATAGCTAACTTTTGCTTATTAAGTTTAAGTTGAACTTTAGAGCAAATTGTTTTTTAAACCTGCCAAAAGTGATTTTTTCCTAATCAAAGTTGTGGCGAAAATTCAACTTCAAAGGCGATTTTCGCCCTGACTGTCACAGAGTTTTTTCAACATTTTCCGAACACAGCGGCCTTAAAGGGGAAGGACCTCGTAAAATTGATTTTTCAAATCTTTGTAATAACAACTTCATTGAATAGATATCGTTGCCACGATTCCGAAACATACCCCTTTTATATGTTTTGGCCTGCAACCGGTGCAGGTGTACACGGCCGAACAATGCAAACGCGGGGAAAGGGAGACGCAGAATTGCGCGGTATTCAAACGGATAAACTTCGGGAGCGCCTAATTTGGTTTATTTGGCTCCAAAAAGAGAAAATGGGATACTTTTCTGAATCAGAAGGATGAGATCTACTCATTTATCACAAGTCCAGGAAATATTTTTTTACGCGGTCCTTCCCTTTTAAGGTTGCCGCTCAAATCTTGCAGAGACTTTTTTTTCAATAATCGTCTTGGCACTTGGCCAAAGGCCGCGTACATATAGGGCCTTAGGCTGCCTACCATCAAATAAAACGGCCGTGGGCCGCATAAATGAGCGGCAAAATACGCGTTTGTAAGCGGCTTCGCAAGGCTGCCCCATAATGTCAAGCAACGCACAGCGGGGCAGCAACATTACATCTGAAAGAAAGAAAAAACTTACTTTCATTGATGGGTCCAATTTAGTTTCTTGGCTAGACGTTGCGAGTTTTCTCATTGTTAAAACACGACTCAGAGAAAGAACGCACATTATCGGCATCATTGAAATCCACAGGGAATTCACTGTAGCGGCACATAACTAAATAAGTTTTTGCTGCTACATCAAACATTATAATTCCTTTACTTTCACAAAAGTCGGAAAGTTTACGGGAATTTGGGGACAAATGAGAAATAATCCACTGATGGCATGTATTATAGTTTGTCCAACATCAACTAGGTTCAATTCCACCATTAGAAGGTATAACACGGTTTGACGTAGTTTTTTCGACAGTAACGCCTGAAGTGCGCTAAGTGTTAATGTCTTTAAGGAAATAACAGTATTCACAACAGCCTGAAGAAGTAGAATGCTTATAGACATGGCGCTATAGATGAAGCCGATTAGAAGTTCTTCTTTGTTTGCGTTCAGAGAGAATATATTTGAACCCCCCTTCCAATCTGCAAAAAATTAAAACATTTAGAGTTTTAAACCATGAAAACATTGAAACATAAAACAGTTGGGGGATTTTGGCAAGTTAGCAAATAATTTTCCTAAGGCAGCTGAACAAGCGATCTGTCTCTGCCTAAAAACAAAATTCAGGCGTTTCAGTTGCGTGCGTTTTGCAAAACATTTTGATTCCATAAAGGTTGATTGTTGTTTTATAGGAAAAAGTTTGATATTTAATAACTGAGACTATCTATTTATGTATAATCCTATCACGCGAGAAATAAACACACACACACAGACACACACACACACACACACAAACAAACACACGTATTTGAGGTTAAATGAGAAATAAACCAAATACAACGTGCAATATAGTTTGCTTCACATCAACAAGGTTCAATTCGAACATTAGAAGGTGCCATAAGTTTTGCCTTGGTTTTTTGGACAATAGGGCCTAAAGCGGGTTATTGTTTTTTAAGCGAGAAACGCACAGTATTCACTACAACGTGAAGTAGAACAATACACATAGCCAATCCAGTAAAAATTGATCCAATAAGAAATTCTTCTTCGTTCGGGCTAAGAGAAAAAAGTTGTGACATACTAACAGCTCTCGAAGACCAAAGTTTCTTTTCTTCTTCTCCATGGAATTGTAAACGCGATTTGTGCATCTTTTTAATTCCATAATGCACTTTAGGCCTTACTGACGGAAAATATGCGCAAAAACTTATTCCATCTTCTAATGGTGGAGATTAACATTGTAGATGTTTTACAAGCAGTAGTTCATTTAATAAGTGGGCTTTTTCTTATTTTTTTCCGCGCATTCAGAAGACATTCCCTGGTTTCGAAAATGTATGGAAACCGCAAGACAGATTTAGACTCTTTTCCAGATCTGTGGTACAACAGAAACAGCTTTTTGGGAGGCAATGTTTCCTCTGGTTTGTGTTTTATCACTCAGTCGTGTCGCTTTTGTGAGGAACATGAACCCTATTTATATATACAAATTGGGTCCTTTTCTTAAGGTGAGGTGAGGTGAGGTGAGGTGAGGTGAGGTGAGGTGAGGTGAGGTGAATCTCGTGACCCGGGTTCGAATCCGCCCTCCGATATTTGACCTATGTTTAGACAACTCCATAAATGTGAAAAAATGTTCATTTGCAAGATGTAATAATGGGACCACAAGGGTATTAGCTGATGCAGGGGATGACTTCGACACAATTGAGAAAACATTATGTTGTAATTTGTATTAAAAATATTTTTTTGAAGGGTTTAAAAATTATATTTTGAGAAAAAGAGAGAGAGAGAGATAGAGAGAGTTCGAGACAATGAGGTAGAGATAAAACGAAAGAGAAAGAAACATAGACAAACGTAGGGAGAGGGGGAGAAATAATGATATAGAGAGAGAAGAGAGAGAAGAGAGAAACACAATTATATGCAATCATTGTCTATAAATCATTGAAATCCGATTAGTGTGGATCACTCTGGGTATCTTCGGGCGTTAGATCAACTTTACAATTTCGCATCGAATCGTTCTAAAGATGAAATTGAAAAACACATTCAGAATTACGCAAACCTGTTCAGTAGGATGAGCACAATTGGATTCACGTATGAAAGCAATATCCAAGCGCAATTGATGAGACACGTTGAAGTTTTGGTATCATTGAACAAGTAACCTGAAAATTTATATTTTCCACCGTAAAAACGTTGTCAACCTGAAAAATGCCATAGTACCATTAACGATGCAATGTAAAGAGTGGAAAAGGTAGATTGGGCAAAAACAGCTAGTTCTAACCTTGCATTGCCAATAGTTGTTTTTTGACGTAGCTGAATGAAGAACATCTATCTAATCGTTAGAGACAAAACAATGGAGAGAGAGAGAGAGAGAGAGAGAGAGAGAGAGAGAGAGAGAGAGAGAGAGAGAGAGAGAGAGAACTAACCATCATCATATGAAAAACAATCACTGAATATGCAAAGTAGCAAATCAGTAGAGATGGAAAGCAGATGTAAATTTCGACGGTGGGTAGGATATCTGACAATTCCTTCGATTTGTCATACTTCCAGTGAACTTCCTCAAACGTGAGGCACTTGGTGAGGCAAGAACATAGCCAAAATGCAACAGTGAAGTGCCAACCAATCACGACTAGGGTCTAAATAAAAAGTTCCTGATATGCTAATGAAATCACATTCTTTATCAAACAAATATACGGTTGTTCGTAAATATAGATTTTTTTAAAAATTTTTTTGGAAGGCATTGTTCTTCTGAATCCTTGTCACCTTAGAGTGCCTGTATTGCTCGAGTATGGTATGTTTCCAAAAACAAAACACGATTCGGACTTTTTAAAGAACACCAGGAGGGTACGCGCGCCAAAGGCGCGCACCCTCTTGGGTTGCGGCCTGCGGCCGCAAACATTCATGGCCTACGGCCACTCAATACTCGGCCTTCGGCCGTGAAATTGGCGTGAAGCAGGTGAAACTCGGCCTACGGCCGATCTCACTCTCTCCTTTTGAGGAAATAAAAGGTTTTACGCTGATAGACCATAGACACACATACACACATACACACACAGAAACCGTTTTATTAAATGGGATTATATCCCGCCGCGAAAACTCTGATAGCCGCTTGGTCGGCTGCCTCATGGGGTTCATGCGGTCTTCGGCAGCCCAATAAAGCGGTTACTTGGCTGCGACATGCCGCATTGCGGTCAAACACACGCGTACACTCGGGTCGGGTTACTCACCGTTTGACCAAAAATAAAGTACGCAACCCAGCATAACCTTGGAATTCGAGAAGTCTAACACGTTTAGCTAGAGCTAAGAGTGTCGCAAGTTAGTAGCTATTTTTTTGCCTTGTTTCATAACTCAAAATCAAAGTTGTCAACTACTTGAATAAATTTCGTTTATTGGAATTGTCTCACCTTTGTGATACGCTCCGTGATCCTAAATTTGAAATTGGTGATTCTAGCAGCCCTATTGAACGAAAGAACGCACATCAGTGGAAACATTGCCATCCAGAGGGAATTTATGGTTGCTCCACAAATCTGAAAAAGTTAAATAAGTTGTTTTATTTGGTCTTACATTAACGAAAATGGGAAACTTTTCCTTGATTCCTGGAAAAATGGGAAAAAAACCACTGAAGGCGTGAAACACAGCCTGTCCAAAATCAACCAAGTTGACTTGAAACAGAAGATTGTAGACTGTGTTTTGACGCAGGTATTTTGATGAACAAATGACCTTAAATTTTCTTTTAAAATTTTAAAACTGATTTTTTAAACCTGGTTTATCAGAACATGTACAGGAAGAATTAAGATTGCGAGAGTGGAATAGACAACCCCAATTAGGACTTCTTCTGCGTCTTCGTTCACGGTGAAGACGAAAGAATTGTTCGACATCTTGAAAGCGACCTAGATTGGTTAAGAGAGAGAGAGAGACAGGGAGAGAGAGGTAATTATAGGGAGAGATAGAGAAAGAGACAGGGAGAGAGTTTGTCTAAGTTTGCGGGTTACCGTCTTCAGAAAAGTAATTACGATGAAGTTCACGCCCACTTGTTTGCATGTGCTTCTGAAAGAAAGATACCGTCAAGTTTGTACTTATCACGTTTTTCTTTCACTCCGTGTTTGCAGTATTTATAAATCACTCATGTAAATAATTACCTTCTTTACTTGTTTAGACAATATTTTCTACATGAGTAACTCCAATTAGGAGGTTTAAAAAGGCACAGCGTCACGCAAAATGCACGAGAGGGTAAAAATAATTCTTTGAAAAATTGTGCTAACTTGTCTCATCTTCCTAATTTCTTAAGCTAGCTCATATAATTAGAATCAGATCATTAGCATGTCTTGTAAAAGCCGTACACGCAGGGCGTCCATAGATATGTAGACAGAGACCGTTTATGACGACTTTGGAACGGTTTTTTTGTCGAAAAAAGTAAAAGTCCTCTACATTTCCATAACCAGCTTCTTTTCTTTCAATTTAGCCAATACTATGAAACCCGCCTGACTGTCCCTTTCATAAAACATTTTATTGTTGTAAAAGTTTCGTCCACATGCCTAGTACAATCAGTGAGGGTGAGGATTCCATCTTAGACAGTTCTTCACGGAAATTAAAACCTTGCTTTTATTTTAGCCGTAAAGTAAAGCCAGGAGTTACGTTAAAGTAAAGTAAAGCCTTCGGCGGTCCTCACTCCTGGCTCTTTGGGGCCTTCGGCCGCTCTTCGGGGGCTTCGCCCCCGAATGTACGTTAAGCGGCCTGCGGCCGCACGGATTCGCGGCCTTTGGCCTCTCAGTTTGGCGGCCTGCGGCCGCACAGATTCGTGGCCTTCGGCCACTAAGTTAGGTGGCCTGCGGCCGCACGGATTCGCGGCCTTCGGCCTCTCAGTTTGGCGGCCTGCGGCCGCACAGATTCGTGGCCTTTGGTTACTCAGTTAGGCGGTCTGCGGCCGCACTGTTTCGCGGCCTTCGGCCTCTCAGTTTGCCGGCCTGCGGCCGTACAGGTACCTGCTAGACCGCCGGCCGGAATTGGGAACCAATCCATTGGAAATGATCAGCTGCACACTTAGGCTAATTCTCCTCATTTCCCTTCCTTCCGTGGAGTTTACGCTGAGTTACGCCCACGTTTTGGTGAAAGATAACTGGAGTTAGGAGACTCAGACACGTAGCGCAGTCTCGCGTCGGACACCATGACATATAAACATGAACGTCTTCCCAATTGTTAGAGGTGGAAAATAGGGTTTTCAAACACGCAGAATCGAGTGAGGCACGAAAAAGATTAATTTTTAAAATTTATTTATCTAAAAGCATTCTTCAATTTTAACCATGTGTAGTTGAGAGTCGTGTTCCTCCAACACTGTGGACTACAGTGTGCCGGTGAGACAGCTTCAGAATTCGCAGGATTCTGGAGCGTACAGTTCTAAAACAAACAAATTTGATCAAAATTTTAACTGATATTTTGCCTATTCAATAAGATCAGCAGAAAAGGGTTGACAAATGAAAAGAAAATCCAGCAGCAGTTTAGGAAACAGGTTGTGGCGTTTGTCATTACGAACCAGAATTCTGAAAAATAAAGTTTTTTTTGTTTAACAATCTTTCTACAATGTAAAATACAAACATGTTAAACTTGGTGGGGAATTACAGTGAAAAACTTCTTTTCGCATTTGTCCAATCCAATGTGCATGAACTTATTTTCTCACATCGAGACGGATCAATAATTTGAGCAGATCCTGTTTAAAGGGTTGGTCAAGGACCTTTTCCGATTGGAAATGAACCGCATGTAAATTGATTGAACTCATTTATAATTGAAGTGATTTTCCCCAATTTCCTAAATCTACCAAGGCATGCAATGTTGAAAAGACCGCTGACGATCCCTTTAACAGGGAAGGACTCCGTAAAACAGGTTATTGGAAATTTTCAATATCAACTTCATTGAGAACTTCACTTAGATACCGTTATCACGATTCTGAAACAGACCCCTTTTATATGTTTTGGACTGCAACCGATTCAGGTACAAATGATTAAAAAAATGCAACGGTGCAGGTGTACACAGAAGAGGACGAGAGAGCGCGGAAAAAGCGAGACGCAGAATGGCACTATTCAAACCTTTTTTCGGCAAACGTCAGGCGCTTCAAATTTGGTTCATTTTGTTCTAAAAAGAGAAAATGGGACACTTTCCTAAATCAGGAGAATAAGATCTAATCTTTTATAACTCCAAATTACGTTATCCTTCCCCTTTAAGGTAAATTTACCTGCATTGTGCCACATTGTGATCAAGGTCGCAATGTAGAGAGTTGAAAACGTTGCCTGGATGAAAACAGCGAGTTCCCGTTTTGAGTAACTTGCACTTGACGTCCCTCTTCTTGTCTGAATGCACATATGGCAAGTGTAATTAAGGAGAAAGATAACAAGAGCGTGAGAACGAGAGAAAAATGAGAGAGAGACAGAGAGACAGATGACCAACCATTATCATGTGAACGATAATAACCAAGTAAGTCACATAGGATAGCATTAGAGATGGAAAGCAGACATAGTATTCTAATAAAGAAAGAGGTTCTGCGAAGGGTTTAGACAAATCGTAACCCCATCCGATGCCTTGGAATGAGAAACATTGGCTGATACAGGAACAAAGCCAAAAGGTAATTGAGAAAAGCCAGCCAAGAATTACTAGTATCTGAAAAATTAAATTGTAAACAAATAGAAAAATAGGCTCCGCCCCTGACGCAAAAAAGCGCCCCAATCGCCATATTTTAGTCCTCTAGCATTTATCTCGCCCTCCGAGTTTGGAAAACGCGCCCCGATCGCAAAACTGGTGAATAATAAATTGGTGAAAAAAATTAGGCTCCGCCCATTGCCAAGTTCTATGCTTAAGTCGCTACGTTCCACTGAGTATTTAGTAAATACCGAACTTGTAAAAAGAATTTTAGTCTCCGCCCACTGCCGCAAGAAGCGCGCCCAAATCGCAAAAGTTTGGTTCTTAAAACTGCAACTCCTCCTATAAGCTTGGAAAACGCGCCCCAATCACAAAATTGGCATTGGTTTGGACTTGTCCCTCCCCTTCATAACCATGGTGAACTATGTGCTCCTATTTCCGCTGCTTCTGATAATTTCTACACGGCTGATTGACAGCACACACATCACTGGAAACATGGCCATCCAAAGAGAATTAGCCGTCGCTCCACAGATCTGAACTTTTGTTTCAAAAACGAAAAAATCTAAATGGGTCTCACTCTCACGAGCCCTGGGAATTCTTCTTGAAGCCTGGGGAAAATGGGGAAAAGTCCGCTGATCGCGTGAAACATTGCCTGACCAAAGTCTACAAAGTTTATTTGCAGCATTAGGATGTAGAGGGAGTTTTTGCGGAGTTCTTTTGAGGAAAGTATGGCCTGAAAATTCGCTATTGAGAAAAAACACGAAAATTTAACTTACACAAACATCTTGTTGTTTGGTAAAAACTACTGCTTTTGTCTAACTGTCTAATTGTTTTTTTGTATAAACGTTTTGCTCCAAACATTGTTTTTAATGAAACTGTATTGTTTCCAGGGTTTGTTTAGACAATTTTATTACTTTAGTTTCCGGTTTTCAATTACAAAGTACAAAATACATTTTTAAAACTTTCTCTTTTCCCCCTACAAATTTATAATAACGTTTTAATTTTAATTTAAAAAATCGTTTGAAAACGCAATTTTTTTTAGTAAAATTTTAAGTTTTACACCGTTAACTTACAATATTACAATACTATGTTACACAAACCGAACTTACAACGTTGACAACTAGATGAATAGGTACAATAGAAAGCGCTAGACCTGAATAGATGCATCCGATTATAACTTCTTCAGAGTATGGGTTCACGGTGAAGATGGACTTATTGTACATATTAATCTAAAATCATAATTCTCTGGAAACTCAACTCTTTTTAAACTTTAACTCGGCAAGTATTTGGCAGGTCAAAGTGTTGCAAAAAGATGACAATTTAATGAGAAACTGATGTGATCCTTGATCAAAAAGTTCAAAGTGAACTACTCGTGATAAATTTCACAAATGGGAAATCTCTACCGACTTGCCTAACTATCATAAATCAGAAGAAATTTATTGGAAATGACAAAACAGAAGTTTAAAGGTCTTCGAACAAACAGCGATGATTGAAATTGCAACAAGGGGTAATTGGAGAAACTTGCAAAAAGCGATTTGCAAAAAACATGTAGTAATGCCCTCTTTTGTTCCCCTTTTAGAACTTATAGGAAACTGACGATTTCCTGAAAATTTGCAAAAAATACTAGAAGAAATAGAGTTACGTAAAAAGATGCTGTTGTCTGTTTCGCATTAGTTAATTTTCTTCATGTGGATGAATTCTGCTAATGCGAGTTCAGCAAAAATTTTCGTGCGACAGATTTTATATTGAGGACTTTTCCAAAAATAAAGAAAAGTCCAGGTGAAAACATTTTGAGATGAAAAATCACTCAACCAGGAAGCTTTTTCAAAACAAGATAATTTTTTAAAAAATAATAAGCAAACGCAACTTGTCGAACATTTGCAAAAAAGTTTTTTTAACGTTTTCCTATATTTCTAGCCAATTCTAGTTCCTCCTTATTTTGGGCACTACGTAACCCAATTTATGACGGGAATGTATTCATCATTTTGGTTAATCGGATCAATTTTTGACTGGTTTGTTGGATAATATTCTAAATAAGTGTTTGTGTTTTACCTTCTTTTTAAACTTCAGTTATATGGATTCTTTAAAAGGCGTCGTCGCCGCAGCGAAAAACTAGCGCGTATTCTGGCTCCGCAGCGACAGCCTACAAGGATGCGGCCGTAGGTAGCGAGCTCGCCTATCAGCCAGACGCCTTTCCGGGATCGAAAGCTGCGCGTCAATGAGTGACATTTTATTTGCAACGCGTTCTTCTGTGTGACGTTTCACTAATTTAGATCAACTTAATTCAATTCCAGAGAGCATAATTTATCAGCAATTTTTAACTATTAATCTCTAAAAGTAGATAACTTCACAACGTTTTCCGACCCCTTTTCAAAGAAAATACCAAGAATGTTTGTTGTTGACTGCGTTGAATGAATACTGATGACAACGGAATCTTAGCCTCTAGCGTATGACTGAATGGGAATGGCACCCTCTGGTGATGGGATGTTTGAGTTTTTCTGTTATTCTTTTTCCGAAGGCGAGGATCAGTCTCTTAAAATAATATGTTGAAAACTGGAAGAGTATTTTGAAATCTGGTTATAGAACATATCAGGACATGCTACATTAAGTTAAAAATGTCAAGAAAGAAAAAAGAAAATTTTTATTTATAGGGAACTATTCAATTCTGGGCCTGAGTTGAGCGCTGGAAAATTGATTCTGGTGGGGGTCGAATCACCATTTTCATCACTTTTGAGCGAATAGTTCTGAAAACACACTGGTGAAATAGAAAAAAAGTTCTACTTGTTCAAAGCAAGAAGTAGAAAAGGGTTTATACAGGAGGAGAAAGCCCATAGGAACATTAGAGGACAACCTATAGAATCAGGCAATGTTTCTAACTGTTCTGAAATTGAAGTCGCTTAAAAAGTGAAAAAGAGAACCTGCAAAGTAGAAAACAGTGATTGTGCTGAAGAAGTAGACCGTTGATATTGTTGATTGGAGGAAAATAGCTAGTTCCCGTCTGTGGGCTTCGGAAATAGCTCGACGAATCTTAATTTGCGGGGGAAAAACTTTTAAATCTACACATTCGCACACGCACACGCACAATTACCATTAAAAGGTGAATAATCAAGACAAGATATGCTAAGTATGACATCATCAGGAAAGGATAGCATACACACACCTCCAGATAAAATAATACTTTTGTAAAGGGTTTCGAAAAATCATATCCCCAGATCCAGTTCTGGAAGTAATAACATTGATAATATGACGCCGACAGCCAGTAGAGAAGCACCAACGCCCATATTAGCACAATGAGTGCCTGAAAAAGAGAATATGTGTGCGTAAGTGTGTGAGTGTGTGAGTGTGTGTGTATGTGTGTTCGTGTGTGTATGTGCGTGTGTGTGCGTGTGTGTGTGTATGTGCGTGTGTGTATGTGCGTGTGTGTTTTCGTGTGTGTATGTGCGTGTGTGCATGTGCTTGTGTATGTGCGTGTGTGTATGTGCGTGTGTGTATGTGCGTGTGTGTGTGCGTGTGCGTGTGTGCGTGTGTGCGTGTGTGCGTGTGTGCGTGTGTGCGTGTGTGCGTGTGTGCGTGTGTGCGTGTGTGCGTGTGTGCGTGTGTGCGTGTGTGCGTGTGTGCGTGTGTGCGTGTGTGCGTGTGTGCGTGTGTGCGTGTGTGCGTGTGTGCGTGTGTGCGTGTGTGCGTGTGTGCGTGTGTGCGTGTGTGCGTGTGTGCGTGTGTGCGTGTGTGCGTGTGTGCGTGTGTGCG